>CM077349.1:54722922-55297922 GCA_039655645.1 Ammopiptanthus mongolicus
AAGGTACTTTGCCTCAAGCAGGTAACAAAGTTCTTTTAAATCAAATGTGTTTTCAATTAGAAAGGTTTTCGCTTGCAAAGTCTTAAATTGAGAGTTTTCAACTCAAGTTGTAAAGTTTTACGCATGGAAAACCTAAGTTAAGTAATTAACTTAGTGCAAAAGAAAAGAGATAATTAAGTATAGTATATGGTGGAACAAGACCATGCACTATACCATTGATGACTTAGTTCATTAATGACTGCATAAGCCTTAAGTGAATCAATACTTTTTTCATTATTTGAAACTCAAGGAATTAATTACTTAGAAAGGATCAAAGACTTATCTAAGAGGATTCTCAATCCTTCTTCATAACACTTGGGACTTGAGATGTAATTCATAAGACACAAACACAAACATGAAGCGTTTTGGGTTTTGAAACAATAGTTCGATAATGGACCGGTGGTTCGGATCCAAGAAAAGTTGTTCAATTGTTTCAGTCTTGTGATGACTTGATCCCGGAGGGATCACAAGATTTATCCGATGGATAAAAGTTTTATAATAAAAAGACACATATAGTTCCTACGGAAGAGAATCATAGCGAACTATGAGGTTTATCCGATGGATAGACATTGCTTTATCGCATATGCTTTGTGTAAGCATTGGCATTTCATTACATGAGTTGTAAGGCCTTGAGCCTAGGAGCTGAGCTTACACCTAGATGTCGGTGCGAATCTTACGGTGATGATCTTAAATGGTCTTGGAGGTATCAGGGTTGGAAAGGCTAACATGAGACCAGTTGGTGATTCTTCTATGTCGTGGCGACTCCGAGCAATACACTGATATCCTCTACTAGATGATGTACTTTTCATGTTTGGTTGAGAGTGTTTCCGTAAAGCTAGATACGTGCACGTTACATTTGTTGTAGCATCTTGCCCATGGCTGGCAATACCCGGATCATGTCCTCCCATTCATTCTCTCCGACGTATTTGTCAGCTACATGGAGTAGGGGTTAGAGTTTTACCCTTGTGGCATATGACATTGTGTCATGTACATCGCATTGCATTGCATGGCTGTTGATGATTACATTTACTTATTATACATCACTATTATGTTTTCGAAAATGTCTTATGCTGTGAATGAATTAACATGATATGTTGTGATTTATGGTATGCATGTTGGACATGTTGTTACTTGGTGTGTCCTCCTGTGTTACTTCTGCTACTGTGTTGTGTTGTTACTACATATTTTCATATGTTGTTTTGTGTGTCGTGCAAGTACTTATCGTGTTTATACCCATATATTGGTTACTCACCCTTACCTGTACATGTTGGACACCCTGTTGTGTTTTTGGATATGTGTACGGATGCTTCTCAACGGTCATTTGGGTCACTTTAGGACCTTGTAGCTTGGGTTTCTTGATGTCGACAATGAAGATGTGTGAACGGTTGACGACGAGGCCCAGTCTCATTGGTATGATGTATGCTAGGTAGTAGGCCCTATTGTCCTTAGAGTTCTTTTATCAAAACCAGCTCTTAGGATTTTCAATGTTTAAGTTGAGAAAGTCGGTATATGTGATTTTGAAAACCTTTGTATGGTTTGGAATTTCCAAATGAAAAAGTATTTCAATAAAGCTTATATGTGACGGTGAAATGATTTATGAATAAACCCAGTTTATGTGTGTTGTCAAGTATAATGTGATTTTATTATTGTGATGTGTGTATCACGTTTCCGAAGTATTTTGCAGAAAGTTTTTACACCTGAGTTTTCTGACTTAAAGCAAATTATTTTCCAAAAGTAAGTAGTAATTCTCTTTTAAAATTATTTCTGCACGTGTTCATGATGTAATGCCCAGGGGGTGTTACACAAGGTTATGTGCGGACTGTCATCAGCTGAACAAAGTGACGATAAAGAATAAATATCCGTTGCCGAGGATAGACGATTTGATGGATCAGTTGAGGCGAGCAACTGTTTTTTCTAAGATCAACGTACGATCTAGTTACCATCAAATCAAGATGAAGAAGGAGGATATACCGAAGACTGCTTTTCGAAGTTGGTATGGGCACTATGAGTATTTGGTTATGCCTTTTGGGATGACGAATGCTCCGGCTGTGTTTATGGACTATAAGAACAGGATATTCCGACCGTTCCAAGATAAGTTTGTTGTCATGTTTATCGATGACATCCTTATCTACTCTTCGAGTAAAAATGAACATCAAGAACATCTTCGAGTGGTGTTGTAGGTGCTGAAGGATAGGCAGTTGTACGTGAAGCTGTCTAAGTGTGAGTTCTGGCTGGAAGAAGTGCAGTTCCTAGGACACGTGATCAACAAGGACGAAATCACGGTGGATCCTGCTAAGGTTGAAGCGGTGGTTAAGTGGGAAAGTCCGAAGTCTGTGAGTGAGGTTCAAAGCTTTCTTGGTTTGGCGGGCTACTACAGAAGGTTTATCGAGGGATTCTCTAGGATTGCGTTGCCTATCATGCAGTTGACGAGAAAGGGGAAGGCGTTCGAGTAGTCAGAGGCTTGTGAGCAAAGTTTCCAGGAGCTGAAGAGAAGACCGACCACGTCGCTGGTGTTGGTTTTGCCAGATCTGTTAGGATGTTTTGACGTGTACTGTGATGTGTCATATCAAGGATTGGGTTGTGTCCTCATGCAAGAAGGAAGAATCGTGGCATATGCCTCCAGGCAGCTAAGAGTGCATGAACGGAAACCCGACTCACAATCTAAAGCTAGCTATGATAGTGTTTGCATTGAAGATATGGAGACACTATCTATATGGTGCTAAATTCAGCATATTTAGCGACCATAAGAGCCTAAAATATTTGTTCGACCAGAAGGAGTTTAACATGAGGCAGAGAAGGTGGATGATTATGAATTCAGCATGCAATACCATCCAGGCAAGGCGAATATTGTAGCGGATGTGCTGAGTAGGAAGTCCCTACACGTATCTGCAATCATGGTACGGGAGCTTGAGTTGCTAGAGCAGTTTAGGGATCTGAATCTTGACGTGGAAATCATTGGGGATAAGACGAATCTTAGGATGATTGAGGTAACTAGCGATTTCCTGAATATGCTCTGGAGAAGGCAAGCTGAGAATGTATACCTTAAGGAGGTTAACCAGTTGATCGAGGAAGGTGAGACGTCTGAGTTCAAAAGGGGTGATGATGGTCTCATCAGGTTTGGCGATAGAGTTTGTGTGCCTGATGATAATGAAGTTAAGAATATGATCTTGGAGGAAGCGCACAAGAGCAAGTTGAGTTTTCATCCAGGGACTACTAAGATGTACCAGGATCTGAAGAAGTTATTCTGGTGGCCAGGGATGAAGAAGGAAGTGGCAGCTTATGTCCTCTCCTGCTTGGTGTGTCAAAAGGCGAAGGTTGAACACCAGTAGCCGGCAAGATTGTTACAATCGTTGGATGTTCCGGAGTGGAAGTGGGACAGTATTGCAATGGACTTTGTTTCTGGGTTACCAAGGACTCAGAAGAGGTGTGCTTATCATCCCCTAACAGATGGTCAGTCAAAACGGACGATTCAATCGTTGGAAGATTTATTAAGAGCATGTGTGTTGGAACAGATAGGAAGTTGGGACGAGTTTCTTCCTTTGATTGAATTTACATACAACAACAGTGACCACTCAAGTATTGGGATGGCGCCGTATGGAGCTTTGTACAGGAGGAAGTGCAGGATTCCGTTGTGCTGGTTTGAGACGGGAGAGAATCAGTTGTTAGGTCCTAAGTTGGTGCAACAGACAATGGAACAAGTTAATTTGATCCGGGAAAAGATGAAGGCCGCAAGGGATAAGAAAAAAAGCTATGCTGATAGACGGAGGAGACCCTTAGAGTTCCAGGAGGGAGGCCATGTGTTTTTAAGAGTTACTCTGAGGATGGGCGTTGGCAGGGCAATTCAATCCAGAAAGCTTAAACTCAGATTCATGGCACCATTTCAAATTCTTCGGCGAATTGGTCCAGTAGCTTACCAGATAGCCTTACCACCTAACTTGTCAAATCTCCATGACATCTTTCACGTATCCCAGCTTAGAAAGTATTACCCTGATCCATCATGTGTGTTAGAGCCCGAATCAATCTAACTAAGGGAAAACCTTGAATACGAGACTTTGCCTGTTCGGATAGTGGATAGAAAGATCAAGGAGCTTCGTGGCAAACAAATTCCCTTGGTAAGGGTCGAGTGGGGCCCAACAACTGGGGATTCAACATAGGAACGAGAAGCATAAATGCGTCAGCAGTATTCGTATTTTTTACAGGTATAAACGGGGAATTTCGGGGGCGAAGTTCTCTTTAAGGGGGTGGTAATGTAACATCCCATCTTTTGTAACCCTAATTGAGGTGGATAACCTTGATCGGGTGTTTGTATGGTTGTGTGAGTGTTTATGTGCTAGTTTGATGCCCAGTTGGAAGCTTAGGAATAGGCTTGAATCATGTTGGAAGAGCTCAAGGCAAACATGAGAAACTGGGGAAGCCAGAAGGCTGGAAGTTCTTTCCCAGCTGAACAACATGCTCAAGCGTGGGAGGACTCCACACTCAAGTGTGGCAACCCTTCGACGTGGAAAGTTGGCATGCTCAAGCGTGCTGAGTGCGCTGTGCCAGCTATTATGAGTTTGGACGCGTGTGAGACACGTGTCAGGCCAAGGAGAAGGCGGAGTGGACGAGGTTCCACACTCAAGCGTGGAAAGAGCCCATGCTAGAGCGTGGTAATGCTCAAACGTTAGAGTTTTGCATGCTTTATCGTGCTGATCAAGAAACATAAGTGGAGTTTCCACTTTCATTTTCACTTTCACACGAAATTTTCATAAGTCTTCTCTTCTTCTTCGTCCTGAGAGAGTTCAGAGAGAGTTAAAAAAGTTCTTGAGTTATTTCAAGCCGATCGTTCGTCGAGACCCTATTCCGACTACACATTTGTGATCGTAGCTTCGGACTTGCCTAGGGTGAGACCTTTGTTTCAAGCTTATTTGAGGTAAGCCTTGGTGCCGACATGGTCGAGCCTAAGTTCTTTTTGGTATTTGTCTTGGTTTCTAGTCTTTCCTTACTCCTACTCCAACCTAATGATGTTTTGCTAACACATTAGGGTTTCACGGGTGTTTTCACCCAAACATTCATTCAAGGAGTCGTACGAGGACCGGCGTGGGGTGGCAGCTGCAAGGTCAGCCACTGTTTGGTAAGCTTTTCTCCTTCAATTTAGTGGCTGCAACCTTGAAGCTTGTGATTCATTGTTGTTCAATCGTTGTTGTTGAATCTGTTGTTGTTTCTGAGTTTCTGACTGTTTCTGGACCCCGTAGCGATTGATGACCCAACGTGCATGCCGAGGGTATCTTTGACAATGGTGTAGAGCTGATCGTTGAGCTTGTTAGGAAACATGTACGGTTGCTGGTTGCAGAGCCGCTGTCAAAGTTGCACGAAAAAGCGCGCAGGAAACAGTTCAGGTGAGGAGAAAGAGTTACACACGTTGGGGAGGCAAGAGTAGTCTATATAGCTCTATTGTATGTTTGTGTGGTGTAGGGGAACCCTAAACCCTACGTAAGGTTGAGCCCTGACATAGTACCTAAACCCTAGGTTTAGTCTACTTTGGGCTATCACCGCTGCGTTTGATACCCTAAGTTAGCAGACTTGTGATGCTTGGTGATATGTGTTATATGCTGCTATGTACGTATCTGCTAACTGCGATAATTGCAATATAGGAGATATATGTGTGATGTGGTAGCATGTTGATATGTTGGGATGTTTACTACCTTATTGAACATGATGATGATAACTGCTGCATTTTACCTTGGAATGTATGTATGCATAAGAACTTGAAGGTTTATTATAATTAGGGCTTTGACCCCATTGTGGATGTTTGAGCTGATAGTCAAGATTTGAGGTTATAGTTGGAGCTTGGAGCTCTTAAGGTTATGATGGGAGCTTGGAGCTCATATGGTTACATTTAGAGCTCGTGTTGCTAAGAGCAAATTTGCTTGTGTTGTGAGATCAGCTCAAGAGAGATGGATGACATGCATAGCATATGCATATGATGCCAAGTGGCGAGTCGTGTGGCGTGAGGCATACGAGGTTGGTGCACCGAGTGCCGGTGCAAAAAATGGAAGGGTAGGTCTGGGTGATCTCGGGGATATACTGGACACAGGTGTACCCACATTAGACCGGTATGGTAGCTCCTATCGTGTCGTGGCGGTCCTGGGCACGTCCTATTATCCTGACTGGACCCTGAGTCTTTCCAGTTGCCGGTGGATCTTCCGAGGAGGCCCAGATAACTCTATCTGTCTGGGACAGTTGAGCGGTGATGCACTCTTATGGGTCACGACGAGCGGAATGAATTACCAGAACAAACCAACTTGTCCAATAAGCAGACATGATGTTGCCCTTAGTAGGGTGTTTAGTACTGGCCAGCACGCATAGAAAGAGTATGTGTACATCTAGCTAGGGAACGACCGTGGTGTCGATACATTAAGAGATGGTTGTGTTTACTTTAAATTCTGCATTGCATCATCCCTGTTATAGATGTGTTGTATATCTTGTCTCCCTGCTTTTCTTTGTATGTATGTACTCGATCTGCGAGTAGATAACAAGCCAGCACAGTGCCAGAATGGACCCAAGACTTCGCCCGTTTATCACGGGGGCACCGCGGATGCCGGTGTTGGGGGACATTGAGATCTTTTACCTCGATGAGAGGGGATGGCGTGAGACGACCCGCCGTCCCATTGGAGAACCTAAGATATTTAACTAAGCCTTAAACCGTATTATAAACGTTGACACGCTTTATTAAGACGAAACGCAACGGAAAAATTAAAACGGAAAAACGAAATAACATTAAGGCTATGCCAAAGCACGCATATATCAGAGTAACGCAATTAAAACGTAAAGTATAAATACATGCAACGGTTGCCCCGTCAGTAGAGCTACAGTAATAATGTATACATACGGATTACATCAGTACAGACTATAAATTAAATACGTCAAAAGACAAAGAGAAGACTATCAGCTACCAGTGGACGCCACCTCCGCCTCTAGAGGCAAGGGTCCGTGGCTAGCCCACTGGCATCAGGCTCGTAAAGAGTGCCTTCCAGCTCCTCGGCAACGAGTTCCTCCATAAGATCTTTCCATAAAATAATAACACACAAAGAAAATACAGGGAGATAAGAAACATGCATCATCAAATATGGGAGAGGGGCAATAGTACAGTATATAGACATGCAACACACAACACGTAGAAATCATATAACACACCAACAACCATCTCTTGGATCACACAACACAACCATCTCAAAAGTCATTCTCTCATATCAAAGCTCTACGAAGGATACTAATCCTTATATGCATGTCATCATTCCTATATGCATGTCAGCCGATATCATCACATCCCCAGTTGGACATCCCCGTCGGGATTAATAACACCACATCCCCAATTGGACATCCTCGTAAGGATAAAAACACCACGTCCCAAATTGGACATCCCGCCTCAGGATTAAAAACATCACGTCCCCAATTAGACATCCCCCTTTGGAACTAAATATGCTATGGTATGAAATGCTAGGATATGCAACAAACATCCAACACAGATTGATATCGGAACCTCACACCTAAGCACTCGGCCACAGCCACGATGCACAGCATCCACATCGACATCAACATCAACATCACGACGCCTTACGTCCACAAGCCACAGCTGCATGGTCAAGACCACGACAGTATCAATCCGAACAACAGCACAATCTCACTATACTCTCATCAATAATCATCCTGCCAATCACAATAATATATATCACAATAGTAAATATGCCAATACAGATATCATCACATTGACAGATAAACAGCTAATAACATAGACAGTTCAACATATCAAATCAACATATAAGCACATACATAGTTCAACATGTCAACCTCAATCAATCACATCTCCTAAATTATCATTTTAGTGGTCATAGAAGTTCCTACACCTAGGGTCCAAGTACTTTATCCAGGGCTCAACCTCTAGTAGGGTTTAAGGTTTCCCCTACACATGTATATATATTCTATAATAAGCTTGCCTTCTCGACGAAAACAGTTCTTTCTCCCCACCTGAATAGTTTTCCCGCGAGCTTCCCCGTGCAACTCCGACTGCGGTTCTATAACTGTCAATCGTACGTGCTTTCGAACGATTGAATACCGTCTGATCCTTCACAACACATCACACCTAGAAATCAATAAAATCCAATCAAACTTATCAAATTCCTACAAGGTTAGGGTTTGGCCTCTATTTATTAAAATAGGCTAAAGGTGTTGAAATTCTACCAACTCTTGGATCGATGATCCTTAAGCATGATTAAAACATAATCTATGATTACTTGCCAAAAATTTGAACCAAAGCCCCTTCAACCAACAAAATAGGGTTTCGGTCATCATGGATAAAAATAGGTTAGAGTTGATTTGGTTTTCTAATCACTTGGATTCAAGGATTATAGGAATGAAAGAGTGAAATCAAGCATCATTTATCCAAATTGAACCAAAAACCCATTTCCCCCAAAATAGCTAGGTTCGGCCTCTCCATACCCATATGGGTTAGAGAGCTCTTTTGGCTACAAGCTCTTGGATTATGAGAGAGGGTAATGGAACTAGATCATAGAAATTGGTTTGACATTAAAAGGATTTTTCTACAATTTTCTAGAGATTTTTGAAGTTTTGGATCATAAACTTGATCAAGTTTGAAACTACAAGATTCAATGGAGAATATGGAGATTAAGAGAGTAAATGAGGGTTTCATACCTCCTAGATAATGAATATGAGCAAAATTGTCAACTTCCTTTCACAAATTTCTTGAAGAAATTGCTTAGAGAATTAGGGAAAGTAAGGAAGAAAAGATGAAAAAATGGAGAAGAAATGAAGTGAAGAGGGATTTGAAGGGAGAGATCGCCGAATGGGAGAGGTGAAGGGGAGGGTAGGATGGTCCAAAATTGTAATTGTGAAAAATGTCAGGGGCATTTTGGTCTTTTCGCGTTTAGATATTTTCAAAACTCATCATGACATTGGCACGCATCCCAAGGTGATGTGACCCGATGTGGCTTCATGATTATTCGTTAGCGGATTCCGGTAAAACCCTATCCAGCTCCGTTAGTCACCCGGTTTGAGGTTTCACCCGAATAGTTTATTATTATACCGATTTTTAGGATGCGAAACCAATTTTAGCAAAAAGGTAGGAAATTTAATTCTAAGACTGACTATCTTGTTCACGAGTCAAAATTAGGTCGTTTGAGCAGTAAAATCATACTGTCAGTGAAAAAACTTAGACCGGGCTCCGTTTGAGTTTTCGACCCAGAATTTAACTATCACTCCCTAAGATAGCGTAGAGCGTGACTATGGTCTCAGTTTATTTTAATTCATTTTCTAAACCTCAAATAAAAATATAAACTCAATTATATAATTTACTAATGTTAGAAAGCACGAAAATTGACGTGTTACATGGTGGGTGGACCCCTCGACCTTCTTGGTTGTTTACACCGGACCCGTCAGCTTGATCTTCCGGAGCGGCCCACCATCGTATGTGGACATCCTTCAAGGCAGAGAGAGTGAGGATACTTGTGGGTGGCACCGTAGTCCTCGGTAGTATCCAGCAGGAGAGGCTTCGTTTACAGAGGTCAGCGTAGGCATACAGATCGGTATCTGAGGGCAGCCCAGAGGCGCTGGATTGTAGTGTTGAGTTCCTCATCCAAGTACGACCCTATGCGGGTTTATAGGCGTACCCACGGAGAGGGGCAGGGTAGCTCGGGACATCCTCACCACTGATGGTGAGAGTCAGCCAGTGCGTCTCTAGGACTGTGTCGAGAGGCTTGATGTACTTCTGAGAGCGGGCTGGGGAGTGCTGGTGAGCGTGTTTTGAGATTCTTTTTGGAGGTCCTGATGTATATGTTTATTTTTCAGTTTACTGTTGTACAGTTTTATGTGTGTAGCACAGTAGCCCTACTGATGGGTCAACCACGTATGTTACAGTACTGCATGTAATAATGTTTTACTTTACCTGTTGCGTTACTCTGATAATTGCTTTAAATACGTGCTTATGTTGTATGTTTTACCGCTTTGTCTCGTCTATTTTAATAAGCGCGTAATTACATCGTTAGGTTATAGTTAATACTGTAAGTGGGTTCTAAGGCTAATGGGGTGACTTCATCCACGTATGGTGTTGTACCGCTCCGGAAGATCAGGCTGACAGGTCCTGTATATACTGCCAAAAAGGTCGAGGGGTCCAACCGCCATCCCCTCTCGTCTTGATAGACGATCTCAATATCCCCCAGCACTGGCATCAACAGTGCCCCCGTGATAAACGGGAGAAGTCTCGTGTCCATCCTGTGGCTCGGCTGGCTCGTTGTCTGCTCCCGAATCGAACATATATATCCAAAGAAACGATAGGGAGATAAGATATACAACACATCAAATATAGGGACGACGAAATGCAGAGTATATAGTAAACACAATCATCTCTCGATATCTCGACGCCACGGTCGTTCCCTAGCTAGATGGGACACATACTCTTTCTATGCATGCCGGCCGGTACTAAACACCCTACTAAGGGCAACATCTCGTCCGCTCAACGAACCACAAGTTGGTCTGTTCTGGTAATCCGTTCCGCTCGCCGTGACCCATAAAAGTGCATTGCTACTCAATTGTCCCAGACAGAGAGGGTTATCTGGGCCTCCTCGGAAGATCCACCGGCAACTGGAAAGACTCAGGGTCCAGTCGGGATAGTAGGATGTGCCCAGGACCGCCCACGACACGATAGGAGCTACCATACCGGTCTCATGTGGGTACACCTGTGTCCAGTATATCCCCATGATCATACAGACCTACCCTTCCGTTTTTCGCACCCGCACTCGGTGCACCAACCTCGTATGACTCACGCCACACGACTCGCCACTTGCATATGCATATGCTATGCATGTCATCCATCTCTCTTGAGCTGATATAGCAACACATGCAACTTGCTCTTAGCAACACGAGCTCCAAGCTCCAACTGTAACCTCGAATCTCAACTATCAGCTCAAACATCCACCACGGGGTCAAATCCCAAATCATACTAATCCTCCAAGTCTCATGCATACACGAATTTCAAGATACATATAGCAGTTCATCATTATCAGTTTGCTCAATAAAGCAGTAAACATCTCATATGTAATCTTTCCATCATATCATCCAGATATATCACATACCACAGTTAGGAGATACGCAGATACTCACAGCACAACAATACATACAGCACGTCAATCAACACAACTCTTCTAACCTAGGGTATCAACACAATGGTGCTAGCCCGAAGTAGGCTAAATCGAGGGTTTAGGTACTTCGTCAGATTTCAACCTCACGTAGGGTTTAGGGTTCCCCTACACAATACAAAACATAAAACAGAGCTATATAAACTATAACATCCTAGCTTTCGAAAACCTTAATTGAGAAAGATGGCCTAGATTGAGTATTTATATGTTTATTGATAATTATTATCACGGCTTGAAAGGGTGTTTAGAGAATATGTTAAGAGTAGGAATGGTTGGGATAAGAGAAGGATGAAGGGCAAGGATCAGAAGCAGAACGCTCAAGCGTGGGCTAGTGCAACGCTCAAGCATGCTAACGCTCTAGTGTGGAGAGTTTTTGACGCTCAAGCGTGGACCTTCTGACCAGTGATTGGCAGTGATGGGACGTAAAGTGACACATGTCGGTTACGCGTCGCGGCTGGCACTTGATGGGCGGTGCCTTAGCGGTGAGGAAACGTCAACGCTCAAGCGTGGGAGAAGCCAACGCTCAAGCACTGGAACGCTAAAGCGTGGAGAATTCCAACGCTAAAGCGTGGACAGTAGAAACTTTTCCTATATATGGTTCTTCATTTTCACCGTGAGAAGAGTTTTTACTCTTCATATATATAGAGAGCTCGAGACAGAGAGCAGAGTTGAGGTTGGAACTTTGATTCAAGGTTGTGATCCATTCGTTCGTCCGATTTCAGTTCCGATCGTGTTTTCGTGATCAGAGCGACTCCTACTCCAATTCTATCGTTTTTCTTTTGTGATCCGACGAGGGTAAGCCGAGGTTCCGTATCTACCTACAGTGTACCTATACAATGTTCTCTTTTGGTTTAAGCTTCTTTTCACGATTTTAACTTCGTATTAGGGTTGATGCTATAGTCTATATGTTATTTTCGTGATTAGGGCAAGTTTGGAAGTTGGGTGCCGAACCCTTTTGGAGCAAGTAGACTGCAGATGTGGAGGCTTAGAAAGGAGCAAAAAGTGGTCGTTGTGTTCGTGATTATCACCACTTTCGCTATCAGGTGGGGAGAAAGAATTACACACGTCGGGGAGGCAAAAGTAGTCCATATAGTTGTATTGTATGTTTTGTGTGTGTAGGGGAACCCTAAACCCTACATGAGGTTGAGCCCTGACAAAGTACCTAAACCCTAGGTTTAGTATACTTTGGGCTATCACCGTTATATTTGATACCCTAGGTTAGCAGATTTGTGATGCATGACAGTATGTGCTCTGTGTTGATATATGCGTACCTGTTATTCATGATATCTGATATTTGCAAGAGATGCATGATTTGTTGGTGACAATGGCATGTTGGTATGTATGTTGTTTACTTCTTTATGGAGCATGTTGATAATTGATGAATTGTTGCATTATATCTGAAAGTGCGTGTATGTATGAGATTCAGAGGTTTAGCATGACTAGGGCTTTGACCCCGTGGGGGATGTTTGAGCTGATAATTAAGAATTAAGGTTATAATGGAGCTTGGAGCTCATTAGGCTATAATGGGAGCTTGGATCTCATGTGGTTACAAGTGGAGCTTGGAGCTCGTATGATTATAGTGGAGCTTGGAGCTCGTATGTTTACCTATGGAGCTTGGAGCTCATACTGCTAAGAGCAAGTTTGCATGTGTTGCGATATCAGCTCAAAAGATAGATGGATGACATGCATAGCATATGCATATGATGCCAAGTTGGGAGCCGTATACGGTGAGGCATTCGAGGTTGGCGCACCAAGTGCGGGTGCGAAAAATGGAAGAGTAGATCTGCGTGATCTCGGGGATATACTAGACACAGGCGTACCCACAAGAGACCGGTATGGTAGCTCCTATCGTGTCATGGTGTTCCTTGGCACGTCCTTCTATCCCGACCAGACCCTGAGTCTTTCCAGTTGCCTGTGGATATTTCGAAGCGGCCTTGTTAACCCTCTTTCTTTGGGACAGTTGAACGGTGATGCACTCTTATGGGTCACGGCGACCGGAACGGATTACCGAAACAAACCAACTTGTTGTCCGATATGCGGACGTGATGCTGCCCTTAGTAGGGTGTTTAGTACCGATCGGCATGCATATCAAGAGCATGTGTACATCTAGCTAGGGAACTACCGTGGTGTCGTGATATTGAGAGATGATTGTGTTTGCTATATGTTCTGCATTGCATCATCCCTGTCATAGATGTGCTGTATATCTTATCTCCCTATTCTCTTTCATATGTGTACGTTTGGTTTGGCTGACAGACGATGAGTTAGCAGAGGACCAGGATGGACCCGAGGCTTCACCCGTTCATTATGGGGGCACTACAGATGCTGGTGCTGGGGGACATTGAGATAGTCTACCATGATGAGAGAGGATGGCAAATGCACCCCTTGGCCTTTTTGGCCGTCTACACTGGAACTATCAGCTTGATCTTCCGAAGAGGCACACCACCATATGTGGACATCATTGGACCTTATCACGTGTACCAGTTTCTTCCCTTCCCTCGGATGTGGCACCCTCCGAGGAAGAGAGAGACTACTTATGGGTAGCACCCTAGTCCTTTGTAGTATCCTGCAGGAGAGGCTTCGTCCATAGAGGTCAGCGCAGGCGTACAGAGCGGTACCTGAGTGCAGCTCAGAGGTGTAGGATTGTAGTGTCGAGTTCCTCATCCGAGTATGAGCCTATGCAGGTTTATAGGCACACTCATGGAGAGGGACAGGGTAGCTCAAGGCATCCTCACCACTGAAGGTGAGAGCCAGCTAGTGCGTCTCTAGGATTGTGTGGAAAGGTTTTGATGTACTTTGAGAGTAGGCTGGGGAGAGCGCTGGTGAGCCTTGAGAGTTTCGTTTTGGAGGTCCTTGGATGTACCTTGTTTATGTTTTCAGTTTCTTTGTGTACTTCCGTTTGTATATTTACTTAGCCCTACTGATGGGGCCACCATGTATATATTTGCACTGTGTGTATTCGTTTTCGTCTATCCTGTTGTGCTTACTCTGATGTTGTGCGCTTTTATATTGAACGTATAATATCCTTGGTCTTAATAAGCGCATAATAATATCGCTAAGCTATAGCTAACAGTATAAGTGAGTTCTAAAACAATGGGATTTCTTCGGGTGGAACTTGGGGACGTCACATTACGGTGGTATCAGAGCAGTTTGGTTCTATCTGGACTGTGGAAGTCAGGGACCAAGACTGTGAGGTATTAGGAAGTTAAACTGGCAAAGTTTGTCATCTTCGCAAGAGAGTACGACTGCGTCTAAAGGGTTAGAATGAACGCGATTGGTTGTTGTAATGCTTGTATGAATGATAAGTAGATGTTTGTATTTATGTTGATTATCATGTTTGAACTCTGAGCTAACGGTTACTTGAATCAGGAACCAATAGCTCGAGGAAGAGGTAGAGGTTGAGACATAGGTAGGGCCGGACCCAATGGGGGTCCGGAGGCTGAAGCTTCACATACAGGGAATGGAGCCGAGTTACTGGAAACCATCAGAACTATAAGGGATATGGCTGCTACTATGCTCCAGCAAATGCAACAGAATGCCCAACTCATCCAATTAACCCGTGATAATCAACAACAACAGCAGAGTGTTAGGCATGAAGATGCTGGTTTGGATGCCATCATGTGGCGACAACCTCGTCAGTTTAATGGGGATTACCATCTCGAGGGGGCGGAGCTGTGGATCCTAGAGCTGGAGAAGATCTTCACAGCGATGCACTGTAATGAAGCTCAGAAGGTTTCTTATGCTTCCTTCATGTTGGTGGGAGGAGCAGAGATGTGGTGGAAAGGGAAGCAGAGACTATTTGAAGCTGAAGGAAGAGCCGTGACTTGGGGGCTGTTCTGAGAATGTTTCCTGGAGAAGTATTTTCCTCGGATGACTAAGAGGGAAAAAGACAAGGAGTTTCAGGGTTTGAAGCAAAGCAACATGACAATCGGGGAATATGCAGCAAGGTTTGAGGCGCTGCTCAATTTTTCAGAGTTTTATCAGGGGTATCCGGACGAGGAATGGATGTGCCGTAGGTTCGAAGATGGTCTGAAATATGAGATTCAAAAGGCTATAGTACCGTTGGGGATTACTGTATTCCCCTACATGCTGGATCGGTGTTCGGCAATTGAGAACATCGAAAGGAGAAGAGAGATGACAACAAGGAGCGGAGGACCTATCCGCAGTAACCAGAGAGGTAGAGGTGGAAGATTTCAGAGTGGCCGAGGACATATCAAAGACCAGCACGGAGGCCTGGAGAGGCTGGGAGTCAAAGACCGAGTGCGACTCAGGGGTTGCAGGGATGTTTCAAGTGTGGGGGACCACACATGACTCAAAACTGCAGAAGTCAAGCGCCCGGGAGGACCATGAGTTGTTATACATCTGGAAGGCAAGGACACATGGCCAAGGAATGCAGGCAAGGGAATGCACGACCAACTATGTGGTTGGACAGGCTGCGAGACCACAAGCCACGGGAAGAGTGTTTTCCGAGACGGGAGCTGAATCCTCTTGATGCCCAGATCTAATATAAGGTAAGTGTTTGGTTTTAGGCAAACTCTTATCTGTGTTGTTTGATTCGGGGGCTACTCATTCGTTTATTTCTATGGAGTGCATGGATAATTTAGGGTTACCAGTTTCATCTTTACCATATGACCTTACTGTTTCCACACCCACTGGTGATTCATTGACTACCCTATTTGTATGTTTGAAATGCCCTATTACAATACAAAAGAAACATTCCATTGTTGACCTGGTTGGTCTGCCTATGCAGCAGATTGATGTTATTTTAGGCATGGATTGGCTTTCGGTTAACCATGTGATACTGGACTGTTCAAATAAGACTCTTTGTTTCTCTGAGATATCTGGATTGACACCTGCCAATGAAGGTACTTCGAAGGGTATACGATCTGGAGAGTGCATGGTGCTATTCTCCTTGGAAGCGAAGGAAACTCCGAACGTGGAAGCGCTGTCGATTGTGCGAGAAATTTCCGGAAGTATTTCCAAATGATGTTCCAGGGTTACCACCGGAGAGGGAGATCGAGTTTACCATAGACCTTGTACCAGGAACTGGACCTATTTCAATAACACCTTATCGAATGTCTCTAGCAGAGTTAGCGGAGTTGAAGAAACAGTTGGATGAGATGCTAGGCAAGGAATTTATCAAACCTAGTGCATTGCCATGGGGAGCTCCGATACTGTTCGTCGAGTAGAAGGGCGGGAGTTCAAGGTTATGTGTGGACTATCGCCAGCTGAACAAAGTGACGATAAAGAACAAGTACTTGTTACCGAGGATAGATGATCTGATGGACCAGTTGAGGGGAGCAACTATGTTTTCCAAGATCGACCTGCGATCCGGCTACCATCAAATCAGAGTAAGGAGGATATACCGAATACTGCTTTTCGAAGTCGGTATGGGCATTACGAGTATTTGGTTATGCCGTTCAGTGTGACGAATGCCTCGGCCGTGTTCATGGACTATATGAACAGAATATTCCGACCGTTCCTAGACAAGTTTGTTGTCATGTTTATCGATGACATCCTTATTTACTCTCCGAGTAAAGAGGAACATCAAGAGCATCTTCGAGTGGTGTTGCAGGTGCTGAAGGATAGGCAGTTATATGCGAAGCTATCTAAGTGTGAATTCGGGCTAAAGGAAGTACAGTTCTTAGGACACGTGATCAACAAGAATGGGATCATTGTGTATCCTGCTAAAGTTGAGGCAGTGATTAAGTGGGAAAGCCCAAAGTCTGTGAGCGAGGTTCGCAGTTTTCATGGTTTGGAGGGCTACTACAGGTGGTTTATTGAAGGATTCTCTAAGATTGCATTGCCTATGACGCAATTGATGAGAAAAGGAAAAGCGTTTGAGTGGACGGAAGTTTGTGAGCAAAGTTTCTTAGAGCTAAAGCGTCGGCTGACCACGTCACCAATGTTGGTTTTGCCAAATCCATTAGAACGTTTTGACGTATATTGTGATGCATCATATGAAGGATTGGGTTGTGTCCTCATGCAAGAAGGAAGAGTGGTGACATATGCCTCCAGGCAGCTGAGAGTGCATGAACGGAACTACCCGACTCATGACCTGGAGTTAGCTGCAATAGTGTTTGCATTGAAGATATGGAGACACTATCTGTATGGTGCTAAATTTAGCATATTTAGCGATCATAAGAGCCTAAAGTATTTGTTCGACCAGAAGGAGTTGAACATGAGGCAAAGGAGGTGGATGGAATTCATAAAGGACTATGAATTCGATCTGCAATATCATCCCGACAAGGCAAATGTCGTAGCGGATGCGCTCAGTAGGAAGTCCCTGCATGTATCTGCCATGATGGTGCGAGAGCTTGAGTTGTTAGAGCAGTTTAGGGATCTGAATCTGGATGTAGAAATCGGTGAGGATAAGATGAATCTTGGGATGATCGAGGTTACTAGCGATTTCTTGAATCTGCTTTGGAAAAGGCAAGCTAACGATGAGTACCTTAAGAAGGTTAACCAGTTGATCGAGGAAGGTGAAACGTTTGAGTTTAAGAGAGGTTCGGATGGCCTCATCAGGTTTGGCGACCGAGTTTGTGTGCCTAAGGATAGTGAAGTTAAGAATATGATTTTAGAGGAAGCACAAAAGAGCAAGTTGAGTTTTCACCCAGGAGCTACTAAGATGTATCAGGATCTGAAGAAGTTATTCTGGTGGCCAGGGATGAAGAAGGAAGTAGCGGCTTATGTCCTATCCTGTTTGGTGTGTCAAAAGGCGAAGGTTGAACTCCAGAAGCCAGCAGGATAGTAGCAATCATTGGATGTCCAGAATGGAAGTGGGACGGTATTGCAATGGACTTTGTTTCTGGGTTACCAAGAACTCAGAAGAGGTGTGATGCAATTTGGGTCATCATAGATAGGTTGATGAAATGTGGTCATTTCTTGCCTATCAACCAGAATTATTCTCAAGAAAGGCTGGCTCAAATTTACATCAGGGAGGTGGTGCGTCTGTATGGTGTGCCTTCGAGTATTATCTCGGACCAAGACCCGAGGTTTACTTCGAGATTTTGGAAAAGCTTAAATGGAGCATTGGGAACTAAGTTAAGGTTGAGTTCTGCTTATCATGCCCAAACGGATGGTCAGTCAGAGCGGACGATTCAATCATTGGAAAATCTGTTAAGAGCAAGTGTGTTGGAAAACACGGGAAGTTGGGACGACTTTCTTCCTTTGATTGAGTTTACCTACAATAACAGTTATCACTCAAGTATTGGAATGGCGCCGTATAAAGCTTTGTATGGGAGGAAGTGTAGGAGTCTGTTGTGTTGGTTTGAGACTGGAGAGAATCAGTTATTAGGACCTGAGTTGGTACAACAGACAATGGAACAAGTTAAGTTGATCCGAGAAAAGTTGAAGGCCGCAGGGGATAGGCAAAAGAGCTATGCTGACAAGCGGAGGAGACATTTAGAATTCCAGGAGGGTAATCATGTATTTATAAGAGTTACTCCAAGGACTGGTATTGGCAGGGCAATTCAATCCAAGAAGCTTACATCCATATTTATAGGACCATTTCAAATTCTTCGCCGAATTGGTCCAGTAGCTTATTGTTAGGTTTTCAAGAGGGATAATTTTCAAAAACAATTTTCAAAAACCTCTTGAGCGGAAAAACCCTTTTACTAAAAGACCACTTATTGCACATGAATCACAAGGATATTGTGTTTACCTCTTGAAGCGTAGCTTTACCGCGAACACTGTGTGCGCGCCAACAACACCTGTTAGCCCAAAACGTTGAGAATTGAGATGCTCATAACTTTCTCTCCCGACCTTGTATCGCAAAACTGAACGGTGAGGTTGTAGACCCATATGTAATGAACCTTCTATCCAAAAATCAGCCCGATCCAACGGTTAACAAATCTCGGATTGCGAGATTACGATAACTTTCCAGCTATAACCACCATAAGAAAAGGCTTCTCTATCACCAGTATTGCAAAGTAGCAATACCTCTACTCAGTCCACGCGAGCAAACCAACGTCAGAGATAGCGTAGTGCTAGCTATCAAGATTGGGAGAGGCACGATACACAGAGAGAGAAACGAGGGAGCGCTGTCAAGGGTGTATAGCGGCCGTTATGAGTGCTCTGTGTTGTGTGTTGCTTAAGTAACGTGCACAGCTTACTAATAGCTGTCACTCACTTAACCTAACCCACTGAAGCCACTGTACGCTACAGGCCCAATGTTTATTTATTAATTAAATCATATTTAATAATCAATTAAACTTATCCTCATTTAATTATCAATCAAATCATATTTAATCAATCAATTAAATCAATCCCATTTAATTATTAACTAAATCATATTTAATTAATCAATTAAATTATTTCTCTGAACATTTGCTCTATGAGTGTGACACTATAGGTTCTCAATTAATTGGCAATAATATTAATTATTATTAATCATATTAATAATCAATTAATATTATAAACAATGAGTGGCATCTAGCAATACATCATTGCTACCCAATTAATTAGAATATTAGTGATACAATTAAAACCTTGTTGTAACCATATATAATGTGAAGTCAACGTCCTTTCGTCTCAATGTCTTAATTGAACAGAAGGCATAAATGTGTCATCCTTGTTAAGTCCAATAATTTATTTCTTGATCTAGTAATTGATGTATGATCATGTGGGCCCAATATCTCATATTGTCCACCTTAGCATGGCCATGCATTTCTACGTCGCATACCATCAAGAGGCCTATAGACATTACTCCTGTTATGTAGGAGGGACGAATCCTATCTACAACACTCACATTCCTCAACATGTTTCATTGCAGACCCAATAACTATCTTTATAGTTGTCCTGTTACAGACAACGTTTAATAGTATTAAAGTCTACAACTACATATGTTAGGAATCGTAGTGACTTCAAGTCGAAGGACTACTTCACTATGGTCACCATGAGAATCGTTTATGACACTTACATAACTATTATGCAGCGTTCTCATAGCGGGTCACTCCAGTATAAATATTCCACTAATATTTATACCTATGTGAAGACTTGATATCTTATATCTATGACCCGTGAGATGTGGTCATCAGTACACTCAAATAATAGTCACAATGTATTATTATTGTCCTTATTAATAATAATACTTGACTATGGATATTTAAGAATAGTGTTCTATAATTTAATGGCATATCACGGTCAAGTCATACTTGACGTTCCATTAAATGAACTACCTATTCTAAGGATTTTATTATGCTATAAATATGATCATAAAATATAACATAATAAATAAATGCCTTATACATATATCAAATATATGATCAAAGTCATGATACAAATGATTATCTATTCAAAATAGATTGGCCACTAGGGCTTACCCCAACAATCTCCCACTAGCACTAGAGCCAATCAGGCATCAATATAGCACTCATCGGTCTAGTGTGAGTGTCATGCTACCACTAAGCAAGAGACTCCAATAGTGGATTGTTTAGTGTTGTCATTCTGCACATCTTCACATCTCCTCTATCGATCATCTATCGAATGAGATGGAAGCATCTAAGTATATTTTTCGGATCACTGGTGAGATCAAGTTTCCTAAGCTTAGGCGATTACTCCATCATCATTGCAACGAGATATATGGAGTTCGCAAAGTTATGAACTTCGATTAGTTCATAAATGAACTTTTTGATCCAAACGGCCTTTAAATCTATATTTAAGGCAACTATATACTCGGCCTCTATTATAAAATCAGCAACTGTCTCGTGCTTGGAATCTTTTGAAGCTCACAGTGCCACCATTAAGGCAAAACACAAAACCAGATTGCGATCTAAAGTTATCCTTATCAGTTTGGAAGCTAGCATCACTTTAATTCATTACTATGAGCTCTTCCTCACCATTTGAGATCAAGAATGAATCCTAAGTTCTTCTCAAGTACTTAAGGACATTCTTGACTTCGGTCCAGTGACCTTCACTGAGATTGGATTGGTACCTTCTCATCATGCTCGAAGCATACGAGATATTTGTTCGAGTACATATCATGGCATGCATAACAAATTCAATTGCCGAAGCATATAAAATCTTATTCATGCGTTCCCTCTATATCTTATGTAACAGGGACTATCCCTTGGACAGGTATACGCCACGTGTCATAGGCAAGATACCCTTTTTGGAATCATGCATATTTAAAGCGCCCGAGCACTTTGTCAATTTATGTACCTTTGACTAAGGCCTAACAATTTCAGCGATCTATCTCCATAGATCCTGATTCCTAATACATAGGACGTTTCGCCTAAGTCCTTCATTGAAAAATAATTCCTTAACCATGTTTTCACATTTTGTGGTGTAGGAATATTGTTTCAAAAAGTAGTATGTCACACACATACAATACGAGGAAAAATAATTATGCTCCCACTAACCTTCTTGTACACACAAGATCCATCCTCGTTCTTAATAAATCGAAACTGTCTTACATTTTACATCAAAACGAAGATTCCAACTTCTGGAAGTTTGCTTTAATCCATAAATGGATGTTTGCAACTTGCAAAACCTTTCCAGCATTCTCTCTGAATAGAAACTCTCAGGTTGTGTCATGTACACATCCTCGAGAAGATTCCTGTCAAGGAATGTTGTTTTGACATTCATTTGCCAGATCTCATAGTCATACTATGAAGCAATAACAAGTGGGATTTGAATCAATGCAACTGGACAAAAGGTCTCATCATAGTCATACTATGAATTTGCTTGAAACCTTTCGCAATCAGTCGCTCCTTAAAGGTATTCACCTTCCCATCCATGTTAGTCTTCTTGTTGAAGACCCACTTGCACCTTATGGGTTTTACCCTTTTCAGGTGACTCAACTAAGGTCCATACCCGGTTGATGTACATGGATTCTACTTTGGCTCCCATGGCTCCTAGCCACTGATCAGAATCAGGGCCAACGACGGCCTCCTGGTAAGTCACAAGCTCATTATGATCCATGAGCGGTTCATCACCTTCTTGAGTTAGGAGTATTCCATATCTCTCGGGTTGATGATGTGTCCTGTTTGACCTACGCGAGTCTTGTGTTACTTGAACTGGTGATTGGACGACAACATCTTGTGGAACCGGTTCTTGTTCCATTGCAGGCGGATCAGTACTTCGTGGTGCTTGGATTTATCCAAGTACTACATTCCTCCCATTGTCTCCCTTGGAGATGTGTTCCTTCTGAAGGAATACTCCAATTCTAGTGACAAACATTTTGTCTTCGGAAGTGTTGTAGAAATGGTGTCCATTTGCTTCCTTAGGACAACCCACAAAGATACATTTGTCACACTTGGGTCCAAGCTTATTTGAAACCAAACGTTTCTATAAACTTGACACCCTAAATCTTAATGAAAGACATACTTGGTCGCATACCAGTCCATATCTCATATGGTATCTTTCAGTTGTCTTAGATGGAACACGGTTAGGTGTGAAAGCTATTGTATGTAAAGCATATCCCCTGAAAGAGTCAGAGAAGTCTGATTGACTCATCATAGATCGTACTATGTCCAACAAGGTTCGATTTTCTCCTCTTGGACACACCATTCCATTATGGTGTTCCAGAAGGAGTGAGTCGAGATATAATCTCACACTCCTTCAGATAGTCATCAAACAATTGGCTGAAGTACTTATCACCACGATCTGATCGCATGATCTTAATACTTTTCCAAAATCAATTCTCCACTTCGTTCTTGAATTCTTTGAACATTTCAAAGATTTCTGACTCGTGTCTTACACAAATCCATCTTCACTGAAGTTATCAATAAACGAGACGAAGTACGGAAACTTGTCTTCTAGAAAACTTGTTTAGAGGCCCTCATACATCACAATGAATCATGCCATAAGATTACCAACCCTTCCACCTTACTAGTGAATGGAGCTTAGTCATCTTTCCAAACAAGTAAGATTCACAGACATCAAACAATTCATAATTGGATGAGTCCAAATTAGTGGAGCTTGGAAATGTGTTTCTTACCTATATGATCTAAAGATATTGCTAAGGACATAGAGGGTCCAAATCACTTGGTTTGACCCTATTCGCATTTATGCTATAGATGGGCATATCGAGATCAAGGATACACAGTCCATATCTCACATGAATACAAGCATAGAAGACATCAGTTGAATAAATGAAACAACAATTGTCCATTTATTGCAATTTAAAATTCTTTCTTGTCTATACAAGATATAGAAATGATGTTTCTATTATCAACTAGAATAAAATAACAGTTATTTACTTCCATTAATGCCCATAAGGCAAAGTCAAACTCTTATGGTTAATGTAGCAACTTTTGCTCCATTTCGACTCATAGCGTAGAACTTTACCTAATGGTAAATTCAAATTCCTATAGTCAATGTAACAAATTTTGCTTCATCTCCACTCATAGGGTAGACCTTTACCTAATGGTAAATTCAAACTCCTATAGTCAATGTAGCAACTTTTGCTTCATCTCTACTCATAGGGTAGACCTTTACCTATTAATCAATGTTCTACTCCCTTTGATCCTTCACATTAATGTGAGATCCATATGTGGTATCCAACACCCATAATGTTGGAGTAGATATGTTGACTTTTATAACAAATATGCCTAAACAGGAAGTCATACTTCCTTTCTTGTCTTTTTACTCTTTCTAGTACCTCTTATGCCTTGCTAGCTCTTGTTAGAGCATCATAAAGTGCATGATCATATCATATGTCTCTATGATTGCAAGCATGAGATGTCGTACATCAATGGCATCGACTTGATGCTTCTATTAAGCATCCCTTTCGACCCTTATGGCAGTAGCAACAAATTGCTTGAGAATTAATTGCTTGAGAACATACAGTTCTTTTCTCGTACTTGAGGACAATCCTCAAAATTTGTACCAATCCAGAAAATTAATTCTAGATAACTCATCCTTCTCAAGGATGTATCGCAACAATAAAATAAAAGTTGTGTTTGCAGCCATAGTTATTTAATACAAAAATATACAGAATATAAGTATCATGATTAAAACATATTTAATAGGTCTTTTATTAAATACGCTCCCACTATTTTACTCAAATCAATGACCCTCATCATTGACTCGGAAAATCCCGTTGAAAGATTTTTTAGTGGGACCAAGATCCATATTTCACCTCGTTCTGAGTTAGCTGTGGCTGATCACGCAGAACTCAGCTATTTAGGTAGGAAACTCCTTTCCAATTACATCCAATGTAATTCTTGGACCAGTTGGGTGAATAACTCCATATTCTAATCCATCATATGGATTAATGCCCAACCCCATGCCTCTAAGCCGTTTCAATCCTATTGAATACACTTAGTGAAGTTCAACCTAATGGTTGGCAGTAGGTTATTTCACCTTTCGCGCCTCACCGAAATATATTAAGGTGCTCAGCTGTGGCATGACTCACACTTAAATGATTCTGGCCTTGACGAGTGCCACACATCAGGAGGCATTTAATAACTTAATTTATTGAGGGAATTTAATAATTAAGTTATCTCACCGGCTTGTTTATCATATAAACGTCTCTCATAGCATACATGGCATACTAGCTTACATACATTCAAAACATATTAAGCATACAATGACATACATGCTATCATACAATTTAATTCCAAATTTAAATCATACATCTCATACATTTCATGTATCACATACATAAACATACAAGACATATAAAAGGTATTATGATTATGGCCTCCTAATGTGCAATAATTAAAACTAATTATTACAATCTTTGACCCTTGAGCAAACTTCCAAAGTTCCTTCCACTGGCGTCATGATTTGGTGTTGCCTCCATGTCAACCCGAACAATTTATAAAATTTAAAATAAAATAAATGTCACGACACACAGGCCGTATTTATAAAATAAATACAATAAATCAGAACACGTAGGCCGTATTTACCAAATAAAATAACACCACAATCTAAGGCCATAACCACACACCTCACATTTAATAAACAATTTCTTAAAAGGAAAAGTCATACACATGATCTCCAATTGATTTAAAAAAAATTGAAATCAAATCATACACATGATCTCCAATTGATTTCAAAAATAAATAAATAAATTTGAAATCAAATCATACACATGATCCCCAATTGATTTCAAAAATAAATAAAATTTTGAAACCAATTTATTGTCAAAATATACGCTGCGCAATTTATATCATTGCGCACAGTGACCAACTTTAAACTTCAAATTGGATAATTGCACATAGTGATATTTACAACAAATTTTAAACATCAATTTTAAAAGGAACGTGAATTGCACAGTGAAAGTTTAAAACAATTTTAAAAGTCACACCCAGACGGATAACATTCATTCTATTGAATCACATTCAAAAGCAATAAACATGTTATCAAACAAGGCTAACATCCTAGGATACATGGCAAATTACGACCAGACGCTCTGATACCACTGTTGGGTTTTCAAGAGGGATAATTTTCAAAAACAATTTTCAAAAACCTCTTGAGAGAAAAAACCCCTTTACTAAAATA
Organism: Ammopiptanthus mongolicus; assembly: GCA_039655645.1. Classification (NCBI taxonomy): domain Eukaryota; kingdom Viridiplantae; phylum Streptophyta; class Magnoliopsida; order Fabales; family Fabaceae; genus Ammopiptanthus; species Ammopiptanthus mongolicus. Next base: position 54,748,596 of record CM077349.1, read on the forward strand.
CCACGTATTGCACATGAATCACAAGGATATTGTGTTTATCTCTCGAAGCGTAGCTTTACCGCGAACACTATGAGCGCGCCAACAACACCGGTTAGCCAAAAACGCTGATACTTGGGATGCTCATAACTTTCGCTCCAGACCTCGTATCGTAAAACTGAACAGTGAAGTTGTAGACCCATATGTAATTAACGTTCTATCCAAATATTAGCCCGATCCAACGGTTAACGAATCTCGGATCGCGAGATTACAATAACTGTCCAGTCATAACCACCATAAGAAAAGGCTTCTCTATCACCAGTATTGCAAAGTAGCAATACCTCTACTCAGTCCACGCGAGCAAACCAACGTCAGACATAGCGTAGTGCTAGCTATCAGGATTGGGAGAGGCACGATACACAGAGAGAGAAAAGAGGGCGCGCTGTCAAGGGTGTACAGCGGCCGTTATGAGTGCTCTGTTTTGTGTGTTGCTTAAGTGACGTGCACAGCTTACTAATAGCTGTCACTCACTTAACCTAACCCACTGAAGCCACTGTACGCTACAGGCCCAATGTTTAATTATTAATTAAATCATATTTAATTAATCAATTAAACTTATCCTCATTTAATTATCAATCAAATCATATTTAATGAATCAATTAAATCAATCCCATTTAATTATTAATTAAATCATATTTAATTAATCAATTAAATTATTTCTCTGAACATTTGCTCTATGCGTGTGACCCTATAGGTTCTCAATTAATTGGCAATAATATTAATTATTATTAATCATATAAATAATCAATTAATATTATAAACAATGAGCGACATCTAGCAATACATCATTGCTACCCAATTAATTAGAATATTGGTGATACAATTAAAACCTTGTTGTAACCATATATAATGTGAAGTCAACGTCCTTTCGTCTCAATGTCTTAATTGAACACAAGGCATAAATGTGTCATCTTTGTTAAGTCCAATTATTTATTTCTTGATCTAGTAATTGATGTATGATCATGTGGGCCCAATATCTCATATTGTCCACCTTAGCATGGCCATGCATTTCTACGTTGCATACCATCAAGAGGCCTATAGACATTACTCTTGTTATGTAGGAGGGACGAATCCTATCTACATCACTCACATTCGTCAACATGTTTCATTGCAGACCCAATAACTATCTTTATTGTTGTCCTGTTACAGACAACGTTTGATAGTATTAAAGCCTACAACTACATATGTTAGGAATCATAGTGACTTCAAGTCGATGGACTACTTTACTATGGTCACCATGAGAATCATTTATGACACTTACATAACTATTATGCAGCGTTCTCATAGCGGGTTACTCCAGTATAAATATTCCACTAATATTTATACCTATGTGAAGACTTGATATCTTATATCTATGACCTGTGAGATGTGGTCATCAGTACACTCACATAATAGCCTCAATGTGTTATTATTGTCCTTATTAATAATAATACTTGACTACGGATATTTAAGAATAGTGTTCTATAATTTAATGACATATCACGGTCAAGTCATACTTGACGTTCGCTTAAATGAACTACCTATTCTAAGGACTTTATTATGCTATAAATATGATCATAAAATATAACATAATAAATAAATGCCTTATACATATATCAAATATATGATCAAAGTCATGATACAAATGATTATCTATCCAAAATTGATTATCCACTAGGGCTTACCCCAACACTTTTTAGATAGCCTTACCACCTAACTTATCAAGACTTCAAGACGTTTTTCACGTGTCTCAACTTAGAAAATACTACCCTAATCCATCGCATGTGTTAGAGCCCGAATCAATCCCGCTAAGAGAGAACCTTGAATACGAGGCTTTACCTGCTCGAATAGTGGATAGAAGAATCAAGGAGCTTCGCGGTAAGCAGATTCCTTTGGTGAGAGTGGAATGGGACCCGATAACTAGAGATTTAACATGGGAAAGAGAGGCTCAGATGCGCCAACAATAGCCGTCTTTGTTTACAGGTATGAACAAGGAATTTCGAGGACTAAATTCTCATTAAGAGGGGTGGTAATGTAACATCCCAATTTTCGGAAACCTCAATTGAGAAGGATGGCCTAGATTGAGTATGTGTATGTTTATTGATAATTATTATCATGGCTTGAAAGTGTGTTTAGAGAATATGTTAAGAGTAGGAATGGTTGGGATAGAGAAGGATGAAGGGCAAGGATCAGGATCAGAATGCTCAATCGTGGGCAAGTGTAACGCTCAAGCGTACTAACGCTCTAGCGTGGAGAGTTTTTGACGCTCAAGCGTGGACCCTCTGACCAGTGACTGGCAGTGATGGGACGTAAAGTGACACGTGTCGGTTGCACGTCGCGGCTGGTACGTGATGGGCGGTGAGGAAACGTCAACGCTCAAGCATGGGAGAAGCCAACGCTCAAGCGCTAGAACGCTAAACTGTGGAGAATTCCAACACTAAAGCGTGCATAGTAGAAACTTTTCCTATATATCGTTCTTCATTTTCACCGTGAATAGAGTTTTCACTCTTCATATATACAGAGAGAGCTCGAGACAGAGAGCAGAGTTGAGGTTGGAATTTTGATTCAAGGTTGTGATCCGTTGGTTCGTCCGATTTCAGTTCCGATCTTGTTTTCGTGATCAGCGTGACTCCTACTCCAATTCTATCGGTTTGCTTTTATGATCCAATGAGGGTAAGCCGAGGTTCCGTATCTACCTACATTGTACCTATACAATGTTCTCTTTTGGTTTAAGCTTCTTTCCACAGTTTTAAATTCGTATTAGGGTTGATGCTATAGTCTACGTGTTATTTCCGTGATTAGGGCAAGTTTGGAAATTGCGTACAGAGCCCTTTTGGAGCAAGCAGACTACGGCTGCGGAGACTTAGAGAGGAGCAAAAAGTGCTCGTTGTGTTCGTGATTATCACCACTTTCACTATCAGGTGGGGAGAAAGAGTTACACACATCGGGGTGGCACGAGTAGTCCATATAGTTGTATTGTATCTTTTGTGTGTGTAGGGGAACCCTAAACCCTACGTGAGGTTGATCCCTGACAAAGTACCTAAAACCTAGGTTTATTAAACTTTGGGCTATCACCGTTATATTTGATACCCTAGGTTAGCAGATTTGTGATCACTAGTGGAAAATAGACTTTTCACGTCAGGCTTTTAACATCTGTTAAAGAAAAACAGATGTTAAAAATAGATGCGGTGGCAAACTTGTAAATAAATAGCGTATGGACTACACTTTTAACATCGGTTATAAGTAACCTGATATTAAAATGTACTTTTAACATCAGTTTCTGGTAAAACCGATGTTAAAAGTTTCTTCCCTCCATTCCATATTTACTGGTGCTAACTTTTTAACATCGGTTCTTAGTTAACCGATGTTAAAAGTCAATTTTTAACATCGGTTTTTTCTAACAACCGATGTTAAAAGTAATTAAAATGTATAAAGTTAACTTTCTCAAACCTTCTCTGTCTCGCGCCCTACATTTCAATGTTACAGTATTCTCACTCCCGCGACCTACTTTTCTCTTCTCTTCACTGACCTCCTTCTCCTCCGTTCGTGAACCACCGTAGAACCACCACTATAACTCTCTCTTCCCTATTTTTATTTGCTAAAAACCCTCATTTGCTAAATTCAATTTTTGCTAATATTTGCTCAGAACCATTTACAACTGAACCACCCCAACTCCCTCTCTTCTACAACTGACCACCGCATTTGAACCACCCCAACTCCCCTTCTACTTGGTAATCCTTCTCTGTTAGTTAGTGTTTAGCATTGTCTCTGTTTTAATGATTTTAATATTTTATGAAATAATGAAATGCATTTTGAGTTTTTTTTAAACTTAAACACTTTGATGTTACATATTGAGCATAGACTTTTAGGCTTTGCTTATAATCTCAATAGTCAAGGGGTTTGGGTTATTTTAAAAAGTTAGGTCATCTGGATTGGTTTGATCAATAGTCGAGGGGTTTAGTTTATTATAGGACTTAAGGTTTAGGCCTATAATCTCTTTGAGAGTCTCAGTCTCCCCTCTTGTGCTCATATTGTATAAATATTTGTATATCTACAGAATGTGGATATGGACCGTAGTTGGATGGTTAGTAAACGCACAAGTGATGAGTATCGGGAGGGAGTGGAAGAGTTTCTAGAATTTGCTCAAAGAAATCTTCCTGATAGTAATGGAAGATTTAATTGTCCTTGTGTTAGATATTTGAATATGAGGAAATGTGAAGTTAAGCAAATACGTGATCATCTCATTTGTGAAGCGATTTGCAAGAGTTATGCAAGATGGATATGGCATGGTGAAGACTTGTTAAACATGCCAAGTGTGTCCCAAAGTGAAGAAGTTGATGTAGATATGGAGGACGATCAACTAGAGGACATGATCCGTGATATTGGACAAGAGTCATTTCAGCGAGCACGTGTGTGTGATACTTTGTGCCGTGATGCAGATACGCCTTTGTATCCAAGGTGCACTACTTATACAAGGTTGTCGGCGGTCTTAAAATTGTTCAGTGTGAAGGCGAGAAATGGGTGGAGTGATAAAAGCTTCACCGAATTGCTTGAGTTGTTGAGCAAAATGCTTCCAGAAGGCAACACACTGCCAGATCATAACTATGAGGCAAAGAAGATACTCTTTCCGATGGATATGGAGTATAAGAAGATACATGCATGTCCTAATGATTGCATACTATAGAGGGGTGTGTATGAAGGGATGCACGACTGCCCCAAGTGTGGGGTATCGCGGTACAAAGTGAAGGATGGTGATTCTAGTTGTGATGTGATCACAAAGGGTCCTCCTGCAAAGGTGTTGTGGTATGTTCCAATAATTCCAAGGTTCAAGCAATTGTTCGCTAATGTAAATGACGCAAAGAACATTAGATGGCATGCAGATGAGAGAAAACGTGATGGAATGCTTCGCCATCAGGCTGATTCTGTGCAATGGGAGAGAATTGATAGTTTGTTTCCGAATTTCGGAAATGAGCCAAGAAACCTTAGGCTTGGACTTGCTACGGATGGAATGAATCTGTATGGTACCTTAAGTAGTATTAATGAAGGAGTTAGGGAAAAGTGAAAACAGGGCACTCGCCCGGCGAACCTTGTCTCGCCACGCGAGACAGAGGGAAAACAAGGCATTCGCCAGGCTAACCTTGCCTCACCTCGCGAGACAGTGGGCTAGCCCAAGCAGCAAAGATGCAGCTTCTCGGTCTCGCGTCGCGAAGTCGTTATCGCCTCGCGAACCGCCTAAGCAGTGAAGATGCAGCTTCTCAGCCTCGCGTCGCGATACAATCCTCGCCTCGCGAAGCAGAAAGACTGTCTAAACAGTAAAGAAAACCTCTCAGCCTTGCGTCGCGAAGCATTACGTCGCCCCGCGAGAAAGGGTTTTCTTTATAAAAAGTGTTTTTCAACTCAAACTGTAAAGTTTTACGCATTAAAACCTAAGTTAAGTAATTAACTTAGAGTTGAAGACAAGGGTTAATTAAGTATGGTATGTGGTGGAACAAGACCATATACTATACCATTGATGACTTAGTACATCAATGACTTCATAAGACATAAACACAAACATGAAACGTTTTCGGTTTTGAAATAGTAGTTCGATGACGGACCGGTGATTCGGATCCCGATCAGTCGTTCAATTGTTTCAGTCTTGTGATGACTCGGTCCCGGAGGGATCACGAGATTTATCTTGTGGATAAAGGTTTTGTTTTTCAAAGACACGTATAGTTCCTAAGGAAAAGAATCTTAGTGGAACTCGAGGTTTACCCGGGGGGTAGACATTGCTTGATCGCATCTGCTTTGTGTAAGCATTGGCATATCATTTGCATAGTCGTAAGGCCTTGAGCCTAGGAGTTGAACTTACACCTTGATGCGGGTGCGAATCTTACGGTGACGACCTTCAATGGTCTTTTTGGAGGTATCAGAGTTGGAAGGGCTTACATGTGACCAGTTTGTAGCTCTTCTGTGTCGTGGAGAATCCGTGCAATACACTGATATCCTCTACTAGATGTCGTACTTTTCATGTTTGTTCGAGAGTGTTTCCGTAAAGCCAGATACGTGCACGTTAAGAATGTTGTAGCATCATGCTCATGGCTGGCAGAAACCAAAACATGTCCTCCCATTCACTCTCTCCAACATTTTGTTAGCTCCATGGAGTAGGGGTCAGAGTAGTACCCAGTGACATTGACATTGGGTCATATACATTGCATTGTATTGCATGGCTATTGATGTTTACATTTACTGTTATACATCGTTGTACTGTTTAAGAGTGCCTTATTTTATGCTGTTAACTGCTTAACATGATTTTATGTTGTCAACTGCTTAATATGTTTAACATTGAAAATTCTTGTAAGCATGTTGGGTACGCTGTTACCCGGTGAGTCGTCTCGTTTTTACTATTGCTGTTTTGCTGTGTTGATGAACGGGAATCTCACCCATATCTCTGTGTTTTCTGCTGGTACTTGCTGTTCCTGCTTGAACAGATGGACGTGACGATGGTTCAGCTCAGTAGTTTCCTTGAGCCCAGAGGCGGACTCTTTTTGCTGTTATAGTTTTGTTGTCGGCCAGACTATGTTAGTTTTTGTAGTCCCTTTTGGGAGCTACGACTCCAAGTACTTATTGTATTCCTTATGTCAGTCATACATTAGGCTTATGTCTGTATATAGTAATGTTCTTATTTCTATTTCTGTATTTTCAGCATATTATGTACTAGAAATGTGTGGTGAAACTAAGTTCATTTATTTGTATTATTTATCCTTACTAATCCCATTATATCTTGCGAAAAGAGAAAAAAAAAAAAAACCGTCTTTTCCGCATTAAGAAATATTTTCGGCCTTATAAACGTTCGGGAATGTGACACTCGAGAAAGGGTGTTGCATTATTTGGTATCAGAGCTGGCCGAGTCTTTTTGGGGTTTGTAGGTTATGGTATGTCTTGTTTGTGTTGTGTTCTCTGTGTGCTTCTCTGTTGTTTGCTTTAGTTTTGTTGTGGTTTCTTGAGGTTGACAGTTCTGGTTTTGAAGGTAGCAATGGCTGCTCAAAACCTGACTACTGTTGTGAACGCCATACGGGAAATGGCTGCTGCTATGGTTCAACGTGAGGAAAGAGCTGTCGGAGGTAGAGGACTGGACAATTTCTTCGTAGGAATCCACCTCAATTCAAGGGCGAATTCAATCCTGAGTTAGCTGAACGCTGGATCCAAACGCTGGAAAAGATCTTTGGAGCGATGAGATGTACTAAGAATGACAAGGTTGTCTATGCAACCTATATACTGGTGGAGGATGATGAATACTTGTGGGAAGGAGCCCGTCAGATGCTGGTGCATGATCAACAAGCTTGGATTGGAATGCTTTTAAGGGAAAATTCGTGGAGAAGTATTTTCCTACGAGTGCAAGGCACGAGAAAGAGATGGAGTTCCTCCAGCTGAGACAAGGGGGAATGACCGTAGCTGAATACGAGGCCAAATTTGAAAGTCTAGCAAAGTTCTCAAATTACTTTCTGGACAACCCAAGAGAGGAGTGGAAGTGCATAAAATTTGAAGGAGGTTTGAGGATCGACTTGAAAAGAGATGTTGTTCCTCTAGAAATTTCTGTTTTTCCGAGGCTGAAGGAGAAGTGTCGTCTGATCGAGCGCTTGGAGCCCAAGGACAAGCGGGTACAGAGTTCTGGACCGAGCAAGTTCCAGAGAGGAAGCGGTGGTCGAGACAAAAAATCTCGATGGAAGCCGTATACAAAGCAACAAGATCATCAACAACATTCTGTTGGAGGAAGCAGTGGGAGTTTCAGTCAGTCTGGAAACGCCCCAACCAAGTGCATAAAGTGTGGGAAGAGCAACCACATCACCAGAGACTGTTCGATCAAAGGGATTATCTGCTTCAAGTGTGCGAAGCCGGGACACATCTCACGTGAATGCATGCAACCGAAATTGGAACATTCTTTCAACAATGTCCAACCTGCAAGCCTAAGGCAAGAGGTAGAGTCTACACTATGGGTGGTGCTGAAGCTTCTCAGAATGAAGACTTAATCCAAGGTCAGTGTGTCATGGGAGGTAAAACCTTAACTGTACTATTTGATTCAGGCGCAACGCATTCCTTTATTGCCTATGACTGTGTGAATCTGTTGGGATTACCTGTGTCTTCTTTACCTTTTGATTTGGTAATTTCTACGCCTACTGCAAAGCCTGTTATAACTGCTAAAGTTTGTTTGAACTGTTCTATTTCTGTTAAAAATAGAACATTTTTGATGGAATTGATCTGTTTGCCTCTTTCGCAAATAGATGTAATCTTAGGAATGGATTGGTTATCTTCTAATCATATCCTGTTAGACTGTGCAAATAAAACCTTAGTTTTCCCTAGCTGTGAGAATTCTGGTTTTTTGACTGCCAACCAAGTAAACGCTTCTTTGAGAGAAGGAGCTCAAGGATACATGTTACTATTTTCTATGGAGGTCAAGAGCGAGCTAGTCTTAGAGCGCGTACGTGTCGTGAACGAGTTTCCGGAAGTCTTTCTTGAAGACGTACCAGGTTTGCCGCCAGTTCGGGACATCGAGTTTGCGATCGATCTTGTGCCAGGAACAGGACTAGTGTCTATGGCACCGTATCGTATGGCACCTGCTGAGTTGGAAACCATGAAGGAACAGTTGGAAGACTTATTGGGGAAGCAGTTTGCTAGACCCAGTGTGTCGCCATGGGGAGCACTTGTGCTGTTGGTGAAAAAGAAAGATGGAACACCTCGACTATGCGTGGATTATCGCCAGTTGAATAAAGTTACTATTAAGAACAAGTATCCACTTCCGAGGATAGATGACTTGATGGATCAGTTGAGGGGAGCGGCAGTTTTCTCCAAGATTGATTTGCGATCGGGTTATCACCAGATTCGTGTGAAGGCAGAAGATGTACCGAAGACAGCGCTTCGAACATGCTATAGGCACTACGAGTATCTTGTGATGCCGTTTGGTGTGACGAATGCTCCAGCTATATGAATAGGATCTTTCGTCCATACCTGGATAAGTTTGTCATTGTCTTCATAGATGACATACTTATCTATTCGCAAGACCAGGAAGAGCACGCTGAACATCTTAGTGTAGTTCTTCAAGTTCTGAAGGAGAAACAGCTGTATGCCAAGTTGTCCAAGTTTGAGTTTTGGCTCGACGAAGTGAAGTTTTTGGGTCATGTAATTTCAAAGGAAGGAATTGTTGTAGATCCGTCGAAGGTTGAAGCAGTTCTTGAGTGGGAAATACCAACCAAAGTGACTGAGATACGCAGTTTTGTGGGTTTGGCTGGGTATTATCGGAGGTTTATCAAGGGATTTTCTAAGATTGTAGGACCTCTTACCCAATTGACGAGGAAAGATAAAACGTTTGAATGGACTGAAGCCTGTGAGCAGAGTTTTCAAGTGCTGAAGAAGAGGCTGACTACATCGCCAGTGTTGATATTGCCAGATCCAAGCGAACCTTTTGAAGTGTACTGTGACGCTTCATACCAAGGATTAGGCTGTGTTCTGATGCAGAATCGGAAGGTGGTAGCGTATGCCTCGAGACAGTTGAAAGTGCACGAGAAGAACTACCCAACTCATGACCTGGAGTTAGCAGTGGTAGTCTTTGCATTGAAGATTTGGAGGCACTACCTGTATGGTTCGACGTTCAATGTTTTCAGCGATCATAAGAGCTTGAAGTATCTGTTCGATCAGAAGGAGCTCAACATGAGGCAAAGACGGTGGCTGGAATTTTTGAAGGACTATGACTTCCAGTTGCAATATCATCCGGGAAAAGCTAATGTGGTAGCGGATGCACGGAGTAGAAAAGTGTTACATGTGTCTGCCATGATGGTTAAGGAACACGAGATGTTGGAGCAGTTCAGAGATATGCATCTGTCCGTGGTTAGTATGCCAGGAAGACTATGTGTGGGTATGGTTACAGTATCTTGTGATCTGATGGACCAGATTTGGGAGAAACAAGTATACGACCAGTATCTGGAGAAAGAGCGGAGGAATCTAAAGAAAGGGATGATGTCGGAATACAAGGAAGGAGCGGATGGAATCCTAAGACGAGGAGAACGGGTTTGTGTGCCAAACAACCCAGAGATAAGAAGGTTAATTCTGGACGAAGCTCATAGAAGCAAGTTGAGTATGCATCCAGGGTGCACCAAGATGTACCAAGACCTGAAGCGATTGTTTTGGTGGCAAGGCATGAAAAGAGATGTAGCTGATTATGTGGCGTCTTGCTTAGTATGTCAAAAAGCAAAGGTTGAACATCAAAGGCCAGCGGGAATGTTACTTCCGTTGGATATCCCAGAGTGGAAATGGGACGGCATAGCGATTGATTTCGTGACGTGTTTGCCAAGGACACCTAAAGGACACGATTCCATTTGGGTTATAATTGATAGGCTTACGAAATTAGCTCATTTTCTACCGATTAATCTCAAGTATTCCATGGAAAAGCATACTCAGATTTATATCAGTGAGATTGTGAGACTGCATGGAGTACCGTCAAGTATCATATCGGATAGAGACCCACGTTTTACTTTGCGTTTTTTGGCAAAGTTTAAATGAAGCTTTAGGGACGAAGTTACGACTAAGTTCGGCTTACCATCCTCAAACTGATGGACAATCGGAAAGAACGATTCAGTCTTTAGAGGATCTGTTGGGGGCGTGTGTGTTGGAACATGCCGGAAGTTGGGAGAATTTCCTACGGTTGATAGAATTCACCTACAACAACAGTTATCATTCAAGTATAGGGATGGCACCCTACGAATCTTTATATGGACGACGTTGCAGAACACCTTTGTGTTGGTACCAAGATGGAGAAAGTGCTTCATTAGGACCTGAACTAGTGTAACAAACAACCGAGAAGGTGAAACTGATTCAAGAAAAGATGAGGATAACTCAGAGCCGACAGAAGAGTTATGCGGATAAAAGACGTAGGCCACTTGAGTTCGAGGAAGGGGATCATGTGTTTTTGAGAGTCACTCCGATGACTGGGGTGGGCAGGGTCCTGAAGTCCAGAAAACTCACTCCAAAATTCATTGGACCTTATCAAATTCCTCATCGGATAGATCCAGTAGCTTACCAAATAGCTTTACCGCCTTTTCTATCCAACCTCCATAATGTTTTTCATGTTTCGCAATTGCGAAAGTATATTCCTGATCACAGTCACGTCATAGAGTCTGATTCAGTACAGCTAAAGGATAACCTAACCTATAAGACATTGCCGGTTAAGATCGAGGACAGAAGGATAAAGAAACTGCGAGGGAAGGAGATAGTTTTGGTCAAAGTTATCTAGAACGAGACTAAGGGTGATGCTACCTGGGAAAGAGAAGAGGACGTGCAACAACAGTATCCGAGTTTGTTTTAAGAGGTACGTATAATTTCGAGGACGAAATTCTTTTAAGAGGGGTAGGAATGTAACGCCCCGATTTTCACGTTTTCTAATTATTCAGTATTTTAATGTCTTTATTTTATTCGAAGTCTTAGGAATGGAAATAAAATATTCCGAGACCATAGTCATGCTCGACGATATCGTAGGGAGCTACGATTAAGTTGAGTCGAAAACTCAAAAGGAGTCCGGTCTGCGTTTTTACACTGACAGTATGATTTTACATCTCAGGAGACCTCAGATGGACCCGTGAACGAGACAATAAGTCTTAGAATTCGATTCTCTATGTTTTTGTTAAATTTCACAAAAACTTCAGAAAAATCACTTCCTGACCTTCATTCGGGCGGAATCCTCAATCGGGTGACGAACAAAGCCACATATGGATTTACCGGGACTCGCCAACGGATAATCTTGATATCATATCATCCCTGGACACTTGGGAGAGTATGCCAGAGTCGTCATGACGTTCGGAAATATCTGGACACAAAATGACCAAAATGCCCCTAACCTTAGTCTCTTACACTTTTACCATTTTACCCTTTTGGCAAATGACCTTTTTACCCTTAAGTGAGCTTTTAAGAGGCTGAAATCAGCCCCTCACTCCCTCATTTTCGTACAGCCCCCTCCCCTTTAGATCTCCATAGTTGTTCTTGAGAGAAACTCCATTTTCATCCTTGAAAAGCTTGAATCACTTGTTGGAATCACTTAATTCCTTGAGCAATCTTCCTTCATTTCAAGGTAAGATCACTTCTATGATCTGTTAGCTTCTTGAATCTTTCTTTATTTCAAGATCAATCTTCATTTTCATGAAAAGAAATTCTTAGATCCAAAACTTTGAAAATCCATAGGAAATTATAGAAAAATCCTTTTGAGGTAAGACCAAGTTCTTTGAACTCACATCATCATTCTCTACCTAAACCCAAGAGCTTATGATTCAAATCCCATCATAGCCCAAAATCCTTTTTTTGGCCGAACCCTATTTGATGATGATGAATAGTGTTTTCATCAATTTTTGATTTCTAATACTTGATTTCATCCTTAGCTTTCCTAATGCCTTTGAATCCATGAATGGAAAACCAAAACCAATTCCTAACCTTTTTAACCTAGGGTGGCCGAAATCCTCTTTGTTAGAATTGTTAAGATTGGCTTTGATTATGGTTTAATGTTGGATTGTTGTGTTGTTGTAGTTGTTGACGATTGCCAGGAGGTTCACAAACCGATCAATCGACTTTGATCCGGGAATCTGCTCATCAACAAGTATGGGGGTGAACCTCATCACGCCAAGATGGTGGTAGTGAAGATGGTTGCTTAAGTTTATGTGTGGGTGAAACCCTTTAGTTTGGGTTCACTTTTAATTGTTAAGTTTGGTTAAGTTCTCTTGGAGAACAAGAATGTCACGATGAGTTTATGCTTCAGTATGTTGTAGTGTGCTTTAGCATATGTTGATGATGATATGATTGAATGAAACTCATTTCCATGTGTAACGCCCCGATTTTCACATTTTCTAATTCTTCAGTACTTTAATGTCTTTATTTTATTCGAGGTCTTAGGAATAGAAATAAAATATTCCGAGACCATAGTCATGCTCGACGATATCGTAGGAAGCTGATTAAGTTTTGAGTCAAAAACTCAAACGGAGTCCGGTCTGCGTTTTTACACTGACAGTATGATTTTACTGCTCAGAAGACCTCATATGGACCCATGAACGAGACAATAAGTCTTAGAATTCGATTATCTACGTTTTGGTTAAATTTCGTAAAAATTTCAGAAAAATAACTTCCTGACCTTCGTTCGGGCGGAATTCTCAATCGGGTGACGAACGGAGCCACATATGGACTTACCGAGACTCGTCAACGGATAATCTTGATATCACAACATCCCAAGACACTTGGGAGAGTATGCCAGAGTCGTCATGACGTTCGGAAATATCTGGACGCAAAATGACCAAAATGCCCCTAACCTTAGTCTTTTACACTTTTACCATTATACCCTTTTGGCAAATGACCTTTTTACCCTTAAGTGAACTTTTAAGAGGCTGAACTCAGCCCCTCACTTCATCATTTTCGCACAGCCCCTCACCCCATAGAGTTCCATAGTTGTTCTTGAGAGAAAACTCCATTTTCACCTAGAAAAGCTTGAGTTTTTGTTGGATTCACTTGATTCCTTGAGCAATCTTCCATCATTTCAAGGTAAGATCACTTCTATGATCTCTTAGCTTCTTGAATATCTCTTTATTTCAAGATCAAGATCCATTTTCATGAAAAGAATTTCTTAGATCCAAAACTTTGAAAATCCATAGGAAATTGTAGAAAAATCATTTTGATGTGAGACCAATTTCTTTGAACTCACATCATCATTCTCTACCTAAACCCAAGAGCTTATGATTCAACTCTCGTCATAGCTCAAAAAGCACATTACTTGATGATGATGAATAGTGTTTTCATCAATTTTTGATTTCTAACACTTGATTTCATTCTTAGCTTTCGTAATGCCTTTGAATCCATGAAATAGAAAACCAAGATCAATTCCTAGCTTTATTCTCTTTAGGGTGGCCGAAACCCTCTTTGTGAGAATTGTTGAGTTTGGTTTGATTGTTGTTTAATGTTTGATTGTTTGGTTGTTTGTAGTTGGTGACAATTATCAGAAGGTTCACAAACCGATCAACCGACTTTGATCCGGGAATCTGCTCTTCAACAGGTATGGGGAGAAGAACCTCATCACACCAAGATGGTGGTGGTGAAGATGGTTGTTTACTTTATGTGTGGGTGAAACCCTTTAGTTTGGGTTCACTTTTAATTGTTATGTTTTGTTAAGTTCTCTTCAAGAACAAGGTTGTCTTGATGAGTGTATGCTTTAGCATATGTTGATGATTGAATAAAAATCATTTTCATGTATGTTGGAAAACCTACTTTGATCACTAGATCAAGTAGGACTTTTATGCTTGATTATGAGATCATGATGTGTGATGGACTTGTATGTTTTGGTTATGATGTAATAAGGTGTAATTGTGGTTTGTCATACTTGGTGTGAGCTTTTGAGCTATATTTGCTTAGTTGGTGAAGCAAAGTCTCCATTTTTCATTGGAGTAGGCTTGTGGCCTTAGTAAGAGGAAAATATAAGAACATATGTTGTTCTTGTTTTGGCAAAGTTTTGATGCAACAAAACATGATTTCATAACCTATGTTTTCAAAGAGAAACAAAAGTGATTTTGATCCAAAGATCAAATGAAGTTTTAACCTTTTAAGTGTGTCACCAAAGTGGAAAATGTCTTTTCTTTAGCCATAGGTTTGTTAATCAAACTAAGTGTTTCAAAAGAGAATTAATGAAGAAGTTAAAGAAAAGTGAAAACAGGGCACTCGCCCAGCGAACCCCGTCTCGCCTCGCGAGACAGAGGGAGGATAAGGCATTCGCCAGGCTAACATTGCCTCGCCTCGCGAGACAGTGGACTAGCCGAGCAGCAAAGATGCAGCTTCTCTGCCTCGCGTAGCGAAGTAGTTCTCGCCCCGCGAACCGCCTAAGCAGTGAAGAATTGCAGCTCTGCCTCGCGACGCGAGACAATTATCGCCTCGCGATGCAGAAGGTCGGTTTGAAATACAGTTCTCTGCCTCGCGACGCGAGACAATATTCGCCTCGTGATACAGAGGATTTGTATAAGGAGCAAATACAGCTCTCAGCCTCGCGACGCGAAACTTCTGTTCGCCCCGCGAGAAAGGAATTTCAAATGAGGTATCACTGCCTTAATTTAGCTAAGCGGATGTACTCTCGCTAAGCGGATTTCACCTTTCAGAAAATGCTAGAAGTGAAGTAAGTAGTTCAAATGTTGTTTCAAATCAAATGAGTTTTTAATTGTAAAAGTTGTTTGGTTTACAAAAGGAGTTTTCTAACTCAATCGTAAGAGTTTTATACGTAAAAACCTAAGTTAAGTAATTAACTTAGAGTTGAAAACAAGGGTTAATTAAGTATGGCATGTGGTGGAACAAGACCATGTACTATACCATTGATGACTTAGTATATCAATGACTTCATAAGACTTAAGTGAATCCACACTTATTTTCTTAATTGAAAAACAAGGGATTAATATCTTAGAAAGGCTTAAAGACTTATCTAAGAGGATTCTCAATCCTTATTCATAATGCTTAGGACTTGAGACATAATTCATAAGACGTAAACACAAACACGAAACGTTTTGGTTTTCGAAACAGTAGTTCGATGACGGACCGATGATTTGGATCCAGGTTAATCGTTCAATTGTTTCTGTCTTGTAATAACTGGAATGAGAGAGATCCTGAGGCTGTGCAGGTATGGGACTGTACAGTGGAAGGAATCCTGAGACTATGCAGGTATGGGACTGTATAGTTAAGGGAAGGCATATAAGAATTGATTGGTACTACCCATACCAACAAGATTTATCTTCTTTTCGGAAGCTTGGAACATAAGAACTTTATAGTTAAGCGTGCTTGACTTAGAGTAATTATGGGATGGGTGACCTTCTGGGAAGTTTCCTAGAAAGCGTGTGAGTGAGGACAAAACACGCTGAAATGACTTGTGTTGGTCTGTGGGGACAGTCGGCGATTCTGAAAGCAGTCTGGATCATTCCAAAGGAATCACGAGATATTTATCCGATGGATAATTGTTTTATCCGATGGATAAATGTTTTATAAAAACAAAGATGTGTGTAGTTTCTAAGGAAGAGAACCTTAGTAGACTTCGAGGTTTATCCGGGGGATAGACATTGCTTGATCGCATCTGCTTTGTGTAAGCATTGGCATTTCATGTGCATAGTTGTAAGGCCTTGAGCCTAGGAGTTGAGCTTACACCTTGATGCGGGTGCGAATCTTACGGTGACGATCTTCAATGGTCTTTTTGGAGGTATCAGGGTTGGAAGGGCTGACATGTGACCAGTTGGTGATTCTTCTGTGTCGTGGCGAATCCGTGCAATACACTGATATCCTCTACTAGATGCCGTACTTTTCATGTTTGGTCGAGAGTGTTACCGTAAAGCCAGATACGTGCACGTTACGAATGTTGTAGCATCTTGCTCATGGCTGGCAGAAACCGGAACATGTCCTCCCATTCACTCTCTCCGAATGTTTTGTTAGCTCCATGGAGTAGGGGTCAGAGTAGTACCCAGTGACATTGACATTAAGTCATATACATTGCATTGCATTGCATGGCTATTGATGTTTATGGCTATTGATGTTTACATTTACTATTGTACATCGCTGTATTGTTTAAGGATGCCTTATATTATGCTGTTAAATGTTTAGCATGCTATTATGTTGTTAACTGCTTAACATGATTTATACTGAGAACCTTTGTAAGCATGTTGGGTACGTTGTTACCCGGTGAGTCGTCCCGTTTTTGCTACTGCTGTTTTGTTGTGTTGATGAACGAGAATCTCACCCATATCTATATGTTTTCTGCTGGTACTTGCTGTTGATGCTTGAACAGATGGACGCGACGATGGTTCGGTTCCGCAGTCCTTTTGAGTTCGGAGGTGGACTCTTTTTCTGTTTTAGTTTTGTTGTCGGCCAGACTATGTCAGTTTTTGTAGTACCTTTTGGGAGCTATGACTCCTAGTACTTATTGTATTTCTTATGTCAGTCATACATTAGACTTATGTCTGTATATAGTAATGTTGATGTTTCTGTTTTCTGTTTTCTGTTTCTGTATTTATAATACAATATGTCCTAGAAATGCATGGTGAACCTAAGTTCACTTATTAGTATTATTTATTACCTTTACTAATCCCATTACATCTTTAAGAAAAGAAAAGAAAAAGAAAAATCGTATTTTTCTGCATTAATAAATATTTTCGGCCTTATAAACGTTCGGGAATGTGACACTCGGGAAAGGGTGTTGCACCATGTATGTTGAAAAACCTACTTTGATCATTAGATCAAGTATGGACTTTTATGCTTGATTATGAGACCATGATGTGTGATGGACTTGGATGTTTGATTATGATGTAGTAATGTGTATTGTGGTTTATCATAATTGTGTGAGCTTTTGAGCTACATTTGCTTTGTTGGTGAAGCAAAGTCTCCATTTTTCATTGGAGTAGACTTGTGGCCTTAGTAAGAGGAAAATATAAGAACATGTGTTGTTCTTGTTTTGGCAAGGTTTTGATGCAATAAAACATGATTTCATAACCTATGTTTTCGAAGAGAAACAAAAGTGATTTTGATCCAAAGATCAAATGAAGTTTTAACCTTTAAAGTGTGTCACCAAAGTGGGAAACTGTCTTTTCTTTAGCCATAGGTCTTTTAATCAAACTAAGTGTTTCAAAAGGAGAATTAATGAAGGAGTTAGGGAAAAGTGAAAATAGGGCACTCGCCCAGCGAACCTTGTCTCGCCGCGCAATACAGAGGGAAAACAAGGCATTCGCCAGGCATTGAGCCCGAGCAGCAAAGATGCAGCTTCTCGGCCTTGCGTCGCGAAGTCATTATCACCTCGCGAACCGCCTAAGCAGTGAAGATGCAGCTTCTCGGCCTTACGTCTCGTACAATCCTCACCTCGCAAAGCAGAAAGACTGTCTAAACAGTAAAGAAAACCTCTCAACCTCGCGTCAAGAAACATATCTTCGCCCCGCGAGAAAGGGTTTTGTTTATAAAAAGTGTTTTTCAACTCAAACTGTAAAGTTTTACGCATTAAAACCTAAGTTAAGTAATTAACTTAGAGTTGAAGACAAGGGTTAATTAAGTATGGTATGTGGTGGAACAAGACCATATACTATACCATTGATGACTTAGTACATCAATGACTTCATAAGACATAAACACAAACATGAAACGTTTTGGGTTTTGAAACAGTAGTTCGATGACGGACCAGTGATTCGGATCTCTATCAGTCGTTCAATTGTTTCAGTCTTGTGATGACTCGATCCCGGAGGGATTACGAGATTTATCCTGTGGATAAAAGTTTTGTTTTTCAAAGACACGTATAGTTCCTAAGGAAGAGAACCTTAGTGGAACTCGAGGTTTACCCGGGGGGTAGACATTGCTTGATCGCATCTGCTTTGTGTAAGCATTGGCATATCATTTGCATAGTCGTAAGGCCTTGAGCCTAGGAGTTGAGCTTACACCTTGATGCGGGTGCGAATCTTACGGTGACGATCTTCAATGGTCTTTTTGGAGGTATCAGGGGTGGAAGGGCTTACATGTGACCAGTTGGTAGCTCTTCTGTGTCATGGAGAATCCGTGCAATACACTGATATCCTCTACTAGATGTCGTACTTTTCATGTTTGGTCGAGAGTGTTTCCGTAAAGCCAGATACGTGCACGTTACGAATGTTGTAGCATCTTGCTCATAGCTGGCAAAAACCGGAACATGTCCTCCCATTCACTCTCTTCGACGTTTTTGTTAGCTCCATGGAGTAGGGGTCAGAGTGGTACCCAGTGACATTGACATTGAGTCATATACATTACATTGCATTGCATGGCTATTGATGTTTACAATTACTGTTATGCATCGCTGTACTGTTTAAGAGTGCCTTATTTTATGCTGTTAACTGCTTAACATGATTTTATGCTGTCAACTGCTTAATATGTTTGACATTGAGAATTCTTGTAAGCATGTTGGGTACGCTGTTTACCCGATGAGTCGTCACGTTTTTACTATTGTTGTTTTGCTGTGTTGATGAACGGGAATCTCACCCATATCTGTATGTTTTCTGCTCGTACTTGTTGTTGTTGCTTGAACAGATGAACGTGACGATGGTTCAGCTCAGTAGTTTCCTTGAGCCCAGAGGCGGACTCTTTTTGCTGTTTTAGTTTTGTTGTCGGCCAGACTATGTTAGTTTTTGTAGTACCTTTTGGGAGCTACGACTCCTAGTACTTATTGTATTCCTTATGTCAGTCATACATTAGACTTATGTCTATATATAGTAATGTTGTTATTTCTGTTTCTGTATTTTCAGCATATTATGTTCTAGAAATGTATGGTGAACCTAAGTTCATTTATTATTATTATTTATCCTCACTAATCCCATTACATCTTGTGAAAAGAAAAAGAAAAAAAAATGTATTTTCCGCATTAATAAATATTTTCAGCCTTATAAACGTTCGGGAATGTGACACTCGGGAAAGGGTGTTGCTGGTCTTGCTGCTAGTGCCAGAGGGTTAGTCGATGTTCGGCGTCAAGATCTGCCACAGTTTCATGGGGACTAGAAGTGCGAGAGATTTGAAGGAGGTCTGCGCTTCGAGATCAAGGAGTCAGTTTTACCACTGGAGATCCGTACCTTCAGACAAGGAAGGGAGAACAAGAGTATTGCAGGAGGACCTTCTAGGTCAAGGAACCCGAACCAGTACCAGCATCAGAAGGGGAAGCAGTCCCAGAAGAAGCCGTATTCCCGACCTCAAGGGAATAGTCAGAAACAACAATCTTATCGTCCTGGCGCTTCTGCTTATGGTGGTGGGAGCAGAAATGACCAGAACCAAGGCCGAGCCCAGAGATGTTTCAAGTATGGGCAACCCAGACACCCAGCTGATAGCTGCAAGCTGAAAGGAGTTCTATGTTTCCAATGAGGAGAGATAGGACATTTCACGAGGGAATGCCCTACACCATAGCCCGAGCCGACTGTCAACAACATGCGGACTGCTAGACCCACAGCGAGGGGAAGGGTTTATACCATGAGTGGCGTTGATGCTTCCAAATCTGATGATCTCATACAAGGTAGTTGCATCATAGCTGGTAATCTCCTAACTGTACTATTCAATTCGGGTGCAACGCATTCGTTCATCTCTTTGAATTGTGTGAGACAATTAGACTTGCCTGTTTCTTCGCTATCTTTTGATTTGATTGTCACAGCTCCAACTGCTAAACCTGTTACTGTCAATACAGTATGTTTGAATTGTCCTATTATTGTTCATGATAGGAACTTTCTTGTTGACTTAATATGTTTGCCTTTGACTCAATTGGATGTGATCCTAGGCATGGATTGGTTATCTTCCAACCATATCCTTTTGGACTGTGCACATAGAACCTTAGTTTTTCCTGACCCTGAGATTTCTGGATTTATAACTGCCAACCAAGTAAGAGCTTCTTTGAAATAAGGAGATCAAGGATACATGTTTCTATCCTGTTTAGAAATCGAGAGGGACGTTGTCTTGAGCGATGTGCCGGTTGTGAAAGATTTTCCGGAAGTTTTTCCAGAGGACGTACCAGGTTTGCCACCTGTGAGGGACATCGAGTTTGCGATCGACTTGGTTCGAAGATCCGGTCCGATTTCTATAGCTCCTTATAGGATGTCACCTACGAAGTTAGCCGAGTTGAAGACTCAACTAGAGGATCTGATGTCCAAGCGGTTTGTGAGGCCAAGTGTGTCCCCGTGGGGAGCACCAGTGTTATTGGTGAAAAAGAAGGACGGGAGTTCAAGACTCTGTGTGGATTATCATCAACTCAACAAGATAACGATCAAGAACAAGTATCCTCTACCCCGCATAGATGACTTGATGGATCAACTTCAGGGAGCCACTGTCTTTTCAAAGATTGATCTGAGATCCGGTTATCACCAAATCAGAGTAAAGAACGAGGACGTACCTAAGACTGCTTTTAGGACTCGTTATGGTCACTATGAGTACCTCGTGATGCCTTTTGGAGTGAGAATGCGCCTGCTATCTTCATGGACTATATGAATAGGATTTTTCGTCCATATTTGGATCAGTTTGTCATCGTGTTTATAGATGATATTCTCATCTACTCGAAAAGTTCCGAGGAGCATGAGGAACATCTACGACAAGTTTTGCATATCCTTCACAAGGAGAAGCTGTACGCAAAGCTACCCAAGTGCGAGTTTTGGCTGGATGAAGTCAAATTTTTGGGACACGTGACTTTGAAGGAAGGAATTGCCGTCGATCCTACAAAAGTAGAAGCAGTACTTCTATGGGAGAGACCCAAGAATGTGACAGAGATTCGCAGTTTTGTTGGACTGGCTGGTTACTACAGAAGGTTCATCAAAGGATTTTTGAAGATTGTTGCGCCGTTGACTCAACTTACACGGAAGGACCAACCGTTTACGTGGACTGACAAATGTGAGGGAAGTTTTCAAACTATGAAGGAAAGTTTGACAACGTCACCAGTATTAGTCTTACCAAAATCGGACGAACCATACGAAGTGTACTGTGATGCTTCGCATCAAGGTCTAGGATGTGTGTTTATGCAACATCGGAAGGTTGTAGCGTATGCTTCGCGCCAGTTGAAGACTCATGAGAGGAATTAACCGATGCCCGACCTTGAGTTAGCTGCTGTGGTTTTTGCACTGAAGATCTGGAGACATTACTTGTATGGTTCAAAGTTCGATGTCTTCAGTGACCACAAAAGTTTGAAGTACCTGTTCGACCAGAAGGAACTTAACATGAGGCAGAGACGTTGGATGGAGTTTCTTAAAGACTACGACTTCACTTTACTATACCACCCTGGGAAAGCAAATGTCGTTCCAGACGCTTTGAGTCGGAAGACCTTGCACATCTCTACAATGATGGTCAAAGAGCTAGAATTGATAGAACAGTTTCGTGATCTCAATCTAGTTGTGGAAGTGAACAACGAGAAGATTTGCTTGGGGATGATCAAGGTATCTAGTGGACTGATGGGGACGATCCGTGAACAGCAAGCAACTGATGAGTATCTCCAAGAAAAAAGGGAGTTACTGGGACAAGAAAAAACTGCAGAGTTCAGCTGGGGAACCGATGGCATCTTGAGATGCAATGGACGAGTTTGTGTACCGAGCAATCCGGAGACGAGAAAAATGATTCTGGACGAGCCTTTGTACTCACACTCCTGCATAACCCTCAGTGTATTAGACATTTGAGTGGATTGGTTTAAAAGTAACCTATGACATTTTCATGTCATTCTATCGAAAGATTTGTTATGACTATTCCTTGAGTTGTAACCCAGACGAATTCCTGATACTGAAAGTTTCTCGATGAAACTTAGTCTAATCACTTTTACTATTGGTAACTGTGATCCAGTCTGTGATTTTTGCCAGACTGTTTATCTTTTGAATTCCTTGTTTTGTTGGAGAGTTCTTATGAAAGAAAGGACTTTATTAGAGTCATGGTTGTAAACATGTATTAGCTATGCATTTTTACACTCACGAACCTACTGAAGAATCTTTTTACATACTGGATATTCCTGTACTCGTTTCCGAGAGATAAAATCCTTCTATATACATTCCTGTGAGAGTAAGACCAAGAAAATTTCTTTTGCCGAAAGATTTCTTCCTTAATCTTCGAGGATCGAGTAGCGACCAAGTTCAACTGATTTCCCTCAACTCAAGTGGACGAGCAAGAAGACGTTTCGATCTTTGAAGGATTAGTTAGGAGTAAGTGTACTACTCTAACTACGAACATCCTGTCAGCAGGATAGACGAGAGAAGATAGGCGTTCTGTTAAAGTATGGTGTGGTGGATAAGATGTGGAACCTGGGGATCAAGAGGATCCTGTCAAGTTTTGAGTCGCGAAATTTCGAGGAAGAAATTTTTTTTAGAGGGATAGTAATGTAACACCCCGATTTTTTAGTTTTCCTTTTTAATCAGTATTTATAAACTTATATTTTATTCGAGGTCTTAGGAATGGAAATAAAATATTCCAAGACCATAATCATGCTCAACGATATCGTAGGAAGCTACGATTAAGTTTTGAGTTGAAAACTCAAACGGAGTCCGGCCTGCGATTTTACACTGACAGTATGATTTTAATGCTCAGGAGACCTCAGATGGACTCGTGAACAAGACAATAAGTCTTAGAATTCGATTCTCTACGTTTTGGTTAAATTTCACAAAAATTTCAAAAAAATCACTTCCTGATCTCCGTTCGAGCGAAATCTTCAATCGGGTGGAGAACGGAGCCGCATATGGACTTACGAGGACCTGACAAGGGATAATCTTGATATCACATCATGTCAACTCACTTGGGAGAGCATGTCAGAGTCGTCATGACGATCGGGAATTTCGGGACGCTAAATTACCAAAATACCCCTAACTTAAGCTTTTTCGCCTTTTACCATTTTACCCTTGAACCAAATGACCTTTTTACCCTTAAGTGACATTTTAAAAGGCTGAAAACAGCCCCCCTCCCAAGCAAGAACTCCATAGTTGTTCTTGAGGAAAAATCTATTTCTCCTTGAAAACCTTGATTCACTTGTTGAAATCACTTGATTCCTTGACCAATCTTCCTCCATTCTAAGGTAAGATCACTTCTATGATCTCATAGCTTCTTGAATCTCTCTCAATCTCAAGATCAAAACTCCATTTTCATGAAACTCATTCTTAGATCCAAAAGTTTGAAAATCCATAGGAAATTGTAGAAAAATCCTTTTGATGGGAAACCAATTTCTTTGAACTCACCTCATCATCCTCTACCTAAACCCAAGAGCTCATGATCCAAGTCTCATCCTAGCTCTTAAACCCCAAAGTGGCCGAACCCTAGTAGTGGTGATGAATAGTGTTTTTCATCAAATTTTTGATTTCTAACTCTTGATTTCATCCTTAGCCTTCCTAGTGTTCTTGAATCCAAGTGATGGAAAACCAAATCAATTCCTAGCCTAGTTTGCCCAAAATGGCCGAGAGCTTCAAGAGAAAAATCCATGAGTTTTGTTTCACATTTTTGAGTCATAGGACTTGAAATGGTGTAAACAAAGCTTATGAACCAACCATCCAAAAGTTTGGAACCAAATGAGATCTCTAGCCCTTTTACCCTTTCATGGCCGAACCCTATGCCTTTTAGGGGAAGAAAATTTATGTCTTGATGTTATGGATTGATGTTGATTTGTTGTTTGAATTGTTTTGTGTTTGATTATTTTAGCCGACGCAAACGAAACCGAAGTAGGAGCCGAGAATCGATCGAGTTTGGACTAAGCAACTTTGAGAGGTAAAGGGAGGTAGTCATTTAAGTTTGGTAGCTTCATAGTGCATGTTTGATATATGTGTTATGATAACTTGATTATTGAATTGGAGATGAGTTTGAATGATATATGGTATTGTTTTACTTAATGAAACATATTTGCACACTTGTTGATAATTTGTGGCATGGATGCCTTGATTGATATTATTGTGATATTGAACTGTTGATATATATATATATATATATATATATATATATATATATATATATATATATCCTGGATGAGCATAGGACTGGCTATGTCTCGAAAATTATTAAAAGACTCGAAACCGAAATCAAAGTTTTGAAAACCGTGTTTTGGAATCAAAAAGTGATTTTTGGAAAACGTGTTGCTTTTCAAGAAAAGTTAAATTTCCTTTTTGAAAAGTATGTCCTTTTGAAAAATAAAAAGTGGTTTTGTGAAAAGTAGTACAAAATGTGTTTTGGTCAGTAAACTGTTTTAAAAAGGCGTGAAAACTTAGAAAACGGTTTTGTTTTCAAGAAAGGTGTTTTCCAGGAAAATGTTTCCTTTGATAAAGAAATGTTTTGTTTCAAGAATAATGAGCGTGTTTTATTCTTTTTTCCAAAGTTGTTTTGAGAAAAACGAAACCAAGAGGAATATGATGAACCTTTGAGATGAGCCCAAACCTAGTGATCGAGACGTCGGGGCTAGTGTTTTGTGGATTGAGCACTCGGACTTCATGTCCTATGTTTTTTATTTGAGTGGGCTAAATGCCTTTTTGAAACGAGTCGTGGACTTTATGTCTCGACATTTGAAAGAATGAACGCAAAGAAAACAGAAAACTTTCTGTGTACATGCATGAACCGGCAGACGTGCCATTTGAAACCGAGCTACAACTCTAGTAGTTGAGAATTTAATCAGTCAAGACCACTAGGTCTATAGGGGCATTCTGTGTTCGAGATCCCACAAATGGCCGGTGGCGTAGCAACCCCGTGCCGTGGTAAATCGGCTGTCAAACACGAATGAACTCGATCAGAGACTGGAGTATTTAGGATATGGTTATGACATGGTACCCTGGAACAATTGGAGTTCGGACCTAAATAGAGAAGCTGACTCACGAGGACAATTGTGTTACGGGTGTTACCACGGCCTATCGCTCGATGTTGGGAAGTTAGAATCTCCGGAGTACATGAATTAGAAAGATAAAATTGAAGTCTCATGCATTATTATAGCTGATGATAGTGTTTGAGGTGTTGTACAATATTATATAAATAAATGTTCATATAACTGTGTTTATGCTGTTTGTCGCCTGTGCGGCTATCGTGATAAACTTTATATGAGTATCTCACCTTTGCCTGTACATGTTGGACACCTTGTCGTGTTTTTGGAACACATGTACAGATGTTGATCATAGGTCCCCGAGGAGACGTGAGGACTCGGATGACGGAACGTTCTGATGAAGTTGACATTGGGTTGTACCCCAATGGCTACGTTTAGCCGACCAGCTTAGGAGTCTTTTATTTTGAGCAGTCTTATATTATTACTGCATGTATGTTGAACTTATTTCTAAGTCTGTAATATGTTATATATTAGACCAGGTTTTATGTTATGTTTATGTTTTTATGAACAGTGAATATTAACGTGTGATATGAAGTTTATTCCTTCGACTTGCGTTATTTTGTCTATGCATGCAAAATATTTTTAGAAACCGCGTTTTCGAACGTAGCTACTTAATTAAAGTATTTTCCGAAAGCAACCAGCATTTCATTTTCTTAATTTTATTTCCACATTAGAGTCCGAGTATATAGCACCCGCGAGGGGGGTGTTACATACAACAACATATCCATTATTAATACATATCTCATCCAATGGTTAAGCCTATCCAAAGGTCAGTTATACTTAGGGTGCGTTTGGGAATACAGCTTATTTAAGCGCTTATGCAATAAACTTTTTTTTAAATAAGCTAAAAACAACTTATTTTCATAAGCTTCTCTGACAAGCTTATGGAAATAAGCCAAAAACAGCTTATGGAAAGATCATAAACTATTTTCATAAATTATTTGTATAAGTTTAATTCTATAAGCTATTCTCATAAGCTCTCCATAAGCTTTTCGAAACGCACCCTTAGGTGCTGTTTGAAAGAGCTTATCAAAAGCTTACGAAAATAACTTATAAAAATAAACTTATAAATTTATACAAATAATTTATGAAAATAATTTTATGTTTTATCCACAAGCTCTTTTTAGCTTATTTTCATAAACTTGTTAGAGAAGCTTAGGAAAATAAGTTGTTTTAGCTTATTTGAAAAAGAGCTTATTGAATAAGCACTTGATTAAGTTGTTTATCCAAACACACCCTAAATATTATAAATAAAGGGGGTATACTGCAAGTAAATTTTATTATATATTTTACACTTAAATTCTTATTGATCACTCACTGACTTGAGCATCGAAATGCCTACAGAGTACCAACTCCTGCATGTCCTTGGAGGCTAAGCGAAGAAGAAAGAGACGCCTTAATCGTGAGAAGATTTACCCGATTAAAAAACATTTGAAGGACCTTCTGCCTGAATACCTCGAACTCCAGTGTAAAATCATGCCTATCGGCTCAATGCGTTTGGTATTATATGCCCACCTGCATATTATTATTTGTAATTTTTTTGGTGTAAATATTTTTATTTGCAATTAACCATTCGTAAATTGAAATTCTAAATTTTATTGCAACTACTGCTAGGTACTGAAGTGAAACGGAAGACAATATCTTACGTAATTTGTGTACTTTGTTGATATTTTATCACGAATTATGTACCTTAAATAGGAACTATAATTTTGTTTACTTTGAATTGTCATTATTACTTAATTGGATAGATGGCATAAATCATACAAGTATTAATATATTTTAAATATTATAGGAAAATGAAATATAACCAACCATTGCATCCATCCAAGAGGTGAAGGTCAACCATCAGTAAACTAAAAACTGCTGATTAAATGTATACAACCCATGTAAGTGCATGTTTGCGATATGAGAATTGTTTGGGGACCTGGCATATGTGAGATGATTTTACGGTACGGGACTCAAATAAATGTTAATGCTGAGATGGCTTCAATGTTTATCAGGCTATCGAACTATCTGGTCGTCTAACACAGTACTTTAGCCCAGAGATAATTAACTCATCTTCACAACCTGAATGGCCAGTTCAATCACGTAGATTATTAGATGTCCTGAAGTACAAGATAAATTAGATTTTTGCAATTTGGAATATTAATATCTATTTTCCTTTTCGTTTTCGTTTTCCTTTTGAAGGGTTGGGGAATAACAGGTTACCATATTAACTCAAACGTTACATACAAGGCAAGGCAAAGACAGAAACTGTGGGGTTGCAAGATGTTCGAGGCCATACACCGTGAGCAGATGCTGTCAACAACCTTGCTACCAAGGTTGTTTCCAAAAAATAATTTGCCATGCATATTTCTGGCGAAGTTGCAATATGTTTCAAATTAAATGTTTCTTTACAACGAATTCAAAATATTAAATTTTTGAGAAACATAATTCTCCATGTTATCCATGTTATCAAAACCACAACCATTAGCGCATGAAATATTGAAACACTTGATCGTGAAGCACAGCCAACATTCAAGATTTGAAGAAAATTAGACCTCCGACAGAGGCAAATCTATTAGACCTCCAATGCAATTAGAACTAGCTGATATTGATTTGATATTCAAAATTCAAAATATGGTAAATTTTTGACAAAATTTGAAAGAATCACAAATTTAAGTTAGTTTCAGATTCAATTACAGCCTCCTAGTTTTCCCACAAAAGAAATCAAATATTTGAAGAAGAAAAGGAAAGGATCACATACGGCAGATAGTTCCAAAAGCTGCATTTCCTTGAACAGCTTCACCACTGACATATGGGTTGCTCCAGCATCATAATCATGGAATGAACAAGGTCCAAATCTGCAAGTTACCACAGCCACTGAACTCAGATGAAGTATCCAACGAACCTAAGCTTCCATTCACGGAGAGCCATGTGAGTAAAGTAACAAGTAACAAGACATGCATGAGCAAAGAAAACCAAAAAATACCACCAAAATGTCTGGAACTGAAGCTTGGTGCGATCAAGCCAAAAAAACATCAAACATTTCACCAATATAAAGGGCATACCTAGATCAAGGTAATGCAAACATTTCAGACGCACAAAATATCTCTGTTTTAAACAATAGTAGCGGCAGAACTAAATACCTGCTTCAGATGCTGAAGTAAACTCGGGTGCTATACCAGTCAATAATGATCAGGTACAACAAAAAGCAGTCAGAGTATCACAATAGCTGAGCTTCCAAGATAGCCAACTTCTCATCAGAATCAAGAGTGCATTCTGCCATGCATGATGGTAGAAAAAGAATTAAACACAATTAGCACCCAGTCATGTAGAATGACTGGCAAGAAGCCAATGCAAACTTTGGATACTGGAAATAAAAGTGGTTAGAACGATAAGGTGATGAAATTGCCAAAATTGGATGAGCAGTAAATAGATGGCTATCGTTTGCAATTGCTTGAGAGTGAGCTCAAATGTCTCCTATAAAACAATCATATGCTATAACAAGTTTGCAATTGCTTGAGAGTGAGCTCACATGTCTCCTATAAAACAATCATATGCTATAACAAGTGACACGTAGATACTCTTCCAAACTAAAACTTTCATGGTAAAGATTTAAATAATTAATTTCCACCAAAAATATAATTAAAACAAATTCACATTCTGAGTGCAAAACAAAATTACAGCAAAAATAAATAATTTGAGGATGACTCCAGAAAAAATTGAAACTAAAGAATCTCTCCTTTGTTTCAATCACAATAACCTTGTTTACATTTAATGAGTGAACCCCCCTCCCGTCCACAAAAAATGAAGTTGGAAAAAACAATAGCAATACACCTCTTCCCACTAGGTGAGGTTGACTACATAAATCAAACGACACCATTGTTGTCGAAAACCAAGTTGGATGTGACTAATATACAGATATAATTATCACATAAACGACAATATCAATAGCAATTTTGTTATTACACGGTTTAAAGGGTTAAATACTGCTGCCAGAGTACACTACTCTGTCTTCCACCTGTAAGGGCAAGGTCAAATTCAGACATCCAAGAGGCCAGAAGTAGAGCTTTAAGTCAAAAAAGGAACAGAGAAAAGAGATACACGAGTACAAGGTTGCACAGCTCAAAATGTCCAAGATCCCACTGGAAAATCATAGTTGCACATTTGCAAAATACCATCAATAAACAAAATTCTAACCTGCAGCTTCAACTCGGTAATTATTGTTCTAATCTATACAAATTTTCTATCAAAGAATTCATCCCAAGGGACATGAAAGATCAAAATTTGCTCATAAGCATTTTGATACAGTTGGCATACAGTGCACGAGTATTTTATCATATGATAAGTGATGGCTACCATAAAGAAAAGTTTAGCATACATCAATGCTGAACGGTTTTGTTCAGAGAACTTGTCAGAGAGAGGATCTCCAGTTCCCAAAGTGGCAGATGCAAGAGCATGCAGCATGATGCAAGGAGTCAAAACGATATCAGCTGAAATGTCCAAAACTTCAGTTTATGAAACTGTTTTCCCATAACAAATAGATGCAATATAGAGGTTCTTTGACCATTTTTCCTGCATAAACAACATATCAAATATAAGCATTTATGATTAGAAATGACAATGGATACATGAAAAACCAGGTGCAGTATTTACCTTGACATGAGTACTAGGAAATGCAGATGTGCGGAGTGTCTCTTGAGTTTCATCAGCCGGTTTTCTTCTTGGAACACTAAGAACAAAAGCAGCTTGGTCGCATGTAGCAGCAGTTGAAGTGATGCGGTAACCATTATCCCACCTTCGATGAATACCTTCACTAGGATACAGGAAATCAAGTTCCACAACCTGATTAATTTTAGGAAAAACAAATTCACATTAGATATGGTTTTTCAGTACAACTCGAAATGTTAATTAAAAAAATATTTTAGAAAATAGTGAAACCTGGTCAGAAAATCCAGCCCCACGGGACATAACAATTGCCCATCTACTTCCAGCAGTAGTCATAGCAGTGACATAAAATCCTTCTCTCCATTTTTTGTTGATCCACTTAAATGGAAATGAATCACTGACTTTATAGGATTGCTGTAAGTATTGGGTCCCTGAAACCAACGAACCACAAACAAGAGTGGAACACAACAATTTGAACACAAAGCTACAGGCCAAATTATGCAAACAGAGTATTAAAACAGTTAAGTCAATTATTGCCGCCAAAATACTTGATGCCTGAAATGAGCTTCAAGGATAATTACCCTTAGACATTACAACCAATGAGCTCCCATTATCAGCACCTGCTATGGCACTAATGTAATAATTCTTTTCCCACTGTTCCATAATCCATTCCTATAAAAGCAATAGCAATTATATTAGTCTCTCAACATGCATTAAGTTCAAATACGGTACAGAATACACTATACCAGATATAAACACGATATTACTAATATCAAAGACATAATGCCTCAAATTGCTAACTATTAAACTAAATCAAAACTCAACCTTGTGAAGAAAGCAGGGTGAGAGCTCATGAACTTGTGCAGTGAAACCAGTGCCAGCATCCATAATAAGTGCCCAAAGGTCAGAACAACAAGCTACACCGCTGATAAATAACCCATCTTCGTATCCCTTCTCAATGTGTTGGGACAGCCGCATATCAGCAACATTGTAATGGTACCTACAGAAGAAAAAAAAACTTTAAACTCTGAGCATTTTGACATCGGCTGCAAGGGCTTATTTAACTTCAAAAGAAAAAACCTTTGCTTCATCGGTCGGCGAGCATTGTAAACACTAATCCATTGTGTTGCTGGCATTCCCATTCTGACCTTCTTCTTTGGTTGTTCATCATCATCCTCTTCTATGGTCAATCGTCCTCTCTTGTGTCCAACCTGATATATAAGCTGCAAAGCACAAAGCAAAGCAGAGCAAAAATGACTCAGCCTTTATGTGTAAATAGTAAACTGTAAAATATTAAAGAAGCAAAATATTAGTACCTTCTGAGCACCGTCAGTGTTTATTGGCCTGACATCTGGATTAGGACCAACAATTCCATCGAAAAGGGATATATATTTTGCATAATTTGGCTCTTCATCAAACTTCAAATTTACTACATACTCAACAAACTGCCGAAAAGGTGGAGGACAAAAGCAACACAAAGCTTCTGGGGAAGTTGCCATCTTCTTCTTGCATACAAGAAATCCTTTATTTTCTCCCTGCAAAATCAATTTTATTAGAATGACAAAGTTCCATTTATTATTAACAGTAAGGTGACTATTTGAAACAAAGATTAACCTGATATCCTTGCCAAGGTAACCGGCCACGAAGAAGGAAGATTAGCATGTAAGCAAGAGATTCCAAATCATCTCTCCTGCTACCTGTTCTACCAAGATGAGCATGCACACTAGCATATCGAACTGTCCCCCTATGTCAAGAATATGTATGCAGCATCAGACAGAAGCCTGGAAGAAGGTTTATAGTAAATTAAATATGCAAATAATTTACCTAAATACATCTGGACGTTGATCATAATCAACATGAAGGCCACTCGAACTATCACGCCAGCGAGTTGCTGCATGGTAAAAGGGCACAGGAAGCATAGATGAATTATGGGATACTAGGCAAATCTTAAATTATATTGAAGTATAGTACCAAAGCTTCAAGGATAAGGTGATATATTTACCTAATCCAAGATCAACAAGAAACAGCTTTTTCTCATCAGGAGTTCCCAGGGGGCCAAGCAAAAAGTTCTCAGGTTTTACATCACCATGCACATATCTGAAATCATGTCAGCAGCATAATGACATTCTTTCTAACAAAGGAGATCAATATTGTTAGAATATTACGTTAGGCATAAGAGTCTTGTTATATTATCAATATACACTAGAACTTGACTTAATTATTAGTATAACTATGTGCTAGTGGTTTGTACCTAAAACAAATCTAGGCATCCCATATCAATCTAATCTCATTATTTGTAATGCCTTTTTCTGCTTCCACTCATTTTCCACCTGTCTTATATTTTCAAAAGATATAATACTAGCCTTCATGCAGTAAAAATTGCTCAAAATGTTCCTCATAAAATCCAAGTAGCCAAATTAAGAGGAAGAATACTATCATGTTTAATAGTTCCCAACTTATTTTTGTATAAATATTACTAAACCAGAGGTACAAAACACATTGCTCTTTCATCGAGTCATCAAAAGGCAATAACAAATTATTGATCATGTTTCTCTCCCATGCTAAAGATAGAAAAAACCTAAATAACTACATAAGGTGAGACCAGTCTGGCCATCGACATAGCCAAAGCAGCATAATATGGATTAATCTAGCATTCTGAATGTTAAATAAAAGAAAAGCCAGACATGAATCATAAGATGAATCAAGAAAAAGAGCATCACCCTCTAGAATGCATCTTCTCTAGTATGGAGATAGCCTCAATTGCTATACATGCCACCATTTCGACAGACATTCTAAAGCCACAAAAGAGGAAATAAAGTTAGATATGCAACATTCCCTACAACATCAACAAAATAAGATTTATTACATTTCACTAACATTCCGGTTTCAGAGAGATACTTACATACGCGAGTTGTTATTCCAAACATCCCATAGACTAGGGCCAAGCATATCCATGACCTGTAATGCAATGTCAAGTTACAAAGACATTCAGAGAGAACAACAAGCCCCCTTATCCCACCATCAAGAACTTTTAAGCACATACCATAATGTAGAAATCACCTTGCCGCCCCTTGTAATAAACTCGTGGAACACCATGACTACCACCTAATGCACTATAAAAAAAACAATGGCAAAGTTAATACTGATATGATAATATCCATAATTTAAATAACCGCATGGTTTAAAATTGCAGTTATGGTCGCAGTTGCGATTACTTGTGTTTACTGCAATTTTCCAGCGGCTGCAATTGCAATCGCCATGCGGTTGTGAAGAACCCAAAACCGCAAAACTGCTGCCGCAATTGCATTTGCGGACCACATTTTAAAACCATGGATGGATAACTGACTCACTTGTAAACCTGCCACTCGTAAGGAGGTCCATGATTGCACCCCTTACTGTTCCTATGCTCAAACTTCAAAGCTACCTACAATTATTGAACTACGAATAACAAAGAATCCAGGATGTGTAACCCTAAACCAACACAAACTGTAAAGCCACACCTCTGCAGCTCCGGCACCGGTCTGGTCACTAGAATTCATAGCTCCAACGCGCTTACCGACATACACCTGTCCAAACCCTCCCTTCCCAAGTTTTCTCTCGATCCTGTATAACGGGGAACCACCAACCTGTACCTGTTACCACAAAAATAAATAAATAAAATTTCCAATATATAACCAAAATAACCAAAAAATGTAAGGGCCGGTTTGGTTTTTGCATTTTCATTTCCTGTTTTCATTTTTCATTTTCATTTCTAGATTTGGACTCAATTCAAGAAATATTTTCTGTGAAAAATTTTCTTTAAATTCAACCAAATACATTTTCAAATTCGTTTTTTATTTTCATTGAAAATAAAAATAAGAAATGACCAAACCAAACATACCCTAATAATGTGAATCCATTCAAGAAAATAAAGGGCAAATATTTTCTGTTTCATTTTCTATTTTCATCAATAATTACAAAGATACTACCTTGTTTTAATCCGCTGTTTTCAAAGATTTGTACGGTGAAAACCAGAAAAAAAGAAATAAAAACATGTTAATGAAAATAGAAAATGAAAATACAAAACGCTTTCTTGAAAAAAGCACCTTTTCAGGAAGTGGAGCAGTGCTTCCTTCTTCATCGGCATCATGGTCGTCATCCATGGCTTTTTTCTTTTCCTCTCTCGAAACCCTAAGCGGAGGATCTGGTTGTTGTTGTTGTTGTTCTTCTTCTTCTTCTTCTTGTTCTTCTTCTTCTTTGGCTTCGTTATTCACAAGATGATGATTATGATTATCGATTTCATCACCTGCGATCGTTTGGCGATTTCTCCTATTGTGCGTGGCGGTTCTTCTTCCTCTACTCTGGCGGGTAGGCCTATCGGGTCGGGCAATCGGATTCGGGTTTGGGTCTGGGTTGTGTAACGGTGCCCGGTTTCTGCGTGCTCTGCTACGCAGTTCAGGCATCTTAAGGATTTTGCTGCCTTTGGCCCATGAAGAGGGAAAGCGCTTTCACTATCCGAAGTTTCATGAAGCTTCTAGAGAAAATCGACGATATGCACAAAGCAACGAACAAACAGGATTGAGAATGGAACGGCAAAACGATAGATCAAAAATGAGACGCACAAAAAAGTTAGAGTAAATATGCAGGTTTGTTTTCAAAGAAAAAAAAAATAAACTCACTGTCTAATTGATTTTTTCAAAATCTTTTTAAGAATTTTAAATAATTTAATAAGAATTATTAATATGTTGTTAAAAAATTCAAACTAAATTTAATTTTTATTTCTTAAGAATTAAATTAGAAGATAAATTTATTCTATGAATAAATTTGGATATTCAAAAAAATTAAAGGTCACAGAAATTTTGGGCTACATAGGAAAATACAAGAAGGAAAGGATTATATATATAAATAAAAAAAATTGTTAAAAATAAAGAAACGTAAGTTTTCAGTCATTAATAAGGGGGTCTATAACAAACAAAAAAAATTAAATTTGAATATATAATCAATTTTATTTTTAAAAAAGATTTTATCCTCTTAATTTAGTTCTTGAGGAAAAAGACAACTCGTAATCCCTTGGTGTAACAAATGTTGGACACATTGATTTATCTATCAACTTCTCTCTACTAAAGTTCATGTGACACATTAAACCTTTGAGTTGACACCCTAAATTTGAAAATGGTATTTATTTTTTAGGTGGGATTGAAATAGCTTCAAAACAGTCTCACATTGGGGGTAAAGAAAAACCCCAAACCAATCTTATTACTCAACGTTCACCTTTGCAACCTCAAACATCACTCATTTGCATCTTCTTCCTAAACCAAAACATTTGCAACTAAACTGAGTGTAACTCATTCAGATGCACATTAAATCAAATGACAAGTTATGGTAAAGTTAGCTACATTGAGTCAGCATGAGGTTAGCTAGAGTGGAAGTGTTTTGAGCATGGAAATCGGGCTCCATCGTAAAGATGTCATTCTGAGGTATAAATGTGAAAGCAATGTCATATTGATACCACAAAAACTACCAAGAACCGTAATAGAGCATTGTTTTACAAGACCATACTTCTGAGCACTGGTTAACGTGGCGGCGACGTGCAAAGGGAGTATCCGCAAGAAACATTTAGACGCCCAAGTCACTAAGTGCAACAGCAGGCCAAAGAGATGGGAAATATATAAGTACTTGTTGTAACATTCCAAGAATTAAATAAAGGTATAAAAGACATTAATTTTAGCAAATAAAAGTAGTAGAGTATTGGGGGCTTAGAATTGTTGATTTCGAGCCTTAAGGGTACTATAATGATCAAAAGAATAAAAAGGAAAGCTTTAAGTTGAAAAATCAATCACAGTAGCATGAGCACGCCCATGCTCATGTTCGTGGCACGCCCGTTCTCACGTTGGGCATGCTCGCGCTAGAAGAGCACGGTCTGAGCCGCACCGTGCTAAATATAAGCACAGCCGTGCTCAAGGGGGAGCACGCCCGTGCTCAAGGGGGAGCGCAACTGAAGGAGTACACTAACCAGGTATGGACATTGGTAGAGCTACCCGAAAGAGTAAAACCCATAGGGTGCAAGTGGGTCTTCAAGAAGAAGACTGTCATGGATGGTAAGGTGAATATCTTTAAGGCGCGACTGGTCGCGAAGGGTTTCAAGCAAATTCTTGGTGTTGACTATAATGAGCCCTTCTTCCCAGTTGCAATGCTTAAATTCGTTCAAATCCTACTTGCTATTGTTGCATACTATGATTACGAGATCTGGCAGATGCATGTCAAGAATGCATTCCTTAACGGGAATCTTCTCGAGGATGTGCACATAACACAACCCGAGGGTTTTGTCGATCCAAAGGATGCTGGAAAAGGTATGTAAGTTGCAAAGATCCATTTATGGATTAAAGCAAGCTTCCAGAAGTTGGAATCTTCGTTTTGATGAGACTGTGAGACAATTTGGATTTATCAAGAACGAAGACGAACCTTGTGTGTACAAGAAGGTTAGTGGGAGTGTGATTATCTTTCTCGTATTGTATGTGGATGACATACTACTTATCGGAAACGATATCCCTACGCTACAAAATGTGAAAACATGGTTGGGAAAATGTTTCTCGAAGAAAGACTTAGGGGAGTCTTCCTATGTTTTAGGACTCAGGATCTATAGAGATAGATCGTTGAGGTTGCTGGGCCTTAGTTAGATTACATATGTTGATAAAGTGCTTAGGCTCTTTAACATGCATAATTCCAAGAAGGGACTCTTGTCACATGGCGTATACTTGTCCAAGGGACACTGCCCTACTACATTGGATAAGATGGACGCATAAGTAAGATTCCATATGCTTCGGCAATTGGATCTATCATGTATGCCATGATTTGTACTAGACCAGATGTTTCGTATGCTTTGAGCATGACGAGCAGGTACCAATCTGATCTCGGTGAGAGTCACTGGATTGCAGTCAAGAATATCCTCAAGTACTTGAGAATAACTAAGGATTCATTCTTGGTCTATGGTGGTGAGGAAGAACTCATTGTAAAGGGCTACACCGATGCTAGCTTCCAAACTGAAAAAGATGATTCCAGATCGTAGTCTGGATTCGTGTTCTGCTTGAATAGTGGCGCTGTAAGCTGGAAGAGTTCAAAGCAGAAAACAATTGCTGATTCTACTACATAGGCTAAGTATATTGCTGCCTCCAATGCAGCCAATGAGGCCGTTTGGATCAGGATGTTCATTACTGAACTTGGAATAGTTCCCAACATTGCGGACCTAATTGACCTTTATTGTGCTAATAATGAGGTAATCGTGCAATCCAAGGACCCCAGATCTCACCAGCGGTCCAAACATATATTGAGGCGCTTCCATATCATTCGAGAGATCATCGATAGAGGAGATGTGAAGATATGCAGATTACCAACACTGGACAATGTCGCAGACTCACTGACCAAGGCTCTTGCTCAGCAAAAGCATGATGCTCATACTAGATCGATGGATATTAGGTTTATGCCCGATTGACTCTAGTGCTAGTGGGAGACTATTGGTGTAAGCCCTAGTGGCCAATCTTTTATTAGATTATTTTGTATCATGACATTGGTTTATATTATTTATAATATAAGGCATTTCTATTTATTATGCTATCTATTTTATAGATAATAAATTCCTTAGAATAGTAGGTTCAGTTCAATAGAACATCAGGTGTGGCTTGATCGTGAGACCCTATTGAACATTAGAACACTATTCTTAAAATATCCGTAGTCAAGTATTATTGTTAATTAGGACAACAATAATACATCGAGACTATTATGTGAGTAGACTTATAACGACATCTCACGGATTATGAATATGAGATATCAAGTCTTCACATAGGTATAAATACTAGAGTAATATTTATATTGGATTCATCCACTATGAGAACGCTACATAAATGTTATGTAAGTGTCATAAGCTCTTCTCATGATAACGACATCTCACGGATTATGAATATGAGATATCAAGTCTTCACATAGGTATAAATACTAGAGTAATATTTATATTGGATTCATCCACTATGAGAACTCTACGTAAATGTTATGTAAGTGTCATAAGCTCTTCTCATGATAACCATAGTGAAGTAGTCCTTCGACTTGAAGTCACTACGATTCCTACATGTGGAGTTGTAGGCTTTGATGCTATCAAACATTATCTGTAACAGGATAATCATAAAGGTAGTTATTGGGCCTGCAATGAATCATGTTGAGGGATGTGAGTGATGTAGATAGAATTCGGTCCTCCTACATAACAGGAATAATGTCATGGGCCTCTCGATAGAGTGAAATATGAAAATGCATGACCATGCTCAAATGGGCCAATATGAGATATTGGGCCCGTTTGTGATTACATATCTACTCGAAGATCAAGGAACATATAATTGAACTTAAAAATGATGACACATTTATGCCTTGTGTTCAATCATGACATATGGACGAAGGGACATTTACTACATGGTAAATTCGTTGCTGTAAGGTTTAAATCGAATCACCGATTTTCTCATAAATTGGGTAGCAATAATATATTGCTAGATGCCGCTCATTGTTTATAATATTTGATATTATAATTAATATGTGATATTATTATTATAATATTTAATATTATTGCCAATTTAGTGGGAACCTATAGGGTCACACATATAGAGTAAATAGTTGGAGAGTAATTAATTAAATAAATATGATTTAATTAATTAATTCCACTTTGGCCTTGTAGTGGACAAACCCATCAAGGTTATGGCAAGTAGGGTGAAGGAGCATTACACTATAAATAGATAGTGTGTCTCCCTCACCAGATAGAGATATACACTCTTGTCACTAGACAAATCAGTGAGACACACTTAACTCTTGATGTCGCGCCAAACCCTGTAGCCGATGTAACGCCCCGATTTTCACGTTTTCTATTTCTTTAGTATTTTAATGTCTTTATTTTATTCGAGATCTCAGGAATGAAAATAAAATATTCCGAGACCATAGTCATGCTCAACGATATCGTAGGAAGCTACGATTAAGTTTTGAGTTGAAAACTCAAACGGAGTCCGGTCTGTGTTTTTACACTGACAGTATGATTTTACTGCTCAGAAGACCTCAGATGGACCCGTGAACGAGACAATAAGTCTTAGAATTCGATTCTCTATGTTTTGGTTAAATTTTGTAAAAATTTCAGAAAAATCACTTCCTGACCTTCGTTCGGGCGGAATCCTCAATCGGGTGACGAACGGAGCCACATATGGATTTATCGGGACTCGCCAACAGATAATCTTGATATCACATCATCCCAGGATACTTGGGAGAGTATGCCAGAGTCGTCATGACGTTCGAAAATATCTGGACGCAAAATGACCAAAATGCCCCTAACCTTAGTCTTTTACACTTTTACCATTATACCCTTTTGGCAAATGACCTTTTTACCCTTAAGTGAGCTTTTAAGAGGCTGAACTCAGCCCCTCACTTCATCATTTTCGCACAGCCCCTCTCCCCTTTAGAGCTCCGTAGTTGTTCTTGAGAGAAAACACCATTGTTGGTCTTGAAGCTTCTTGATTTCTTGTTGGAATCACTTGATTTCTTGAGCAATCTTTCTTCATTTCAAGGTAAGATCACTTCTATGATCTCTTAGCTTCTTGAATCTTTCTTTATTTCAAGATCAATCTTCATTTTTATGAAAAGAATTTCTTAGATCCAAAACTTTGAAAATCCATAGGAAATTGTAGAAAAATCCTTTTGAGGTAAGACCAAGTTCTTTGAACTCACATCATCAATCTCTACCTAAACCTAAGAGCTTATGATTCAACTCTCATCATAGCTCAAAAAGCACTTTTGGCCGAACCCTACTTGAAGATGATGAATAGTGTTTTCATCAATTTTTGATTTTTAACACTTGATTTCATCCTTAGCTTTCCTAATGCCTTTGAATCCATGAGATGGAAAACCAAAACCAATTCCTAACCTTTTAACCTAGGGTGGCCGAAATCCTCTTTGTTATGATAGTTGAGATTGGCTTTGATTGTTGTTTAATGTTGGATTGTTGTGTTGTTGTAGTTGTTGACGATTATCAGGAGGTTCACAAACCGATCAACCGACTTTGATCCGGGAATCTGCTCATCAACAGGTTTGGGGAGAAGAACCTCATCACACCAAGATGGTGGTGGTGAAGATGGTTGTTTAAATTATGTGTGGGTGAAACCCTTTAGTTTGGGTTCACTTTTATGTGTTAAGTTTTGTTAAGTTCTCATGGAGAACAAGAATGTCATGATGAGATGATTGAATGAAAAAAACCATTTTCATGTATGTTGGAAAACCTACTTTGATCACTAGATCAAGTATGGACTTTTATTGTTGATTATGAGACCATAATGTGTGATGGACTTGGATGTTTGATTATGATGTAGTAATGTGTATTATGGTTATCATGATTGTGTAAGTATTGTGAGCCATACTTTGATTGGTTGATGAAGTAAAACTTCACATTGATTCCTAGTTGGCTATTAGCCATGACCTTGAGGAAAGGAAGGATATGAATAGTTCTTGGACAAGTCAAGTTTTGATGTAAAAAAAAAAGTGTTTTCAATAACTTGTGTTTTTCAAAGAAAAACCCTAAGTGACTTTAAATGGAATTAAATCTCAAAGTGCTTTCACCAAAGTGAAACATGTTTTATACCTTATCCTTAGTTCATCTAGCTAATCAAGTGACTCAAAATGAGAAAAGAAGTGGTTTCATGAAGAGAATCAAAATGGTTCCCTAAGGTTGATGTCTTGTTTTAAGGCAACTTTTCGCTAAGCGAATTTACTTTCGCTAAGCGAAAACAGGGAAAGTCTAAGTTGGGCATCACTGCCTAACTTTCGCTAAGCGAATTCATATTCGCTAAGCTAACCAAACAAGTTTCGCTATGCGAATTACGTCTCGCTAAGCGATCCAGAGAAGTCTCCAAAAGAGGTATAACCGCCTCCATTTCGTTAAGCGAAATTATACTCGCTAAGCGAAGAAAGTGAAATTTCGCTACACGAATTCTATTTCGCCGAGCGATCCAGAGGTGTTTCCAAAGAGGTGTAATCGTCTGTACTTGCGCTAAACGAATACATATTCGCTAAGCGAATACAATACATTTCGCTACGCGATTTATGTCTCGCCGAGCGATCCAG
This sequence comes from Ammopiptanthus mongolicus, assembly GCA_039655645.1. Taxonomy (NCBI): domain Eukaryota; kingdom Viridiplantae; phylum Streptophyta; class Magnoliopsida; order Fabales; family Fabaceae; genus Ammopiptanthus; species Ammopiptanthus mongolicus. The sequence continues at coordinate 54,789,691 of CM077349.1, forward strand.
AGGAGTTCCAAAAGAGGCATTATTGTTTCAATTTCGCTAGGCGAATGTAATTTCGCTAAGCGAATTCCATGTTCAGAAAATGCTAAAAATAGAGTAAGTAAGTGTTTCAAAAATTGTTTCAAATCAAATGAGTTTTCAATTGAGAAGTTGTTCTGGTTTACAAACGTTTTGGGTTTTGAAACAGTAGTTCGATGACGGACCGGTGATTCGGATCCCGATCAGTCGTTCAATTGTTTCAGTCTTGTGATGACTCGATCCCGGAGGAATCACGAGATTTATCCGGTGGATAAAGGTTTTGTTTTTCAAAAGACGCGTATAGTTCCTAAGGAAGAGAACCTTAGTAGACTTCGAGGTTTATCCGGGGGATAGACATTGCTTGATCGCATCTGCTTTGTGTAAGCATTGGCATTTCATTTGCATAGTCGTGTAAGGCCTTGAGCCTAGGAGTGGAGCTTACACCTTGATGCGGGTGCGAATCTTACGGTGACGATTCAATGGTCTTTTTGGAGGTATTAGGGTTGGAAGGGCTTACATGTGACCAGTTGGTAGCTCTTCTGTGTCGTGGCGAATCCGTGCAATACACTGATATCCTCTACTAGATGCCGTACTTTTCACGTTTGGTCGAGAGTGTTACCGTAAAGCCAGATACGTGCACGTTACGAATGTTGTAGCATCTTGCTCATGGCTGGCAGAAACCGGGACATGTCCTCCCATTCACTCTCTCCGAATGTTTTGTTAGCTCCATGGAGTAGGGGTCAGAGTAGTACCCAGTGACATTGACATTGAGTCATCTACATTGCATTGCATTGCATGGCTATTAATGTTTACATTTACTGTTATACATCGTTGTACTGTTTAAGAGTACCTTATATTATACTGTTAACTGCGTAACATGATATTATGCTGTCAACTGCTTAATATGTTTGACATTGAGAATTCTTGTAAGCATGTTGGGTACGCTGTTACCCGGTGAGTCGTCCCGTTTTTACTACTGCTATTTTGTTGTGTTGATGAACGGGAATCTCACCCATATCTGTATGTTTTCTGTTGGTACTTGTTGTTGCTGTTTGAACAGATGGACGTGACGATGGTTCAGCCCAGTAGTTTCCTTGAGCCCTGAGGCGGACCTTCTTTTTGTGGTCTAGTTTTGTTGTCGGCCAGACTATGTCAGTTTTTGTAGTACCTTTTGGGAGCTACGACTCCTAGTACTTATTGAATCTTTTTATGTCAGTTATACATTAGACCTATGTCTGTATATAGTATTATTTCTTTTCTGTTTATGTCCCTGTATTTATTTTGCATTATGTTCTAGAAATGCATGGCGAACCTAAGTTCATGTATTAGTATTATTTACCTTTACTAAATCCCATTATCTTTGTGTGAAAAGAAAAAAAAAAGAAAACCGTATTTTCCGCATTAAGAAATATTTTCGGCCTTAAAAACGTTCGGGAATGTGACACTCGGGAAAGGGTGTTGCAGCCGACAGCTAGCACAAGACGCATTCTCCATCAGACGTTTTCTCGCATAGACTGAGTAGAGGTGTTTTCCCTGTCGCGGCACTGGTGATTCAAAGCAAGCTTTAAGGATTGTTTTGCACGCTTCAAGAGGTAAACACAATAGCCTTATGTGATTCTTGTTTCATAATGCGCCATCCATGGAGTATGATTTTCTTTCGCCTTAAGACATGATTTTAAAAAGAGGATTGTCTCATGAAAACCCAACAGTAGTTTCAGAGTCTATGGTCGCTATTACCTTGAATCCTAAGTGCTTGTTTGCCTTGGTTGATAACATGTTTCATTGCTTTGAATGAGATTCAATTTTATGCATGTTATCGTTGTTTGAACATATGTATGTTCTTGATGTTGTTTGGTGCTTTGATTTAATCGCATAATATACCATGAAAGTATGTTTTATATGTATATAATATGCTTATGAATCTGTTGTATACATCTAGAATTGTTTTTGGAATGTTTTGGGGTTTATTGGGTTCTACTATGTATCCATAAACCTTGTTGAGGCGCTGAGCACGGCCGTGCACCTTTGCAGCACTGGCGTGCACCTTATAATCAACGTCAGCGAGCGCGAGCACGGGCCGTGCACCGTGCAGCACGACCGTGCACCTTTTGTACATTCTGGATCATCGTCAGCGAGGATGGAGCACGGTCGTGCACCTTTGTATGAATGAGTTTATACTGTTTCTCGTGCTCTTTTATGGGTATATGGTTATGGCCTTAGTTTATGGTGTTTATTTCTTTGGTAAATACGGCCTGCGCGTCGTGGCTTATTTATTTTAATACGGCCTTCGTGTCATGCCTTTTAAATGAAGGAACCTGTTTGAAACACAAGAAGGGGACTTAAATTGTGTTTCTTATGTTGTTAAAACTTTTCGCAAATAAATATATATTTTTTCACAAAGGTTGGACGATAAAAGGATATCGGACACAAAGAACGTTTTCAGAATACAATTTGAATGCTATCTTGAAAGGAGTAAAATGAATATAATAAGCGTGATAAGAAAACAATTCAATCCCAAGGGGTTAGTCTGAAGACAAACTAAAGTGAAGATAAGGGAAGGAAAAAGAATGTAACACCCCCTCGCGGGTGCTACATACGCGGACTCTAACGCGGAAATAAATCAAGAAAATAAAAAGCTGGTTGCTTTCGGAAAATACTTTAATTAAGTAGCTAAGTTCGAAAACGCGGTTCTAAAAATTTTCTGCATGCATAGGCAATACAAACTCAAGATGAAGGAATAAACTTCATATCACACGTTGATATTCACTGTTCATAAAACGTAAACATAACATAAAACCTGGTCTAATATATAACATATTACAGACTTAGAAATAATTTCAACATATGTGCAGTAATATAATATAAGACTGCTCAAAATAAAAGACTCCTAAGCTGGTCGACTAAAGTAGCCATTGGGACACAACCCAATGTCAACTTCATCAGAACGCTCCATCATCCGAGTCCTCACGTCTCCGCGGGGACCTATGAACAACATCTGTACATGTGTTCCAAAAACAGAACAGGGTGTCCAACATATACAGGCAAAGGTGAGATACTCATATAAAGTTTATCACGATAGCCGCACAGGCGACAAACAGCAATATAAACATCTACAGATAATTACAGATATATGAGCAGTTATCTATATAAAACCATATAACATCTCAAACACTATCATGAGTTATAATAATGCATGAGACTTCAATATCATCTTTCTAATTCATGTACTCCGGAGATTCTAACTTCCCAACATCGAGCGATAGGCCGTAGTAACATACGTAACACAATTGTCCTCATGAGTCGGCTTCTCTATTTAGGTCCGAACGCCAATTGTTCCAAGGTACCACGTCATAACCATATCCTGAATAGTCCAGTCCCTGATCGAGTTCATTCGTGCTGGGTAGTCGACTCACCACGGCACGGGGTCGTGAGGCCACCGGCCACTTGTGGAGTCTCGACACACAGAATGCCTCTACAGACCTAGTGGTCTTAACCGGTTCCATTCTCAACTACTAGAGTTGTAGCTCGGTTTCAAATGGCATGTCTGTCGGTTCATGCATGTACACAGAAAGTTTTCTGTTTTCTTTGCGTTCATTCTTTCAAATGTCGAGACATAAAGTCCACGACTCGTTTCAAAAAGGCATTAAGCCCACTCAAATCAAAAACACAGGACACTAAGTCCGAGTGCTCAATCCATAAAACACTAGCCCCGACGTCTCGGCCACTAGGTTTGGGTTCATCTCAAAGGTTCATCATTTTCCTTTTCGGTCAAACTTTCTCAAAACAACTTTGGAAAACAAAATACACTCTTGTTTTCTTGAAATAAAACATTTCTTGATTAAAGAGAATATTTTCCGGGAAAAACACCTTTCTTGAAAACAAAACCGTTTTCTAAAATTTCACGCCCTTTTTTTTAAACACTTTACAGAATAAAACACATTTGCGCGACTTTTCACAAAACAACTTTTTACTTTTCAAAAGGACATACTTTTCAAAAGAACATACTTTTCAAAAGAGAACTTAACTTTTCTTGAAAAGCAACATGTTTTCCAAAAATCACTTTTTGATTTTCAAAACACGGTTTTCAAAACTTTGATTTCAATTCCGAGCCTTTTAACAATTATTGAGACATAGCCAGTCCTATGCTCATCCAGGATATATATATATATATATATATATATATATATATATATATATATATATATATATATATATATATATATATATATCAACAGTTCAATATCACAATAAGATATCATCCAAGGCATCCATGCCACAGTTATATCAAATAACCAACTATGCATAACACTTAACATCCAATCAATCTAGGACATAAGTATACATATACATCAAGTCTTAATTCAATCATAACACACCAATCAATCCTATGCCATGAGGCTACCAAACTCAAAATGAAATACCTCCCTTTACCTCACAAAGGAAGTTCAATGCAAACTCGATCGGTTCTCGGCTCCGGCTCCGGTTCCTTTCGCGTCGCCTAAAACAATCAAACACAATTCAATTCAAACAACAAAGCAACATCAATCTATAACATCAAAACATAAGTTTTCTTCCCCAAGAAGGTATGGGGTTCGGCCATGGAAGGATAAAAAGGCTAGGGATCTCATTTGGTTCCAAACTTTTAGATGGTTGGTCCTTAAGCATGATTAACACTAAATCAAGTCCTATGACCCAAAAATTTGAGACAAAACTCATGGTTCTACACCCTATATGTTTCGGCCATAAAGAGGAGAAATAGGTTAGGAGCTTTGGTTGATGTTTTGCTCTTGGGTTTAGGGTTCAAAGACATCAAGTAAGCTAGAACAAGTGTTATATAGCCAAAAATTGCAACAAAACCCATCTTTTCATCATGATTAGGATTCGACCCTCCCATGGAAGAATATGTAGAAAAGTTCTTTTGGGTTCATGCTTCTAGACACTCAAAGTACACATCATGATGGGTTCATAGAAATTGGTTTCATGATCATATGATTTTTCTACAATTTTCTATGGATTTCCAAAGTTCTAGATCTAAACTTGGATCTTCATGAATCAAGTGATTCAAGAGATGAAATAGAGAGATTGAGAGAGTTAAGATGAGGATCATACCTCCTAGGATCAAAGATTAGTGAAGAAGAAACAAGTTTACACTCAAAAACTTCAACTTTTGAAGATCAAACTAGGGTTTTTGTGAAGAACTTTTGATGAACACTCAAGAACTCATGAAGAACATGAAGAACAAGTGAGAGAAGATGAAGAACAAGAGAGAGAAGAGAGAGAAAGAGTGATGGCCGAAATGGCCAAGAGAGAGAAAGAAAGAAATATATATATTGATGTCATGGCAAACTTGTAAATAACCAAAAGGGTAATTTGGTAATTCCTTCAAAGACTAGGGGTGTAAATGTCATTTCCCCTATAAATATCTAGATATTTCTAGAAAGGTAATGATGACATGGTGAGTCACAGAGTCAGAATGGTTATTCCATAAATTCTCAGGGGCAAAACGGTCTTTTCATTCAAGGGCAAATGGTAATTATGAAAAGGGTCAAGGGCATTTTAGTCATTTCACGTCCAGATATTTTCTAAACGTAATCATTACACTGATGAGTCACTGATGAGTCATAGCACACCATGTGACTTCAACCTTATCCGTAGTAGGTCACTGAATCTCGTATTCAGCTCCGTTCTTCACCCGATTTAGGTTTTCGCCCAAGAAAGTCGTATGACGACTTATTTATTTTGAATATTTTCAAAAAAACCAATATCGTTGGAAATAAAATATAAAACCTAACTGTTTCGTTCACGAGTCAGAATTAGGTCTCGATAGTAGAAAACGACCACTATCCGTGAAAAACGCAGACCGGGCTCCGTTTGAGCTTTCGCCCGAAACTTAACCATGGCTTCCTATGGTTGTGTAGGGCATTCCTATCTGGTCAGAATATTTTATTGCCATTTCTAAGGCCTCTAATAAAATATAAGTTCATAAATACTGATTAATTAGGAAAACTTGAAAAATCGGGGTGTTACATTACTATCCCTCTAAAAAAAATTTCGTCCTCGAAATTACGTACCATGAAAAAGATCGGGATACTGTAATTTCATCTTGTCCTCGAGCTCCCACGTTGCTGAAGGAACCTGCTTGAAACATAAGAAGGGGGGTTGAATTGTGTTTTAAACGATTTTAAATTCTTTTCGTAAGCAGATAATGATTTTCGCAAGATTGGACGCTTAAAATGATTAAAAGCAAAGAGAGCTCTTCCAAACTCCAAGTTGGACGCTCACTTAGTTTTGACTAAGACGGAAGACAGCGTAATGAAAGGCAATTCAATCCCAGTTAGTTTGTTAGACAGAAACTAAAGTAAGAGAAGGGAGAGAAAGGAACACAACGATATTATCCTGGTTCACTCTTCACCAAAGAGCTACGTCCAGTCCTCTCTACTTGAGAGCTTTATCCACTATAACAAAAACCTTTTGTTACAAAGTATTCAACACCTCTTCAGGCAGTATTCTCAACCTCTTCAGGTTCTCTAAGTATTCTTTTACAGACAAGCCTCTTCAGGCTCAACCAAACTAAGGTTTTGAAAAAGATTGTTCTACTAACTCACTAAATGTGAGAATTCGAAACTAAAGCTTAGACTCTTGAAAATAGCTCTACACAGAGAGTAATATGAAGGTTAGAATCAGAGTAGCTTTTCTAGCTTTGCAAGCTTGAGATTTTCTCTTTTATCTCTTGAGCTAATATTTTCTTGTATCTCTTGAAGGATTTTGAAATGCTATGTGTTGCTTCACTTGTATTTTTGCTCAAGTTCAGTTTCGTTCTCTGTGTCTTTGCACTTTCAAAAGATGAAGGTATATATAGCCTCTTTTCTTTGAGCAGTCTTCAGTCTTCAACGGATGGAAAAGGATCCGTTCTGATGAGCATTGAATGCATTTGATCCGTTGAGTCTGATAGCTTCTGAAGTTTCTGATCAGCAGAATAGACTATCAGGGTGATAGCTAAAAGTGGTGCTGACATATCCTCTGAGTAGAACGAAAGTTGCCTTTTGTTTATCCAAAATAAGAAGGTCAACTTCTTTAGGTGATAGAGACATTCTGGCTTATGCTTTACTTTTGTACGAATCTTACAAAGAATGTTTTGTCCCACGGGTATAAGCCTTTTACAGGGAATAATAAATTCAAATGCTTTTACAAGATATTCGCGCTTGAAATTTAAAAGACATTTATTAGACTAGCTATTACATAAGGTAACCAAAAGAGTCTTTGGACTCAATGGTTCTACAAATTACCGTCCAGTCGTAAACCAAGAATAGGTGTTGGACGAGATAAAGTCTTTGGACTATGTTGGACGAGATAACGTCTTTGGACTATGTTGGACGAGACAAAGTCTTTGGACTATGGATAGTCTTTAGACTCAATTTAGATTTGTCCTGCACACTTAATATAAAACGTTAGTCCATAACAAATCTTTGTTCATCTTAAATTAGCTCTTTGTTAACATCAAAACTTAAGGGATTATCTGTACCATGACCACTTTGGTTCCAACAATCTCCCCCTTTTTGATGATGACAAAACATGCTAATTTTGATCGAACAAAGAATCCTAGAGAGCTGAAGGGCTCCCCCTAAGACAAACATTCTAATCATTTAAAGCATTTAATCATTTAAAGCATATAAAACAGATATGAGCACATGTATCATTTAAAGATTCAATCAACCCATTTAACTTGAAATAATCAATCAAATAATCAATCAATCCATCTTCTCCCCCTTTTTGTCATCAGACAAAAGAGTGAGAAACACATCATAGTCAGTTGATTTGAAAACAAAGAGAAGAAAAAAAAATTTTTAAGAAGAGGGAGGAGGTTTGGGAATGAAATCTTTGAACATGGCCGCAATTTGCTGAAGGAGCACCGCATTGTTGGCTTCTATGGTCCGTTGGACGAACTCTTGAAACTCAGGAGGAATAATCGAGGCGGAGCTCTCAGCAGTGGCCCGGGTTGCGTCCACACCTCTTTGATCAGGAACTACACTCAGAGCCTGAGAAGGAGATGGAGCATTAGGATGGACCATTGAGAGAAGGACCGGTTGAGACTTGGACTGAGCTGAGTCTGCAACTTGTTCCACTTCGTTATCATGAGTTTCAGAGGAGGGTTCCACATAGATGATTTCGGTGTCCCCAGTCTCTTCAGGAATGACCGGCTTAGGAGGAAGAGTAGGAGGAACAAGAGGAACAATGATAGGTTCGGGTGGACGCAGCACTTCAAGTATGATATCAGCATCATCATACTTGTTTTCACTCCATCTGATAGGAGGCATAGGCAGAACATCTCTAGTATAAAGAGGTATCCCAAAGATATCGTTTATGATCATGAAGTTTGCTTCACGGATTCGATATTGTCTCGGGTAGACTCGAATCTCTGCTTTCTCCTCAACTGATAATCCAGATGATGATGCTTCTTGGGAGCATCTCCAGATGTGATTTTCCCAATAGATCCTAGCATCTGGGTCAAATCTGAATCGAGGATCTTTCTTCCAAATACTTTCGAGAGCCCCAGAGTCATCTCGATGTTTTGTCCAAAACAGGGGATCAAAAGCATTTTTGTAAGGCAGCGTCCATGACTCAAGCCTTTTGCGAAGGTCCTTATCCTTGTTGGAATCTAGGATAGGGAGCCTTGGGCAAGCTCGAGGAGGAACAACTCCTACGCTAGTGCGAGAAGACTTTGACCAAAATCTCTTTGGAAGGTTGTGATGGATCTTAGCTTCTCGAGTCATGTCACACTCCCTCCGCACAGCATAGTAAGGAAGAAAGTCCCGGACATCAGAATACTCCTTCCAAGTTGATGGATAGCTTGGAATGAAAGAAAGGTCGGGATCAAGGATGAAGTTACTTAAGCCAAACGTCCTTGCCCTTCTTTCATTCTCCGTCTTGTAACCTCTCTTGTCTTTATGACGAAGAACAACGTGCCTCTTTATATTGTAGTGGCACCATTGGAATGCCTTGTCCTTGATAAGGTTGGGATAGACTTTCCTTGGAGGAAACGTCTTCTTCTCAAGGCAAGTAACCAAGGGTCCAAGGGCAGTGTATGTTTCAGAGGGCAGAGGTTTAGTTGAAATGTATGGGATGGGGTGATAGCCAAGTTTAGGTGGTGAGGTGGATGATGTGGAGGGTTGTTCAAATTCATACTCGGGTAATGGAAGAGGGCTTTTGGGGTGAGGTTCAGTAGTGGGGGGTGTGTGTTTAAGGAATAGAACAGGAAATTTGCGTTTGACCTCAGCCCAAATTGAGCATTTGTTGTTGTAGTCTACTCCAGGGAGGCGTCTATATTTGCTTATGGGAAAGATCCGTCTGGGGTAGGGAGCACCATAGGGTTGGAAGGGGTGATCTCCCCAGGGTGTGAACCAGTCTTCGGGTTCATTTGGTGAGGCTAGAGTTTGAGTTTGTGGTAGGTTAGTGGGTGAGAGTGGTAGGGAAGGTTCAAAGGTTAAGTCTTCTATCTCAGACGATTGGACGACAGGAGAAATAATAACTGAACTGGAGATAGGTTCAGTATTACCTTTTTCGTCTTTGCTCGAGATGACCTTGCCCTTGTTGACGAAGGTTTAGGCAGAGGTGCAGCAGATGAGGTTTCCAATCTTGGCCCTTTAACTACCCTGGAGATGGGTAGATTGTCCTCTTCATCCTCATCAGTGGGACCTAGAACCAGCTTCCTTTTTCTTGAAGGTTGGACGATGAGCTTTGGACGAGACGAAGAAGTCTTAGCTATTGGACGAGCTCGTTCAGCAGAGCGTCCAGCAGTGACACATTGTTCAGACGCTTCTTCTGAGCCTTGCGTCTGAGCTCCTTTTTGTTTTCCTTCAAGTTTGGACTTTTTAAAGCAGTCCAACTGCATCATTACCAAACTTTGCCTGCTAAACTCAGGCTGATGCACACGTTCAATGCCATGAACTCCGTAGTATTTGAACTTTCTTTCTGGAGCCAAGTTCTTTAGGTCGTCGTAGACCATATGCTTCTCAAATATTTTGGAGAGAAGAGCGCCATAGATGAGTGCAGTGTTCTTCCCAGAGCCTTCAATGGCATATTTGAAGAAGGAAAAGAGTAGGTGGGGAAGGTTTATTTGCCTTTCAAGAATCAAATGAACCAGACAAAATTGATGAGCCTTTGAAACGTTATCCTTTGACCCAACCTTATGAAGGATAGCCTTGTTCAAGATTTGGTGAAGAACCCTAGCCTTGTCAGTCATTTTTGAGGCTATGAGTTTGTCACCTGAGTTCTTCAATAGACAATCTCTGATGGTGGAAGCATCACCAATCTCTTCTTCCCAGTCATCTTCAACAGTTATGCCTGATTGAGCACACCCAGTTGCATTAGAGATAGTTGCTTCAGATACTATTACTTCAGTGTCAAGCACTTTGTTGCGAATCTCCCTTGCAGAGACAATGGGGTTAGTCCAGAACTCCCTAACTAGAGCAGGGTAGATTATCGGAGAACCTTCAAAGCAGCTTGACCATCCAGCAGCATGGATGTTAGAGAAGATGTCAATCCCATTATCAGCCAGGAATTGTAGGTTAAACTTGTACTCGACCATGACATCAGCAGTCTGAGCATTAAAGGTCCTTCCTTTACCCTTAGAGCCAGCAGCAGAAGAGGTTGCCATAGTTTCAGAGAGGATGTTTAAAGAAAAAGGTTTTTCAGAAAGGGTTTTCCTTTTCGAAGATGCAAGAAGAAAGGTTAAAGCTTTTTGTAAAGGTTTGATTTTTATCAAAACTTAGGTTTTAAAAGGAAGAAGAAGAGAGAGCGAAAACCTTTCGTATTTTCAAAGAGAGAGAGAGAGAGAGCGAAACGACGTGCATTAAATGTCTGACACACGTTCAGACTTTGAAACCGTAAAAAGCATTTTTGGCAAATAAAGAAGACAAAGAACTGACTCAGTTAAGGGAATGAAGGATAATATTTCATTCGACAAAGATTGAGTTTCATTAATGCATTAGACGAGCATTCAGAAAGTACACTGGACGAGCATGTATTGGACGTAATGCAAATATTGGACGCATGCATTGGACTTTCAGTCAATCAATGAAATGCATGTTCAGATATTTTCTTATAAATATAAACCTATCCTCGGCTAATGGTTTAGTGAAGATATCTGCCCATTGATGGTCAGTATCAACAAATTGAATATCTATTGTTCCTTTTTGCACATAGTCCCTAATAAAATGATGTTTTATTTCCATATGCTTTGCTCTAGAATGCAGTATGGGGTTCTTTGACAAATTAATAGTAGCAGTGTTATCACACATGATAGGGATGTTGCTTACAAACACGTTGTAGTCTTCCAACTGATGCTTGATCCAAAGTAGTTGTGAACAGCAACTGGCTGCAGCAATGTACTCAGCTTCAGCAGTTGATAGAGCAATTGTGCTTTGCCTTTTGCTTGACCATGAGACAAGATTAGCACCAATGAAGTGTCACCCTCCACTTGTGCTTTTCCTTTCTATTCTGTCTCCAGCATAGTCAGCATCACAGAATCCAACTAATCTGTATTCATCAATTTTCTTATACAAAAGACCCAGATTAGTAGAACCTTTTAGGTATCTAAAGATTCTTTTTACTGCTGAGAGATGAGACTCTCTTGGATCAGATTGAAAACGAGCACATAAGCAAACACTAAACATGATATCAGGTCTGGACGCAGTTAGATATAAGAGGGAACCAATCATACCTCTATATACCTTTTGGTCTACCTTTTTATCTTTATCATCTTTGTTTAGCACGGACGTTGGATGCATTGGTGTATTCATAGGTTTATAATCGTCCAACTTGAAGCGTTTTAGAAGCTCCTTTGTGTACTTCGTCTGATGAATGTACACTCCATCTGATGTTTGCTTTACTTGAAGTCCGAGGAAGAATTTTAATTCTCCCATCATGCTCATTTCAAACTCCCTTTGCATTAATTCAGAAAACTCTTGGCAAAGAGATTCATCAGTTGCACCAAATATTATATCATCAACGTAAATTTGAGCAACAATAAATTCCTTTTTATTTACTTTTCTAAAAAGAGTTGTGTCCACTTTTCCTCTCGAAAAGCCATTCTCCATTAGGAAAGAGCTGAGTCTCTCATACCAAGCTCTAGGAGCTTGCTTGAGTCCATATAAAGCTTTCTTAAGCTTATATACATGCTCAGGACGGTTCTGATCTTCAAAACTGGGTGGTTGGAGAACATATACTTCTTCATTAATTACACCATTTAGGAATGCACTTTTTACATCCATTTGGTAAAGCATGATGTTATGATGTGCAGCATATGAAAGTAAGATGCGTATAGCTTCTAATCTAGCTACTAGAGCAAAGGTTTCAGTATAATCAATACCTTCCTCTTGTGAGTAACCTTGGGCAACTAGCCTTGCTTTATTCCTTACCACCTTGCCATCCTCGTCCAGCTTGTTGCGATAGACCCACTTGGTTCCAATTACAGACTTATCCTTAGGCAGGGAGACCAGCGTCCAAACGTCACTACGTTGAAACTGGTTGAGCTCTTCTTGCATAGCGAGGATCCAGCAATCATCCAATAAGGCTTCATCCACAGACTTTGGTTCCATCTCAGAGATGAAGGCTGAGTCAGCTTGCTCTCTGAAAGTTGACCTTGTCCGGACGCTATCATTAGGTTTGCCAATGATTTGATCCTCGGGATGATAAGTTCTGAATTGCCACGAACGAGGGGTATTTACAGCTTGCTGAGACGATGATGCGTCCTTCGTAGCGTCTGATGCCTCGTCTTTGTTGGTTGTTGGACGAGCATCTGAATCATTCAGATTCATATCTGCAAAAGAATCATCTAGCTCTGATAATCTCTTATCAGGCTGTTTGTCATCAAATTTAACATGAATGGATTCTTCAACAATCAAAGTTCTAGAGTTATAGACTCTAAAAGCTTTAGACGTTTCAGAGTATCCTAACAATATTCCATTATCTACTTTGGCATCAAACTTTCCTAGTTGATCCTTAGTATTTAAAATAAAACATTGACATCCAAAGGGGTGGAAATAAGAAATGTTGGGTTTACGTCCTTTCCACAATTCATAAGGAGTCTTATTCAAGATTGGTCTTATGTATATTCTGTTTTGAATATAGCAGGCAGTGTTTACAGCTTCAGCCCAGAAGTGCTTAGGGACAGAATTATCACTGAGCATTGCCCTAGCCATCTCTTGAAGAGATCGGTTCTTCCTCTCAACAACACCGTTTTGTTGTGGAGTTCTAGGGGCAAAGAAATTGTGATGAATACCATTTTCATCACAGAACCTTTGAAAGAGCTCATTTTCAAATTCGCCTCCATGATCACTTCTGATCGAGCTGATGAATACGCCTTTTTCATTCTGAACTCGCTTACAGAATATAGAAAAGACCTTGATAGACTCATCCTTGTGAGCAAGGAACTTAACCCATGTCCATCTAGTATAGTCATCTACTATGACAAGTCCATATTTCTTACCACTGACAGAGGCCGTCCTTGTTGGACCAAACAAATCAATATGCAACAATTCCAGTGGTCTAGAAGTACTAACAAAGTTTTTGGACTCAAACGAGTTCTTAACTTGTTTTCCTTTTTGACATGCGTCACAGAGAGCGTCTGATCTAAACACAATCTTTGGTAAGCCTCTTACAAGGTTATGCTTGTTTAGTTTAGAGATGAATCTCATACTAGCATGACCAAGTCTTTTGTGCCAAATCCACCGCTCATCTTCCACAGACACTAGACAAGATACACTTTGAGTTGAAAGTTCCCCCAAATTAATCTTGTACAGATTGTTTTGCCTTTTGGCAGTGAATAAGATGGACCCATCAGGGTTCTTGACCATACATTCACCTTTATTGAAGGAAACAACAGACCCACTGTCACATAATTGACTTATGCTAAGCAAGTTGTGTTTTAATCCTTCAACCAGAAGAACATTATCAATAGAGGGAAGAGGATGCTTACCAATCTTACCTATTCCTACTATCTTACCCTTCTGGTTGCCTCCAAAGGTGACCCATCCACTAGACTTCTCACGGATTTCTTGGAACATACACCTTTCTCCCGTCATGTGACGTGAGTGTGAACACCTCATTTTGACCGGATCCTTTTTGTTTTTTTACTTAAATGTACCAAAAAAAAAATGGAAAAGAGTCAAGATCATAAAAAAGTCTTTTTTTATAGAAATCCAAAAAAAATGATAAAAGGAAAAATCACAAAAATATTTTGAGCTTCATTTATTTATTTTTGCTTGCATTTAAAATATAGAAAAAATCTAAAAATAAGATATAAATCACAAAAATATTTTAATTTCTTGTTAACGCAGGTTCTTTTATAGATGAAGAAATAAAAATGAAACATTTTGTTATTTTTAAGTTGTGTCTTGTTTATAATAAAAAAAAATAAGAAGAAAAAATGACATTGGGCCAATAAACCAAGTTTCAGCCCATACCCTTGCTCCAGAACCCATTTCCCTTGCTCCATAACCCGTCTATCTCCTCCATAACCCGTCTATCTCCTCCCATAACATAACCCGTCTATCTCCTCCCATAACCCGTCTATCTCCTCCATAACCCGTCTATCTCCTCCCATAACATAACCCGTCTATCTCCTCCCATAACACGTCTATCTCCTCCATAACCCGTCTATCTCCTCCCATAACATAACCCGTCTATCTCCTCCCATAACATAACCCGTCTATCTCCTCCCATAACCCGTCTATCTCCTCCATAACCCGTCTATCTCCTCCCATAACATAACCCGTCTATCTCCTCCCATAACCCGTCTCTCCTCCCTCTCAAGAAAAAACCCTAGCCGCAGCCCTCTCTCTCTTTCCCCCATTCTTTCCTTTTCCTCTTCACCTACCTAAATCCCCATTCACCCTCTTCCTTCCGTGCGAGCCTCTCAGTCCCGAAATCCACGGGATCCTGATTTTCTTTGCGTGTTTGCAAGGGAAGAGTTTCCTTCCTTATCTGGCGCTCAATCACGAGGAGAATCGCGCGGCTACCGGAGATATGCGAAGGGAAGTCACAATCCATTTCCTTTTTCGTATATCTGAGAAAGAAATCAAATCTTGAACTTCTGTTTTTAAAGCAAGGTAAGAATCGATCCCCTTTATTTTCGCTTCAAAATCGTGGGATTGATTGTCTTTATTTTTTGGATTGTCAGAGTTGAGAAGGGGCAAGTTCGGCACCATAAAACCCCAAGTGGCAGAACGAACAGGGGGGAGAGGAATCTGAAAATACAAAGGAGGAAATAGAGAGGACGAAACAAAGAATCAAAAGGAGATAAATTTCGAAATTTTCTGGGAATTTTCGGTTTGAGTTTCATTGAAGGAAAACTCTAGGATTGAAGGACAGCAGAGAAGGAATTGAAGCAGAGAGAGATCATTGAGGAGGATCTGATGCAGCTTGAAAGGTAGGAAGTAGAGAGTAACCCATTGGCGGAGACTATAAACGCAGCAGGAAAGTGTAGCAGAGGTGAAGGAGGATCGATTGAGCACATATGTTTTTTTTATTGGTTTAATCAATTGAAGGTTTGATCTTTTGGTAAATTCTGATTCCCCATCCAGCTTTATTCATGTAACTCGTGAGTAGTGTTGATTTGTGATGTTGTTTATTTGGTTAACTGGATACTGAGATTGTAATGTGGCCTTAACTACTTTTGGGAATTTCATAATATGAACATCAGGGGGCATTTTAGAATGAGATTACTTATTGTCTATAACCTGTTTGTTGAAAAGCTTGAGTGTTTATATACAAAGGGTCATAGTATTTTACTTGCTACGTCCCTTTTATGATTCAATTTTCTTTCTTTTCCTCTTTTAATATCAATGGTTGAAGCTTGAATTATGGATTCCTTCTTATGTCAAATGGATATATGGTGAGATGATGCATACTTTTCTTGTTCTATTTTGGGTATGTCAATGATTGCACTAAAATATTCCATAGTGGCTGGTACGTTGTTTGCAATTGAAAAATGCGTAGTTCTTTTACTTCTTTTACTACTAGGTAGTAGATTAATTTGTAAGATGTTAAAGACGCTTTATTCAAAGAAAAATAAAGGTAATAGAAATATAATATGTTTCTTTTTTTTTTTGGGATTGCTCCATGAAAAGTGTCATGCTTAATCCCTTAGATTTGAGGTTGCTCTATTAACCCGTGTGTCATGTTCAATCTCATTTAGGGCTAATATTAAAATATTAAAATTCAAAAATCAACCATCACTAAACAAAGAAATAAGTTTTTTTATTAAACCCCTTTTTTTTTTTTTTTTTGCCAATATTGATTCATAGGTGTTTTTTTTATTCTCGCAAATAATTTTTGGGGTAAAGTAAATACATTAAAGCTAATTAATTATTTGCACAATTAATTTGGTTAACCGTTTTTTAACGGGTACATTAGGGGTGTTGTGGGGTTAATTCTCTACCCTTCTCTATGTACAATCGACTCCCGAATTCGACTTGGTTCCAAAGACCATCTTGTTTTAAAGGTTTTCCAATTTTTCCTTAAATTAAATAAAATTGGTGGCGACTCTACATGTTTTTAATCTAATCTCTTTTTTCATCGTCTTCCTTCGCGATTCCGGTCGCGACAGATGGCGACTCCACTGGGGAAAATTTTAGAGAGTCAAGCCCATTAAAATTAATTGTGCAAATCTTTAATAAATTTTAACTTATTTGTTTTACCCTTTCTTTTTTCTTTCTTCTTTTTTGTTTTTTCTTGTTATGTTTTGTTTCTCTATCCTTTATGAAAATTAAAAAAAAATTTTGAAAGAGAGAAAAAAATGAAAAAAAAGCCTTTTGTGTTTTTGATATATGCTTTGCTCTTTTTTTGTTCGTTGTGTGTTTTGATTTTTTTTTTCTCTCTCTCAAAATATAAAAAAATATATATATAAAACAAAATTGGAAAAGATGAAAAATAGCATGACTTTTGTGTAAATATGCTTTGCTTTGTTTTGTTTTGTGAGAATATACTTTGTTTTGATTTGTTTTATTTTTCTCTGTGTATTTTGTTGACGAATCTTGTTAATTGTTTTTTCAACTTTAGGGTAGAGGATTTTTTTTTTCTTGGAATATATTATTTGAACTCTAGGGTAGATGACATTTTGATTTTTGTATATATATGTGTGACTTTGTTTTGCAGGTTTTTTTTTAGTTTTAGGATTTTACAGGTTTGTATGCCTCCAACACACACATCACAATCACTCGTGTCACACATTTTCAGCTCTATACCCGAGCTTGTGGAAGCCTTAGGAGTAGGCGGTGCCTCAACACTGTCATTGGAAGGCCTAGTGCCCCTCTGATATTTGTTGATTCACCACTCAGATTGTTACTAGTATCATGGATTAGTCATCCTGGAGGGTTTATCCCTACTTGTGGCTAGGATCATGAGCTGGGTCCCGGTCTTTCGTGATTGGGACAATCTGGGAGCCATGACCTTTAGAAGTCTAGAACCACCATTGCATTCATAGATTAACCTAGTGGCTGCCTAATTTAAGAGTCGTCATAGGTACCCTTGACTATAGGACCTCCCTCTTAGGACAATTGGAGGCGTGCATCTTCTCTCTTCTTTCTTATTCATGATTATGTGTTTTATTTCGTTCTTCTAAAAAAAAAATGAAAAAAAGAATAGAAGATAAAAAGGTAAATGGGTTCCCATCGCTTTGGGCTCAAATGATCCATTGACATGGGTCACAAGAGGGACAATGCATTAGACGTCCCATGTCCTTTGGGTTTACAACCCTATAAGGACTCCTTTTTGCATCACATTTTTGTGCTTAGTTTCTCATTTTTCTATTTTTTTTATTTATTTTTTTAACAGGTGAGTTCTTTTGTGAAGGAAAGATCCCGTTACAATCCACGTAGCAAGTAATGGAAAGATCTCACTCTAGCAATGCAATCAGCTCAAGGAGGAACATTATGATTGATGTGAAGGTAAATGATGTGAAGACCTTAATAGAAATCAGTCAGTTGATGCCAAGAGAGACACATTCAGCGTTTGCAAGCAAATATGGGAGAATTTTGGACTTGTTGTATATTCCTATAGATGTTGCGGGCTTGAGCGCTTTGGCCCAGTATTGGAATCCTACCCTAAGATGTTTTGAGTTGCCAAATTTGGATACGACACCAACTATAGAAGAATATGCTTACATGATAAGGATACCTCTTCCGAAGGAGCTTCGTGTTTACCTCTACTATGGCCAACATGTCAGTGATGGGAAAGTGGCAGAATTATTAGGAGTTCAACCGAAGCCATCAGACAAAATGGAAAAAGGAGTAGTCAAAGGCTTGAAGAGGAGATTCCTCGAGGTTTATCTCAGGGAATTGGCTCGACAACAAAATTGGGTTGTTTTCAATCGAGTGTTAGCTTTGACCGTTTATGGATTGGTGTTGTTTCCTTTTATACCGGACATGGTGGATTATGCAGCTATGGATGTCTTCTACAAAGTTGAAGAGTATGCTGTGAATCCTGTCCCTGCTATTTTGGTAGAAACGTTCCTCTCACTGCAAGTTTGCCATGAAAGTCAACAAGGTAAATTGCGGTGTTGCACACAATTGATGTATGTTTGGATCGTGACTCATATGTATGCTCGCAAGCACATTAGCGAGACGGATGACCCTTTGAAGAGATTCCACCGCATACCAGTAAAGCCAAATAAATCCTATGAATGGAAGCGAGAGTTTGATGAGATTGATTCGGAATCCTTTAATTGGATGTGTCCATGGTATAGAGGAGATACTGTTATTTTCAGCTGTGGGAATTTCTCGAATGTCCCCTTGATGGGGCCAAGAGGTTGTGTTTCATATTCTCCAGCACTTGTGATTCGACAACTGAAGTGGACTCAACGTGAACCTCCTGAAGAAGTGATGGGTGGGATCTCTTTCTTATTCCAAGATTGCGAAGTTGTCAAGAATACATCAATAGCGATTAGATTGGCTTGGAGTAATGTCCGTATAGTGGGATCAAATGAGTTGGGGAGGCAAATCATTGCTTACACTAGAAACTACCTCGCTTGGAGGAAAGCAAGGAGAGAGAACATCACCGATCCTGAGCCGATCCCACACCATGATGAGATTCCTCAGACTGAAGCGCAGTTGCTAGCGAAGACTGAGATTTTGATGGCTCAGATGGGGGTGCTAGAGGAGGTGAATCAAACGGCTCGAATCACCATTGCCACACTTCAACATGAAGTCCATAAGTTAAACATGGAGGTAGAACGGTTGAGAGATAAATGTGCGGATGCATATGAAGCCGCCTGTCCAGCAAAGAGGGCGAGGAAAGAGAATGTGAAAGGGTCAGAAGTCCGAGGGTTGCGAGCAAGGGTAGAAGATCAAGAAAGAGCACTGACAAAAACTCTCAAAGAAAAAGAAAAGTTGGAGGCAAACGTCGGGGTACATGTCCAAACGATAAAGATATTGGAGGAAAGAATAGGATCCTTGCAAGAGGCATTTGCCCATACTGAGCGCTACTCTGATCAAGGTTGGAATGCAGCTGCAACGTATCGCGAATCTTTGGCAAAGGCACAAGAGAAGGAAGACCAACTGTGGATGAAGATACGAAAGCTTGAAAGAGAGAAAAAGCAATATGAGGATGAGATCCATCAGCAAGAAGAATGGTTAGAAGACTGGCATGTAGTGGCAGAGAAACTGAAGACTGATAGAAATGCTTGGAAGAGAAGATATGAATACTTGTTGGGAAGCTTGCAATACCATGCTTCTCGATTCATAGATCGCCTCGAGGAGGCGTCCATTCAGGTTCACATGAGCGCTGAATCTCTAATACCTCCAAAAGTAGCCAGCTTCATAAAGTATTGTAGAGGTCTTGCTAGTGGATTCAAAAAGAGAACCTCGAAACTTTTGATGTAATTTTTGTTAAATGTCGGACGTTGTACCGCTCTTCAATCAAATAAAAGTTATCTTTCACGTTATGTCCATCGATGAATTCTCCTTTACTTTCCTCTTTGTGTTATAAGTCTGCCTGCATGGTTGCATTGCTAGTGAGTGATGCGATCCATTGAGAGATGCACGCCCTCATGGATATGTCATCAACCATGCACAATCTAAGGGGGACGTACCCCTAGAATTGCGCAAGGGATGGAAATTTCTTGCTACAGAGACGGTCTTTCCTTGACAAAAAGAATTAATAAGTGTGAATGAGATAGACGTAACTTTGATTTTACAAATTAAATTTCTTAATGTATTCGTATAGGTTAAAATTAGAAAATTCAGGAACCATTGCGCGACCCAGGAAAGACGACACCAATCAAACCCGAGTTCACAACACCAGATCTCGGACTAGAATGGCTGATAATAACGCCGAAGTGGGAAGAAATTTGAGCTTAGAGTTAGATGAAGTAAGGGGAAGAGTAGCTGAGATGACTGAAACCCAAGCAAGGCTGGAGGCGATATTGCAAGATATGAGAGAATCTCTTAATAGGCTTGGCGCAAATAGAGGTGCAAATAAAGATGATCCCTATGTGAGTGTACAGCCAGCCCTTTCCATAGTATCGGCACCTATGTTCTCAAGCATCAACATAGGTCTTACTCAGGGAATGCGTGCCCATGAACAACAGCAACACACAGCACCAATAGTACTTCCCATCGGAGAAGGATACCGCCCTTTTGAGAATGCCTATCATGAAGCTCCTGGCTATGCAGGACCCACATGGGAGCAACCCCATATATCCATCCCTGGACCGTTCATAGGAGCTCAGGTAGAGAAGGATAAGGTGAAAGATGAGTGGATGGAAAAGATGGAAGAACAGATAAAAGCGATAAAAGGATCAAGTACCTATGGCCTTCTAAAAATAGAAGAACTTTGCCCTGCCTCGGACGTGGTGATACCTAAGGATTTTAAGATCCCTGATTTTTCAAAGTATGATGGAAGTGGGAATCCTCGGTTTCACCTTATCAGCTATGCCACCAAAATGGCCATCTGGTCAAAGGAAGACAAGTTCCTCATTAGCTTATTTCATGAGAGTTTGACAGGTATTGCGTTAGAATGGTACCTTCAGCTAGACCACTCTAAGATTTCGTGATGGACAGAATTGGCTGACTTGTTCATGGACCAGTATAAGTTCAATTTGGATGCAGCTCCTACCCGTGAACAACTGACCTCAATGCAGAAAAGAAATGAGGAACCCTTTAAAGTATATGCGCAAAGGTGGAGAAGCTTAGCAGCACAAGTTCAGCCCCCGTTGACATTATCAGAAATGTGCTCGTACTTTTTGGGAACTCTCGGGGCCCCTTTTATAGGGGCAATGGCAGGAGCGGCTTATAGGGATTTCTCCGACTTGATTGCTGCAGGAGAAAGAATTGAATTTTTAGCTAGAGCGGGGAAACTGCCGGTTGATGCAGAAAGTAGTGCACCTAAGAAGGGATTCCAACCAAAGAAGAAGGAAGCTGAGGCGAATTATGTAAAACACCAACAGAATGTTGGGCCTCGACATGTTCCCTCATACCCAACGTACCGAACCTTCACATCCCATACCTTCAAACACCACTTTACCCACCTCAACAAGCCTTGCCAAACACCACTCAACCACAAAACCAGATAAATAATGTCCCCGCACCTCAGCCATATAACCCTACTCGCCCTGCATACGCACGTTATCCCCCTGCATTCCAACCATATCGCCCATCCTATAATCGACCAAATTTCCAGAATCAAGGACACTCCACCACTCCAAACCTGCCACCTTTCCCTAGACTATCCGTTTCCAATGCAGAATTATTCCAACAATTGTTCGACCGTCATTTGATTGCTGGGAACCCTGTACGTCCCCTTCAACCACCTTTCCCTGCTTGGTACAATCCAAACTTGACCTGCAAATATCACATGGATGTCTCAGGACACTCCATTGAAGATTGCGAAGCCTTTAAGACAGCAGTGAGAAAACTAATCGCTTGTGGAAGATTGGGGTTCGAAGAGGAATCGGGGCCTAGCATTGTTAACAATCCAATCCCAAGCCATAATGTAGAAAACCGGGTGAATAGCTTGGAAGTAGAAGGGTATCAAGTCAAGAAGGTCCTCCACTTACGAACGTCTATGCAAGAGGTGTTTGATGGACTAAAGAAAGCAGGGTATGACATCGTCGCGCCGGGGGTGCCAATAGAAGAAGAAGAACAAAAGGATGATGGAATTTTGAATTGTGTTTATCACCATGGGCAGGCAGGACATGACATCGAGAGCTGTTGGGACTTTAAGGTCCGAGTTCAGGGACTACTAACCCTGGGAGTTATACAAGCCAGGCGAGGTACGTCTGAGGGAATCAACATAGTCGAAAAGGTTATACTTCGAGTGCCATCCCTTAATAAGGCCCCGACACCAGAAAAAGTGATCTTAAGGGTAAAAAAGCCAATTCCTTTTGCGTATGACGACACTCATGCTGTGCCATGGAACTATGAAACAAAAGTTGAGCTGACGGCTGCAGGAAAGGCTTCGAAGGCCCAAGTTGCCAATGTGATAAGGATCGGGGGTATTACGAGGAGTGGGCGATGTTATGGCCCTGAAGAAGAAGAAATAAAGAAGAGTTCCAAGGATAAAAAGAAGAATGAAGCTGTGGAGGAAGAGGAAGAAGAGTTCCTGAAGATCATGAAGCAGAGTGAGTTTGATGTGGTGGAACAGTTGAAGAAGACTCCAGCCAGGATTTCTCTCTTATCACTTATTCTAACATCAGAATTGCACCGTAAGGCTTTGTTGAGGGTGTTGGGTGAAGCTTATGTCAAGCCTGATGTCACTCCCGAAAATGTGGTAAACATGGTAGATCCGGTGAAGCGTGTCAACATGATTACCTTTTCGGAAGGTGAGGTGGTTCCAAGGCAGGGTAGTGGGCCCAAAGCCCTGCATATTACTTTAAAGTGCAGGGGTTTTGTGGTTGCGAAGGTACTCATAGATGGCGGCTCGGCATTGAATGTGATTCCAATGTCTACTCTAGAGCAACTGAACATGGGTATAACAGATTTAACACCACAAGAGATGATTGTGCGAGCCTTTGATGGAACAACAAGAGGGATTTTAGGGGAAATAACTCTGCCACTTGAAATAGGGCCTAGTTGTTTCCTTGTCCTATTCCAAGTCATGGAAATTCAACCAGCATATACCATGCTTCTAGGGAGGCCTTGGATTCATAGCGCTGGAGTTGTTCCCTCAACATTGCATCAGTGCTTGAAGTACATCCACAATGGGGCGGTAATTACCATTCGTGATGAAGAGGAAATCATGCTGACAAAGCCCGTTTCAGTACCTTATATAGAGAATACAGAGCAAATTGAGGATAACTCTTTGCACAATTTTGAAATTTTGAGGTCAGAGATCCCGAGGAAAGATCCACCAATAAAGAATGTGAATGAAGTGATATTTCGTATTATGGAGAGGAGTGGATACCAGAAGGGTAGAGGTTTGGGGTCTAAGCTTCAAGGGATCCCACAACCGATCGAGGCCATTTCCAGAGAGGGAAAGTATGGACTAGGGTATGAGCCTTCTCTGGCTGAAAAAATGAAGATCACGACTCTCAAAGGAAGAAAAGAAGGAGAGGGAGAAAACAAGTATGTTCCCCATCTAAAGGAGACTTTCCCAACACCAGCTCAAGTGATCAAGCCAGAAAAGTTGACCTCCCCTCATTTCACCATCAGTGCACTTGAAGAAGAGCAAGAAGGAAACCATGTTATCTATCTCTCTGGTGACAATGAAGTTCTTAGCAATTGGCGATCTGAACCATTTGTTGATGTTATTTCCATAAAGTAATTATCTCTTTGTACAAAAAATGAACTGGTGTTTACCTTAATTGAGACATGAATAAAATGTGTTAGCATGATTTTCCAGCATATTTTTTCGTTGTTCCACTCTTTTACTTCCTCTATTCATTGCTTTATATTGCTTGCACCTTCTTCAACAAATAAAACTCTTGTCTATATTGTTCCTATTGCAAATTTTTTTTTCAGGAATCTCTCTCCCACTGAAAGTTTGCTTCATAAAAGGAACCCTGAAACCTCATTTATTAATTCCCTTACGGCTGTGAACGAAGGTGATCCTAGGTCTGATGATGAAGAAGAAGCAATTGAGGAGTTCTCCAAATTGATGGAACACTCTGAAAAAGGGTTCAGTTTGAATGATGAGGTCATAGAAGTGGTTAATATGGGGACGGAGGAAGACAAGAAGGAGTTGAAGGTAGTGGATAACCCAGAGCATGCAGAAATGATCGCACTATTCAAAGAGTATTTGGATGTGTTTGCATGGTCCTACAGAGATATGCCAGGTTTAGATCCAGAGATAGCATCACATAAAATCCCATTGTACCCAGATATGGTGGCCAAGAAACAAAAATTGAGGAGGATGCATCCAGAAATGTCGCTTAAGATCAAAGAAGAGGTAACTAAACAACTGGAAGCTGGTTTTCTAGAAGTGTGAAGACACCCGGAGTGGGTACCTAATATTGTGCCGGTACCAAAGAAGGATGGGAAGGTCAGGATGTGTGTGGATTACAGAGATCTGAATAAAGCCAGTCCAAAAGATGATTTCCCGCTCCCTCATATCGATATCCTCGTAGACAGTACAGCAAGGAACCACAGGTTCTCTTTCATGGATGGGTATTCTGGATACAATCAGATCCTCATGGACGTCGATGACAAGGAGAAGACAACTTTTACCACTCCTTGGGGAACTTTTTGTTACAAAGTAATGCCTTTTGGTTTGAAGAATGCCGGGGCCACCTACCAACGTGCTATGGTAGCATTGTTCCACGATATGATGCATAAAGAAATAGAGGTGTACGTGGATGACATAGTGGCCAAATCCAAGGAAGGAGAAAGTCATGTAGCAGTTTTGCGGAGGCTATTCGAGAGACTGAGGAAGTACAAGTTGAGACTCAACCCTACAAAGTGTGTGTTTGGGGCATCAACTGGGAAGTTGCTTGGTTTTATTGTTAGCAGAGAAGGAATAAAAGTGGACCCGGACAAGGTACAGGCAATAAGGGACATGCCCGCTCCCAAGAATGAGAAGGAGGTAAGAGGTTTTTTGGGAAGGTTGAATTACATTGCACGGTTTATTGCTAACCTGACTAGCACGTGTGAGCCGATCTTCAAGCTCCTGAAGAAGAATAATCCTGGAAGTTGGAATGAGGAGTGCCAAGAAGCCTTCGACAAGATAAAAGCATATCTGCTTAGTCCTCCGGTGTTGTTGCCACCGATTCGAGGACGTCCACTGATATTGTATCTCACTATATTACCGACCTCAATGGGGGCAATGCTAGGGCAATATGATGAATCTGGCAAGAAAGAACAGGCGATTTATTATCTGAGCAAAAAGTTTAATGACTGCGAAGTCCGATATATGGCAATTGAGAAGACTTGTTGTGCATTGGTATGGACGTCCAAGAGGCTCAGGCAGTACATGTTGTATCACACGACCTAGTTAATCTCTCGAATGGACCCTTTGAAGTATATCTTTGAAAGTCCTCACATCTCCTTAAGGGTTTCAAAGTGGCAAGTGATATTATCAGAGTTCGATATTAAATACATGACTCGAAAGTCCATCAAGGGGAGTGCGATTGCTGACCATTTAGCTGAAAACCCTCTCGAGGGTGGACAACCAGTTACGTACGAGTTCCCAGATGGAGAGATATTGTCATTAGAGGAATATGAAGCCGAAAATGAGAACGTGTGGAAGATGTATTTCGATGGAGCAGTTAATATGCACGGGAGAGGTATAGGAGCAGTAGTGGTTTCGCCGAATGGCAAGCAGTACCCAGTGGCCATTAAGCTTGAATTTGAATGCACCAACAACATTGCAGAATACGAAGCATGTGCGAGTGGGTTACAAGCAGCAATTGAGCTTGGAATAAAACAATTGAAGGTCTTTGGGGATGCGGCTCTAATTATTTATCAAGTCAATGGCGAATGGCAAACCAAAGATTCCAAGTTGATCCCATATCAGAAGTACTTGACTCAGTTGATTGCGAAATTTGATGATATTACCCTTTCGCATTTAACTCGAGACAAGAATCAATTCGCAGATGCTTTAGCCACGTTAGCTGCTATGACTAAGCTGGACATTTGTACCACCGTCCAGCCTATCCAAGTGAAGGTCCAGCGTGAACCGGCATATTGTGCCCATGTGGAGGAAGAGCCCGATGGTAAACCTTGGTATCATGACATCAAACAGTATATGCAGAGTAGGGCATACCCAGCTGAAGCAAATGAAGGGACCAAGAAGACTATTCGCAGGTTATCCATGGCCTTTTTTCTGGACGGAGAAGTTCTATATAAAAGAAACCATGATGGGGTCCTCTTAAGATGTGTTGATGCTCGTGAAGCCCGAACTGTCATGACAGAAGTACATGAAGGGATATGTGGAACGCATGCCAACGGTCATATGATGGCACGCAAGATTTTACGGAGTGGTTACTACTGGTCAACCATGGAAACAGATTACTTGGAGTGTGTCCGGAGATGCCATAAATGCCAGATATATGCAGATCGAATCAAAGCTCCTCCATTCCAACTGCACAATTTGGTGTCCCCTTGGCCCTTCTCTATGTGGGGAATAGATGTAATCGGGCCGATCAATCCTAAGGCTTCAAACGGGCACCGTTTCATCTTGGTGGCAATAGATTACTTCACAAAGTGGGTAGAAGCGGCATCATATGCCAGTATCTCTCAAAAGGTGTTCACAAAGTTCCTCAAAAGAGATGTCATTTGTCGGTATGGAATACCTGAAAGGATCATTACGGACAATGCTTCCAACCTTAATGGGGCAGAGGTACAGAAGTTGCTCGAGACCTTCAAAATCAAACACCATAATTCTGCTCCTTACAGGCCCCAAATGAATGGTGCGGTAGAAGCGGCCAACAAGAATATCAAGAAGATTGTCGCTAAAATGGTCGTGAACTATAAAGATTGGCATGAAATGTTACCCTATGCTTTGCATGCGTATCGCACCAATATACGTTCAAGTACCGGGGCAACGCCCTTCTCATTGGTGTATGGAATGGAGGCTGTCTCTCCCATAGAAGTCGAAATCCCTTCATTAAGAGTGTTGATGGAAGCAGACTTGGAAGAATCTGAGTGGATGAAGGCTCGGTATGATCAATTGAACATGATTGAAGAAAAAAGATTGGTGGCCCTTTGTCACGGACAATTATATCAAAGAAGAATGGCTAAAGCTTTTAATAAGAAAGTTCGTCCTAGGGAGTTTCAACCAGGCGATTTGGTACTAAAGAAGATACTCTCCAATCAAGAAGACGCTCGAGGAAAATGGGCGCCCAATTATGAAGGGCCATATATTGTAAAGCAGGCATACTCAGGCGGAGCATTGATCTTAACAGATGAAGACGGGCAAGAATTACCAAGGCCCATAAACTCTGATGCTGTGAAAAAGTTTTATGCTTAAAAAAAAAAAAAAAATTTTGCTCGCTAGGTCGAAAACCCGTAAGGGCGGCTTAGGCAAAAGTTAGGGCAGAAAAATGTCCGTTAGGTTGAAAACCCGTAAAGGGCAACCTAAGCAAAAATTAGGGCAAAGAAAATAAATCTTGGGCTGAAAACCTGCAAGGGCAGTTTAAGTGAAGAAAATAGCACAAAGGCCACCACACTGAGGCAATTTTGCTTGTGATTGGGTACATGGTTGCGAAGAAAACTGTTGGAGGGTTAAAGGGGGAATGCACATCAAGAGAAGTTGAGAGTAAGGCCAGGGCTTGCGACGTCAGTGGTCGATGGGAATCATCTGAATGAGGATCAAGGAACCGATACTGGGGCAAATTTTTTATGTGGTTATCATATTTTATTCCTTTCCTCTTATTCGCTCTTATCCTTTGTGTTCCCCTTGCACTTCCCCTCCCCATGTTATCCTTTCTGATTCCCTTATGTATAATCCAAAGTCACATGTGAAGGCAAAAGTTTATTCATGACCCCTTTGTGCTCAAATCATGTTTTATGCATTAAAATTATGTCTCAATCAAAGTAAATGTGAGTTTGATAGTATGATTTGATAATTTTAATGGTGACTTTAATGAATGGTTTGGACCAACAAAGATTCAGCACTTCAAAGTCAATAAGTAAGATGACAGTGCACGCCGAGTGGGGGACTTAAAAGAATAAGGAAAGTCTCCACAGGTCACAGTCCAGAATAAATCTCTTCATGACTGCGCCTCTTACAAAAGAAACCATGTCATCAAAGGGAATAAATGGTGCTTCAACTCAAAGGTGTTTGTGAACAAGGGTATGATTGGTCGAAGTTTTCCTGGGAAGCGTTTGGTTCCAGTTTGTCTAAAGAAAAGGTAAAATAGGAATAAAGAGAAAGTTTGATTTTGAGCTCAAAAGCCCATTGCAATTTAATTTTCGGGATCAGAGGCCCATTACCATTTAATTTTCGAGCTCAGAGGCTCATTGTTTTGGGATCAGAGGCCCAAAGTCATTTACTTTTCGAGCTCAGAGGCTCTTTGTCTTTTATTTTTTCGGGATCAAAGGCCCATTGTTATTTAATTTTTTTGAGCTCAGAGGCTCATCGCAATTTAGTATCTTTGGGATCAGAGGCCCACTATCATTTATTTTTCCGAGCTCAGAGGCTCATTGTCATTTAATTTTTGGGGAACAGAGGCCCACTGTCATTTAATTTTGAGCTCAAAGGCTCATTGTCATTTAATTTTTGGGATCAGAGGCCCATTACCATTCAGTTTTCGAGTTCCGAGGCTCATTTCCATTTTTGGGATCAGAGGCCCATTGTTATCTAAATTTTGAGCTCAGAGGCTCATTGTCACTAATTTTTGGGGTCAGAGGCCCACGGTCATTTAATTTGCGAGCTCAGAGTCTCGTGATCATTTTTTTTTTTTTTGGGATTAGAGGCCCATGGCACTTTGTTTCTTTCATTTGTTATTATGCCTGCATCATTTGCATTAAATATCTTTGTATAATCACATGCATTCCCGGACAAAATGTGTGTTCTTTTTCTTTACTCGTTGTTTACTATGATCACATGTCTCCTAGAAAACAACAAGTAAAGAGGGGCAACTGTGAACACCTCATTTTGACCGGATCCTTTTTGTTTTTTTACTTAAATGTACCAAAAAAAAAAATGGAAAAGAGTCAAGATCATAAAAAAATCTTTTTTTATAGAAATCCAAAAAAAATGATAAAAGGAAAAATCACAAAAATATTTTGAGCTTCATTTATTTATTTTTGCTTGCATTTAAAATATAGAAAAAATCTAAAAATAAGATATAAATCACAAAAATATTTTAATTTCTTGTTAACGCAGTTTCTTTTATAGATGAAGAAATAAAAATGAAACATTTTGTTATTTTTAAGTTGTGTCTTGTTTATAATAAAAAAAAAAATAAGAAGAAAAAATGTCTTTGGGCCAATAAACCAAGTTTCAGCCCATACCCTTGCTCCAGAACCCATTTCCCTTGCTCCATAACCCGTCTATCTCCTCCATAACCCGTCTATCTCCTCCCATAACATAACCCGTCTATCTCCTCCCATAACCCGTCTATCTCCTCCATAACCCGTCTATCTCCTCCCATAACATAACCCGTCTATCTCCTCCCATAACCCGTCTATCTCCTCCCATAACCCGTCTCTCCTCCCTCTCAAGAAAAAACCCTAGCCGCAGCCCTCTCTCTCTTTCCCCCATTCTTTCCTTTTCCTCTTCACCTACCTAAATCCCCATTCACCCTCTTCCTTCCGTGCGAGCCTCTCAGTCCCGAAATCCACGGGATCCTGATTTTCTTTGCGTGTTTGCAAGGGAAGAGTTTCCTTCCTTATCTGGCGCTCAATCACGAGGAGAATCGCGCGGCTACCGGAGATATGCGAAGGGAAGTCACAATCCATTTCCTTTTTCATATATCTGAGAAAGAAATCAAATCTTGAACTTCTGTTTTTAAAGCAAGGTAAGAATCGATCCCCTTTATTTTCGCTTCAAAATCGTGGGATTGATTGTCTTTATTTTTTGGATTGTCAGAGTTGAGAAGGGGCAAGTTCGGCACCATAAAGCCCCAAGTGGCAGAACGAACAAGGGGGGGAGAGGAATCTGAAAATACAAAGGAGGAAATAGAGAGGACGAAACAAAGAATCAAAAGGAGATAAATTCCGAAATTTTCTGGGAATTTTCGGTTTGAGTTTCATTGAAGGAAAACTCTAGGATTGAAGGACAGCAGAGAAGGAATTGAAGCAGAGAGAGATCATTGAGGAGGATCTGATGCAGCTTGAAAGGTAGGAAGTAGAGAGTAACCCATTGGCGGAGACTATAAACGCAGCAGGAAAGTGTAGCAGAGGTGAAGGAGGATCGATTGAGCACATATGTTTTTTTTATTGGTTTAATCAATTGAAGGTTTGATCTTTTGGTAAATTCTGATTCCCCATCCAGCTTTATTCATGTAACTCATGAGTAGTGTTGATTTGTGATGTTGTTTATTTGGTTAACTGGATACTGAGATTGTAATGTGGCCTTAACTACTTTTGGGAATTTCATAATATGAACATCAGGGGGCATTTTAGAATGAGATTACTTATTGTCTATAACCTGTTTGTTGAAAAGCTTGAGTGTTTATATACAAAGGGTCATAGTATTTTACTTGCTACGTCCCTTTTATGATTCAATTTTCTTTCTTTTCCTCTTTTAATATCAATGGTTGAAGCTTGAATTATGGATTCCTTCTAATGTCAAATGGATATATGGTGAGCTGATGCATACTTTTCTTGTTCTATTTTGGGTATGTCAATGATTGCACTAAAATATTCCATAGTGGCTGGTACGTTGTTTGCAATTGAAAAATGCGTAGTTCTTTTACTTCTTTTACTACTAGGTAGTAGATTAATTTGTAAGATGTTAAAGACGCTTTATTCAAAGAAAAATAAAGGTAATAGAAATATAATATGTTTCTTTTTTTTTTTTGGGATTGCTCCATGAAAAGTGTCATGCTTAATCCCTTAGATTTGAGGTTGCTCTATTAACCTGTGTGTCATGTTCAATCTCATTTAGGGCTAATATTAAAATATTAAAATTCAAAAATCAACCATCACTAAACAAAGAAATAAGTTTTTTTATTAAACCCTTTTTTTTTTGCCAATATTGATTCATAGGTGTTTTTTTTATTCTCGCAAATAATTTTTGGTGTAAAGTAAATACATTAAAGTTAATTAATTATTTGCACAATTAATTTGGTTAACCGTTTTTTAACGGGTACATTAGAGGTGTTGTGGGGTTAATTCTCTACCCTTCTCTATGTACAATCGACTCCCGAATTCGACTTGGTTCCAAAGACCATCTTGTTTTAAAGGTTTTCCAATTTTTCCTTAAATTAAATAAAATTGGTGGCGACTCTACATGTTTTTAATCTAATCTCTTTTTTCGTCGTCTTCCTTCGCGATTCCGGTCGCGACAGTGAGCAACCACTGTCCAAGTACCAGGACTGGGGTCTTTTTTGTGTTGCTAAGCAGATCTGCAACAGGTATTATCATACTCTTAGGTACCCAGATAGACTTGGGTCCTTTTGGGTTAGTTGGTGGTCTTCGACCATGCATTTTGTTTTTGTTTTTGTAAGTGCCTTTTGCAGAGGTGTGACCACTCTTCCCACAAATCTTGCAGTAAGTTCTGGATGCATGCAATTTATTTTCTTTTTGCTTTCCATAGGAATGAAAAGCCTTGTGATTTTTGTTGGACCCTGATATTTTCTGAGACGCAGTTTGTTTCTCAGAGTCATAGCCTAGGCCAGACTTATCATGAGGTAATCTAGTGTACCTCAATATCAGGTCTAGCTTCTCTGATCCTCCAACAAGCTTAGTTACGCTTTTGGTGAGATCAGATACCTCTTGTTTTAGTCTAGTTACCTCATGAGGTTCACTGGAGTCAGAGGTGAGTTTGTCAGTTAGACTGACATTCTCAGCTTTAAGCTTATTATTCTCTTCAACAAGCTGCTTATTTAGTTTGTTGGATTCTTCCAACTCCTTATTTACTTTTGACAATTTTCTCTTAAGCACGATGTATTGATGATTCAATATAGAAGAATCATTTAGCAGTTCATCATATGCTTCTTGAAGAGAGTTAGAAACGGATAACTCGTCATCTTCTGATTCAGCGTCCGAAGAGCTTTTGGCCATCAGGCAGAGATTTGAGGTAGACGAGCTCCTTGGTCTGAACAGACGTTCCAGAGCGTCCAGCTTCTCCTTAGCTGTTTGGAGTTGTGAGACCATGTCCAGTCTTGGATGATCAAGGGCGTTGACAAGACACCAGTTAGCATAGGCATTCTGAGAACATCGTCTGATATCATCACTCGTCCAGTCTGTTTCATGTTTGGACGATGTTGAACCATCCTCAAGGGTAATCGTTGGACGATAATCTCCGTTTGTGAAGATGTCCCACAGCTCATAATTTTGAGCTTGGACGTATAATTGGAACATTGATTTCCAATAAGTATAGTCTGTTCCCTTGAAGATGGGTGGAACATTCACATTCCATCCTCTTCCAGAGGTAGACTCCTGACTTCTTTCTCCGGGAACAACAAATTGTTCATCGTCCGAAGAGTCTTCATCTTGCTTGTTGGACCATAGGCATAGATTAGCCTCTTCATTTGTTTCTTCTTCTTCTTCTTCAGAAGAGTTCAAGTCCTCCCAAGTTGCCATGAAGTTCTTTTTCTTCTTTTTGAAGAACTTCTTCTTGTCCTTTAGCGTAGGGCAATCAGCTTTGAAGTGTCCTGGTTTGTTACATTCAAAACAGACCAGCTGACTTTTATCCTTGGGTTCAGCGTGATCCTTGAAGCTTTTCTTTTGGAATGGCCTTCTCTTCATTCCATTTTTCTTTCTCCACATATTCTGAATCTTTCTGGAGATAAAGGATAGCTCGTCATCGTCTGATACATCATCATCAGACTGACCAGCTTCATCACTGGACTCATCAACTTTTAAGGCTTTTGAGTTGTTGGACCTATGAGCTTTCAGGGCAATTCCCTTGTTCTTCTTTCCGGGATTGTCAAGATCAAGCTCCTGCTCATGAACTTGAAGCGTCCCTACAAGATCATCCAGAGTCAAAGTGGAGAGATCTTTGGCCTGGGTGATTGCAGTGACCAGAGGTCTCCATTTCTTAGGCAGACTCCTAAGAATCTTGGTGACATTCTCCTTGGTAGTGTAGACCTTTCCAAGGGATTTCAGATTGTTGATGATCGTCTGAAAGCGACCCATCATGTCAAGGATGGACTCTCCTTCAGCCATGGTGAACATTTCATACTAGCCAACCAGCATGATGATTTTAGAGTCCTTCACCTTGGTTGTTCCTTCATGGAGATTAGACAAGGTGTCCCATATTTGTTTGGCTGATTCACATGCGTGAATCTTCTGAAATTCGTCAGGACTGAGAGCATACATTAAAGCATATCTTGCTTTATGATTCTGTTCCATTTTAGCCCGTTCAGCATCTGTCTAGTCGTCCTCTGCTTTGTCTGTCCCGTCAGAGTTGAGACAAACGTTAGGACCGTTTGTGATTCTAGCCCAGAGAGCTGAGTTTGTACTGAGGATGAAACCTTTGAATCTCTCCTTCCAGTACAGGTAATGAGTACCGTTGAAGAACGGCGGTCTGGTCATGGAAGTGCCTTCCATAACTGGTTGACTCCCGCTTGGCATACCTGGTCCAGACATATCTGCAGTAGGATCTTTTCCTCTACACGGCAAAGTGCTCAACCCAGAGGCTAAGCTCTGATACCAATTGAAGGAACCTGCTTGAAACACAAGAAGGGGGGTTGAATTGTGTTTTAAACGATTTTAAATTCTTTTCGTAAGCAGATAATGATTTTCGCAAGATTGGACGCTTAAAATGATTAAAAGCAAAGAGAGCTCTTCCAAACTCCAAGTTGGACGCTCACTTAGTTTTGACTAAGACGGAAGACAGCGTAATGAAAGGCAATTCAATCCCAGTTAGTTTGTTAGACAGAAACTAAAGTAAGAGAAGGGAGAGAAAGGAACACAACGATATTATCCTGGTTCACTCTTCACCAAAGAGCTACGTCCAGTCCTCTCTACTTGAGAGCTTTATCCACTATAACAAAAACCTTTTGTTACAAAGTATTCAACACCTCTTCAGGCAGTATTCTCAACCTCTTCAGGTTCTCTAAGTATTCTTTTACAGCCAAGCCTCTTCAGGCTCAACCAAACTAAGGTTTTGAAAAAGATTGTTCTACTAACTCACTAAATGTGAGAATTCGAAACTAAAGCTTAAACTCTTGAAAATAGCTCTACACAGAGAGTAATATGAAGGTTAGAATCAGAGTAGCTTTTCTAGCTTTGCAAGCTTGAGATTTTCTCTTTTATCTCTTGAGCTAATATTTTCTTGTATCTCTTGAAGGATTTTGAAATGCTATGTGTTGCTTCACTTGTATTTTTGCTCAAGTTCAGTTTCGTTCTCTATGTCTTTGCACTTTCAAAAGATGAAGGTGTATATAGCCTCTTTTCTTTGAGCAGTCTTCAGTCTTCAACGGATGGAAAAAGATCCATTCTGATGAGCATTGAATGCATTTGATCCGTTGAGTCTGATAGCTTCTGAAGTTTCTGATCAGCAAAATAGACTATCAGGGTGATAGCTAAAAGTGGTGCTGACATATCCTCTGAGTAGAACGAAAGTTGCCTTTTGTTTATCCAAAACAAGAAGGTCAACTTCTTTAGGTGATAGAGACATTCTGGCTTATGCTTTACTTTTGTACGAATCTTACAAAGAATGTTTTGTCCCACGGGTATAAGCCTTTTACAGGGAATAATAAATTCAAATGCTTTTACAAGATATTCGCGCTTGAAATTTAAAAGACATTTATTGGACTAGCTATTGCATAAGGTAACCAAAAGAGTCTTTGGACTCAATGGTTCTATAAATTACCGTCCAGTCGTAAACCAAGAATAGGTGTTGGACGAGATAAAGTCTTTGGACTATGTTGGACGAGATAACGTCTTTGGACTATGTTGAACGGGACAAAGTCTTTGGACTATGGATAGTCTTTGGACTCAATTTAGATTTGTCCTGCACACTTAATATAAAACGTTAGTCCATAACAAATCTTTGTTCATCTTAAATTAGCTCTTTGTTAACATCAAAACTAAAGGGATTATCTGGACCATGACCACTTTGGTTCCAGTAGTTGCATCACCCGTTGCTTCATTCCAAACGACTTTGACTAAGGGAACCTGTTTTCCCCTGAGTTGCTTGATCCTCTCATCAACGATTCGCATAGGCGATGTCTCATAAGACAAGTTTTCTCGTAAATGTACTATATCTGGTTCGATTATATGGGACGAATCAGGAATATACTTCCGAAGTTGTGAGACATGAAAAACATTATGAATATTTGACAGAAAAGGTGGTAAAGCAATCTGGTAAGCTACTGGACCAATACGACGAAGAATCTGGTAAGGTCTAATGAATTTGGGAGTGAGTTTTCTGGACTTAATAGCTCTACCTACCCCAGTCGTAGGTGTGACCCTCAGGAACACGTGCTCACCCTCTTGAAACTCGAGGGGTTGTCTTCTCTTATCCGAGTAGCTCTTCTGTCCGCTCTATGCCGTTTTCATCTTTTCCCGGATCTGCTTAATCTTTTCCGTTGTTTGTTGCACAAGTTTTGGGCCTACGATCATATTCTCTCCATCCTGGTACCAACACAATGGCGTCTGGCACTTTCGTCCATACAGGGCTTCATATATAGGGTGCCATCCCTATACTAGAATGAAAAACAATCAAACACAATTCAATTCAAACAACAAAGCAACATCAATCTATAACATCAAAACATAAGTTTTCTTCCCCAAGAAGGTATAGGGTTCGGCCATGAAAGGATAAAAAGGCTACGGATCTCATTTGGTTCCAAACTTTTGGATGGTTGGTCCTTAAGCATGATTAACACTAAATCAAGTCCTATGACCCAAAAATTTGAGACAAAACTCATGGTTCTACACCGTATATGTTTCGGCCATAAAGAGGAGAAATAGGTTAGGAGCTTTGGTTGATGTTTTGCTCCTGGGTTTAGGGTTCAAAGACATCAAGTAAGCTAGAACAAGTGTTATATAGCCAAAAATTGCAACAAAACCCATCTTTTCATCATGATTAGGATTCAGCCCTCCCATGGAAGAATATGAAGAAAATTTCTTTTGGGTTCATGCTTCTAGACACTCAAAGTACACATCATGATGGGTTCATAGAAATTGGTTTCATGATCATATGATTTTTCTACAATTTTCTATGGATTTCCAAAGTTCTAGATCTAAACTTGGATCTTCATGAATCAAGTGATTCAAGAGATGAAATAGAGAGATTGAGAGAGTTAAGATGAGGATCATACCTTGTAGGATCAAAGATTAGTGAAGAAGAAACAAGTTTTCACTCAAAAACTTCAACTTTTGAAGATCAAACTAGGGTTTTTGTGAAGAACTTTTGATGAACACTCAAGAACTCATGAAGAAACAAGTGAGAGAAGATGAAGAACAAGAGAGAGAAAGAGTGATGGCCGAAATGACCAAGAGAGAGAAAGAGAGAAATATATATATTGATGTCATGGCAAACTTGTAAATAACCAAAAGGGTAATTTGGTAATTCCTTCAAAGACTAGGGGCGTAAATGTCATTTCCCCTATAAATATCTAGATATTTCTAGAAAGTTAATGATGACATGGTGAGTCACAGGGTCAGAATGGTTATTCCATAAATTTTCAGGGACAAAACGGTCTTTTCATTCAAGGGCAAATGGTAATTATGAAAAGGGTCAAGGGCATTTTAGTCATTTCTTGTCCAGATATTTTCTAAACGTAATCATTACACTGATGAGTCACTGATGAGTCATAGCACACCATGTGACTTCAACCTTATCCGTAGCAGGTCACTGAATCTCGTATTCAGCTCCGTTATTCACCCGATTTAGGTTTTTGCCCAAGAAAGTCGTATGATGACTTATTTATTTTGAATATTTTCAAAAAAACCAATATCGTTGGAAGTAAAATATGAAACCTAACTGTTTCGTTCACGAGTCAGAATTAGGTCTCGATAGTAGAAAAAGACCACTATCCGTGAAAAACGCAGACCGGGCTCCGTTTGAGCTTTCGCCCGAAACTTAACCATGGCTTCCTATGGTTGTGTAGGGCATTCCTATCTGGTCAGAATATTTTATTGCCATTTCTAAGGCCTCTAATAAAATATAAGTTCATAAATACTGATTAATTAGGAAAACTTGAAAAATCGGGGTGTTACAAAGAACACAAGGAATTTATCCTGGTTCACTCTTCACCAAAGAGCTACGTCCAGTTCTCTCTACTTGAGAGCTTTCTCCACTATAAAAAAACCTTTTGTTACAAGTATTCAACACCTCTTCAGGCACACTAAGTATTCTTTTACAAACAAACAACTTCAGGCTCAAGTATTCTTTCTAAACAAGCCTCTTCAGGCTCAACCAAGGTTTGAAAAGATTTGTTGTTTTGAAACTTCAGCTTAGAACTCTAAAGCAAAACTCTTCTCAGAGAATGATATGAAATTTTAAGATCAGAGTAAGCTTGTAAGCTTAGATTTTTCTCTTGATAGCTTGATTCTTTGTATGCTTGTAATTTTCTCAAGTTCAGTAGTGTATCGCTAGTTTGCATTCTTCAAGAGAAGAGATATTTATAACCTTCTGGTCTTGATCAACTTCAGTCTTCAACGGTTGGAAAAGAATCTGTTCTGATTAAGCATTAAATGTGTTAGTCCGTTGAGTCTGATAGCTTGTTGAGGCTTCTAATCAGCAAAGTAGACTATTAGGTTTGATAGCTTGAAATAGGATTGACATCTTTTCCTTGTACTCGAAAGTTGCCTTTTGTCTTCCCTTTTGGAGATAGTCAAATCCTTTTGTGTCGGGGAAGGATTGGCTTCAGCTTTTTGATGGTACGAAGGTTACCGAGAAAGTTTGTCCATAGGATACAAGCATTTACACATTGAATAATAAATTCAAATACTTTACATATACGTTCTGTTAGAACCAAAACATAATGACTACTGACCCCTAAAATTTTTAATGATTAACAAAGTTATTATATGTTTATTGAAAATATTCGAAGTCAAGTTTATGCTAATCCATAAGGTCAAAAGACCTTTGTATGTTTCTGACTTCAAATAGTTCTCCAAAAACCAAAGTTTCACCTAGCTCTTAAAGGACAAATCACTGCAATATCTTCGTCCAAAGAAACTAAGTAGTAAAGGTTTACGTCCAAAATGTTTACACTGCTTTATTGTCCAATTGTTTATAATTATTGTGCGTCCAATTGTCTTCAATGCGTATGCGTCTAATTGTCTTCAATGCTTATGCGTCCAATTGTTTTTAACTATTGTGCGTCCAATTGTCTTCAAATGCGTATGCGTCCAATTGTCTACAACACTTGTGCGTCCAATTATATATTTACCTGTGCGTCCACTAACTTCTTTTTGTAGATGACGTGGCACTCTCTTATTCAAAAGTCTTAATTGGTTTTAAGGAAACATCTTTTTCACATAAAGACAAAAGAAGGTACGAACGTCGTACAGAGCAAATCACGTAGAGCAAAGAATCACGTAGAGCAAAACGCTTGTCGGCCATCAAAGCAAAATCAGTCTACTGCCATTCAAGCTGCTACTACCTCCTCATTATGAAAGGACAATTACACAACGGAAAACAACTGGCAAATGATCTATGCCTAACGGATATTTGATTGAGTTTAAACGGAAAAGTTCTCCCTATATTTTGAAATCAGAAGGT
Source organism: Ammopiptanthus mongolicus (assembly GCA_039655645.1). NCBI lineage: Eukaryota > Viridiplantae > Streptophyta > Magnoliopsida > Fabales > Fabaceae > Ammopiptanthus > Ammopiptanthus mongolicus. The sequence continues at coordinate 54,828,430 of CM077349.1, forward strand.
CAAGACAAAAGATATAAGAAGACCACCCTCTGAAGAACAAAAATAGAGACAACACACAAGCAAGAAAATATTCAAGAGATTTCATTGTGCAAACAAAAAGCCAAAAAGCTTTCACTCTCAATTTTTGATCAGTAAACCTTCTCATTCTTTCATTGTAAAGTTGTAAACAGATTGTCAAGAGCTATATCGTGTCATACTCCCACTGTTGTGAGTTTGTAAAAAGCTCAGAAAAACCCCTCTCAAATCTTAGGATTTGTTGAGCCTGAAGAGGCTTGTCTTTAAAAGAATACTTGTTGCCTGGAGAGGTGCAGAATACTTGGAGTTGTAGTCTTGGAGAGACTTGGAAATAGCTTGTATTAAGTGCTAAGAGTTTTAGTGGAAAAACCTTCTGGAGGAAGGGATTGGACGTAGCTCTTTGTTTTGAAAGAATGAACCAGGATATATCTTTGTGTGAATCTCTCTCTCTCTATCTCGTTAAGTTTTTTATTTATTACTAACTTGGGGATTGAAAACAAAGTCTCTTAATCACCTATAATCGTTTTAGTGTGTTCTTTCATCTTCTTGCTTTAAACGTTTGTTTTAAAAAAGGGGTTTTCGAAAATCGGTTAAGAAACGCAATTCAACCCCCTTCTTGTGTTTCCCTGTTTCACTTTCAGTTGGTACCAAAGCTCAGCCTCTGGGTTGAGCATTTAGCCGTGCTTGAGGAAAAGATCCAAAGCTCGATGGCTGGACAAGGGATGCCCAGTGGGAGTCAACCTGTTCTTGAAGGTACCTCCTTGACCAGACCGCCTTTTTTCAATGGCACTCACTACCTGTACTGGAAGGAAAGATTCAAAGGATTCATCTTGAGTACCAGCTCTGCGCTCTGGCCTTTGATCATGAACGGTCCTCACATCGTCAACAATCCTGATGGCACTGAGAAAGATGAGTCTCAGTGGACTGATGATGAGAAAAGAAGGATGGAGCAGAACTACAAAGCTAGATACACACTGATGTGTGCTTTTAGTCCAGACGAGTTCCAAAAAATTCATGCATGTGAATCAGCAAAACAAATTTGGGATACTCTATCCAATGTTCATGAAGGAACATCCAAAGTAAAGGACTCAAAAATCATTATTCTTATGAGTCAATATGAAATGTTCACTATGGAAAATGGAGAAACCATCGTTGATATGATTGGTCGTTTCCAAACTATTATCAATAATCTCAAGTCTCTTGGAAAGGTCCACACTACAAAAGAGAATGTTACGAAGATCCTCAGGAGCTTACATAAGGAATGGAGACCACTCATCACTGCAATCACGCAAGCTAAGGATTTGTAAACCTTGACCTTAGATGATCTTGTGGGAACCCTTCAAGTTTATGAGCAGGAGCTCAACCAGGACAATCCTATAAAGAAAGGCAAGACTATTGCCTTGAAAAGTCAAAAATCTAGCAAAGCTGACGATTCCAGCGATGACAATGATCAAAATGAAGAAGAAGAATCCGATGATGAACTGTCTCTCATATCAAAGAAACTTGAACGTATTCTGAAAAAGAAAAATATGAGAAGAAGACCATTTACAAAGAAAATTGTCAAAGACCATGGTGAAACCAAGGATAAAAATCCAATGGTTTGCTATGAGTACAAGAAACCAGGCCATTTCAAAGCTGAGTGCCCTCAGCTGAAAGATATGAAAAGGTTTTTAAAAAAGAAAAGCAAGAATCTCATGGCAACATGGGAAGATCTTGACTCCTCTGAAGAAGAGGAAAACGAAGAAGAAGCCAACCTATGTCTTTGGTCTGAAAATCATCTCCCTGAAGATTCTTCAGAAGAAGAGGAACAGTCTACCTCTTCAAATCCTGAGTCATTGAGAGAATTCAGTAACCTCTTTATAAATGGACCACCTATGTTCTATATAACTGGTGACTATGCCATGTGGAGAGAACTATTCATGAGATTCAGCTTGGAACAAAATGTTGATGACCTATGGAGAGCTTACACCGATGATAACTTTTGCCCTACCACTGTTATCAATGGTGAACGCATAGTCAAACCAAGAGCTGAATGTTCTGAAGAAGAACAAAGATGAGTGAGAATCAATGCTAGAGCTGTCTACATTCTTACATGTGCCTTGGACGCAAGAACTGTTAACATGGTGATGTATTGTGATATCGCTAAAAGAGTGCTTGACATGCTAGATGCCCTTTTTATGAGAAGGAGACCTGCTCATTCTGAAGGACCACCTATTTATCAATCTTCAGAATCAAAATATGAAGCTTGGAAAGAGAACTTCAGATCCTTTGTTGTAACCCAAGGATCAGAAGAACACTGGAAAACTCTCACTGACGAAATCTTCTGTCCCATCATCATCATCAATGGAGAATACATGATGAAACCTCTAGATCGCTGCACCTTTGAGGAAAGAAGAAGAGTTGATCTTGACTGTGAGGCAAAGGCCTTTTTTGTTTTCGGAGTATACATGGAGCAAGGAGAGATGTCTTGGCTGAAGAGACAACTGCTTGGGGAATGATGAATCTAATGGATATTCTTGAAAGATCTCCACCTGCATCCCCAATAACAGATATGTGTCTCATGGCAAGTATTTCCTCTGAGACAGAAATAGAAGAAGATGAGGTAAATATATCTGACTACTCAAAAGATGCATATAAAGAGCTAGTAAATGAATCATGCACTATTTATTCTGAATATAAAGCCCTTAAAAGAAAATTTTCCAAACTCAATAAAGACTTTAGCAAAGTCAAAGTTGAGAACGGAGAACTAAGAGATGAGATGATCAGCCTAACTGAATTCTCAAGCTCTAAGTCCAGTACATCCTGTGAATTTGAGAAACTTGAGCATCAAATTACTTACTTAAATGACAACCTGTCAAAATTCACTGATGGATCTAAAAATCTTAATTTAATTCTTAGATATAGATCTCCTTATGATAAATCTGGCATTGGGTATGAAAAAGAAAACCCAAAATTTTCTAAGACAAAAAAAGTAATGTATTGCTCTATCTGTAGTAAAAATGGACACTCTGCGTCCAGATGCTTACACAAAAGAAAAACTTATAAGTTACCTGCAACTAACCCAAAAGGACCCAAGTCTATCTGGGTACCTAAAAGTAAAATAATCTCTATTGCAGACTTGCTTGACAACAGAAAGAAAGCACCAATCTTGGTACCTGGATAGTGGATGCTCACGACACATGACGGGAGAAAAGTCTATGTTCCTAGACCTAAAGCCAAAGTCTGAAGGATCAGTTGTTTTCGGTGGCAATCAAAAGGGAAAGATTGTAGGTAGTGGTAAGATTGGTAAGAATAATTCTCCCTCTATAAATAATGTGTTGCTAGTTGAAGGGCTAAAACACAATCTGCTTAGCATAAGCCAATTATGTGACAGTGGGTTTGTAGTGTCTTTCAACAAAGATAAGTGTATAGTCAAATATGCTGATGAGTCCACTCTATTTACTGGTAAGAGGCAAAACAATGTTTATAAAATTGACTTGGAGGACCTCTCTAATCAAAATGTATCATGTCTAATGTCTGTAAATGATGAGCAATGGATTTGGCACAAGAAACTTGGTCATGCAAGCCTGAGATTAATCTCAAAGCTACAAAAGCATAACCTCGTAAGAGGATTGCCAAAGATGGCCTATAAATCGGATGCTCTCTGTGATGCCTGTCAAAAGGGGAAACAAGTCAAAAATTCTTTTAATTCAAAGAATATTGTTTCAACATCCAGACCTTTAGAATTGCTACATTTAGATTTGTTTGGTCCAACAAGGACTGCCTCCCTAAGTGGAAATAAATATGGACTTGTCATTATTGATGATTACTCTAGATGGACATGGGTAATGTTCCTAGCTCACAAAGACGAGTCTTTTGAGGTATTCTCAATATTCTGTAAAAGGATTCAAAATGAGAAAGGTATATGTATCAATTCAAACCGAAGTGATCATGGAGGAGAGTTTGAGAATGTAAACTTCTAACTATTCTGTGAAGAAAATGGCATTCTTCATAATTTTTCTGCCCCTAGAACACCTCAACAAAATGGGGTTGTTGAGAGAAAGAATAGATCTCTTCAAGAGATGGCAAGAACATTACTCAATGATAACTCTGTCTCTAAGAACTTTTGGGCTGAGGCTGTTAACATAACATACTATATTCAAAATAGAGTATACATAAGACAAATACTGAAAAATACTCCATATGAATTGTGGAAAGGACGAAAACCCAACATATCATATTTTCATACTTTTGGATGTGCCTGTTTTATATTAAACACTAAAGACAATCTAGGAAAATTTGATGCCAAAGTTGATAATGGTATTTTCTTAGGATATTCTGAAACATCTAAAGCCTTTAGAATTTATAATTGTAGATCATTAATTGTCGAAGAATCCATTCATGTTAAATTTGATGACAAGAAGCCTGATAAAACATTATCAGAGCTGGACGAATCTCTTGCAGATCTGGATCTGAATGATCATCGTCCAACCAACAATGAAAAGGAAATCTTCCATGATGTCAAAACTGCTGATCCACACTTGTCTAGTGATAGCCAAAAATCTTGGTAATTTAAAGTTTACCATCCTGAAGATCAGATCCTTGGTCAACCTAGTGACAAAGTATGAACAAGGTCAACCTTCAGAGATCAAGCTGATTCAACTTTCATCTCTGAGTTAGAACCAAAAACTGTGGATGAAGCTCTCTCGGACGATGGATGGATCTTGGCCATGCAAGAAGAACTCAATCAGTTCGAGAGAAACAAAGTTTGGACCTTAGATCAAGAACCCAAAGATAAATCCATTATTGGAACTAAGTGGGTATTTATAAACAAGATGGATGAAAATGGAAAGGTTGTGAGAAACAAAGCAAGGTTAGTAGCACAAGGTTATTCTCAAGAAGAAGGTATTGATTACACTGAAACCTTCGCTCCTATTGCTAGAATAGAAGCTATACGTATCTTACTATCCTTTGTTGCTCATCATAACACAATCTTATATCAAATGGATGTTAAAAGTGCTTTTCTGAATGGACTAATAAACGAAGAAGTCTATGTAATGCAACCCCTTGGGTTTGAGGATCATTCCCATCCTGAGTATGTATACAAGCTTCAGAAAGCTTTATATGGACTCAAACAAGCTCCCAGAGCTTGGTATGAGAAACTCAGCTCCTTCCTCATGGAAAATGGTTTTTGTATGGGAAAGGTAGATACGACTTTGTTTAAGAAAACTAATAAAGATAATTTTATAATAATTCCAATCTATGTTGATGACATTATTTTTGGATCTACTAATGATTCTCTTTGTAAGGAATTTTCTGATCTTATGACAAAAGAGTTCGAAATGAGCATGATGGGAGAGCTCAAATTCTTTCTGGGTCTGCAAGTAGGACAAACCTCAAAGGGTGTGTACATTCACCAGACCAAGTACACTAAAGATCTCTTGAAGAAATTTCAAATGGACGATAGCAAGCCAATGAGTACACCTATGCATCCAACATCCATTCTGATCAAAGACAACAAATAAAATGGTAGATCAAAAGGTTTACAGAGGTATGATCGGATCCTTTTTATATCTCACCGTGTCTAGACCAGATATTATGTTTAGTGTATGTCTTTGTGCACGTTTTCATGCTGATCCATGTGAAAATCATTTAACTGCTGTCAAGAGAATTTGTAGATATCTAAAAGGTACTTCTAATCTGGGTTTATTTTATGAGAAAACCATTGAGTACAGATTAATGGGATATTGTGATGCTGACTGTGCTGGAGATAGAATTGAACGAAAAAGTACAAGTGGTGGCTATCATTTTCTTGGAACAAATCTTATCTCATGGTCCAGCAAAAGACAAAGCATCATAGCCTTATCAACTGCTGAAGCTGAATATATCTTTGCGGCTAGTTGTTGCTCACAACTTTTATGGATTAAACATCAACTAGAAGATTACAATATTCATGAAAGTAAGATTCCAATTTATTGTGATAATACTGCTGCAATTAATTTATCGAAAAATCCTATATTGCACTCGAGGGCTAAGCATATAGAAATCAAACATCACTTTATTAGAGATTACATTCAAAAAGGTGTGTTTGATGTAAAATTTGTGGATACTGACCACCAGTGGGCAGATATCTTCACAAAACCTCTTGCAGAGGATAGATTTTCTTTAATAAGAAAACAGCTCAACATGCTTTGTGTTGAATGTCCTTGCGTCCAATAAACGCTTGTGTCAGAAAAGCATGTGCATAAAATGGTTGCGTCCATTTATTGCTAACGTCGTTATTCCTTGATATTTATTATTTGTCATTTTTTTGGGTTAAAATCTCTGTATCTGTCCTCCACATAAATACTATGCTGAGTCAGCACTCTCGGGTCACGTCAAGCGGCGTGCGTCTGCTACTTCACTAGTAGTCTCCCTCGGTAATCGCTTGTCATCATTTTTTTTTAAACCACGGTTACTTTCTCTGATGCTTCGGTTACTTTTCGCTTCTCTGTAGAAAACCTCAACCTGTGAGCTCAAACCTCACCAAACGTCCTCTCTTTGAAATCTTCTCTCTCTCTTAACTGTTCATCTTCTCTATCTTCTCTCTCTTCACTCTTCTGAAAAATGGGAAGAAATCTGCGATCAACTGGAGAAGGAAGCAGCATTCCACAGGAGACCACTTCACCGCTCGGTCGTCCCACTCGTGAGATTCCTGATAACTGTCAGATCAATATTGAGCACCAGATTGACTTGAATATGCTAGCGAGATTGGGAGCAGACGTCAGGGCCTACATCATCGGTGCTGGATGGGATCATTTCTTTATCAACTATCCAGAAGTCTATCCAAGACTTCTCACTGAGTTTTGGAAGACATCTCACCTTGAAAAAGAAGGTCTTATTTCTGGGTTTGTTCTGGGGACACACAAAGTTGAAGTCTCCAAAGTCTCTATAGCTTCTGCTATTGGGTGTCTATCTCTCGATGCCACCTATTTCAAATCTTGGCACAACAAGTTTGGAGGAAAAGACAATGTCTTTAACTTCCTCAGAAATCCCAATGCTCAGCCAAATACACTGTTCCGTGCTGTTATCATGAAGGATGAAGCTAGAGTTCTTAATCAAATCTTGAACAAAGCCGTTCTGCACAAAGCTGGATCCAAAGACTCCATCTCTGAGGTGCATTCCTTCCTGCTCACCCATCTGCTGTATGGTATAAAGGTCAATCTTCCCTTTCTTCTATTTGACCGTTTCAAAGAAAACTGCATTGATGTCGTCTATGTGAAGACCACTACATATGCAATCCTTCTCTCCCGCATCTTTGAAAATCAAGGGCTTTATTGGATGCTACAAAAAGTTCATCCTAGCATCAAAACCTCCTATCAAACAGTGAGCTGCACTGTGTTTGGAAAGGCAAACCTCTCCAAAATGCAACTCAAAACTGTGCTGGCTTTTGATCAAGCTCAGACCTCTTCTGCTCAAGCTCCACGCATGGACGATCTTCAAAGTCTTAAGAGAAAGAAGCATCAAACTCAAAACATTGCAAACCCTCCTCTTTTCTCCTCTGATTCATCCACTTAGGCTTCGTCTCAAAATGTGTTCGAAGAATTTGAGGAAAAGCCGAGCCTAGAGTTCGCCTTAATGATGGAAGGAATTGCTTACACCATCTATGGAGAAAAGTTCATCAAGCTCAATGGTGTGGTACTTCCATTTGTTGAAGAGATTCATGGACCTTTGCTTAAGGCTAATTTAGGCTCAAAGCAGCAAGCTCATGTTTCCTCTCAAGCGGATCTAGAAGCTGGTTCCTCTAAACCTCGATACAGAAAGAGAAAACTTCTGTTGGATGAAGACGATGAAGAAGATGATGAGGACAATGTTCCTATTGCTCTTCTTCTTACAAAGAAAAGTAAGGTCTCTCCTTCACCCTCACCCTTACCCAACCCTTCTGTACAATCCACTCCTTCTGAAGAACCATCTTCTATCCCTCACCCCAATCCTAAACTCTCTGCGTCCATCCCTCTTCCACCAAAACCAATGCACATCAAAACCGTAGCCCAACGGCCACCTCGACCCAAAATCCTCATATCAGACTCCTCAACCTTCACTCCCTCCCCACAAAAATCCATTTCCCCATCCCCATCTCCACCTCTCTCACCTCAAGATGCCCCACCCTCTGTACCTCCATCACAAGTCCCGGAATCATCTTCCCCTCCTCCTATTCTTCTGCTTCCATGGTACTCTCATGAAGAAGCCACATCTTCAGAGGTTCTAGTGGATAATTCTCCTGCTTTAGTTGCTGTTCCTTTTTCCCAAACGGAAGCCAGCTCGGTTCAGCATACTGAACGTCTTGGTGCTACTTCCACCCTGTCTGGAAACACGGTGGAACTACATCTTGATGAGGAAGATGTCAACTCTTCTACAGCTGAAGAAGCTCGCCCTGCTCCAACTTTGGCATCTTCTCTACCTCCTGGTCTGACTCCTGAAGTTGCTGACTACTTAGTAGATCGGATCTCAGCTAGGGTCACTGAAGAGTTGGATCGAAAGATGGCTCAGTTGTTCTCTTATCTTCATCGCGTCTTCCCTAACTTTCCGCCTCCATCTCCTTAGAATCTTTTTATTTCTTTTTGCTGACAATGATGTTGTATCCTCCCTTTATTCCTTTTGTCTGATGACAAACAGGGGGAGAAAATATGTGAAATGAAATGTGTAAAGTTGTTATATATGAAATGAATTGAACGTTTGGTTATATATCCTATTTTTATACTTTCATAATCTGAGTTATGTCTTCAATATGTAAATGCATAATCTCAGGGGGAGCTTTTTTATGATAAACTGTCTATATTGTTTCAAAAACATGCTTCATAATAATGTTTGTCATCATAAAAAAGGGGGAGATTGTTAGAACCAAAACAGTAATGACTAATGATCCCTAAAAGTTTTAATGATTAACAAAGTTATTATATGTTTATTGAAAATACTCGAAGTCAAGTTTATGCTAATCCATAAGGTCAAAAGACCTTTGTATGTTTCTGACTTCGAATAGTTCTCCAAAAACCAAAGTTTCACCTAGCTCTTAAAGGACAACTCACTGCAATATCTTCGTCCAAAGAAACTAAGTGGTAAAGGTTTACGTCCAAATGTTTACACTGTTTTATCGTCTAATTGTTTATAATTATTGTGCGTCCAATTGTCTTCAATGAGTATGCGTCCAATTGTCTTCAATGCTTATGCGTCCAATTGTTTTTAACTATTGTGCATCCAATTGTCTTCAAATCCGTATGCGTCCAATTGTCTACAACACTTGTGCGTCCAAGTTTATGCTAATCCATAAGGTCAAAAGACCTTTGTATGTTTCTGACTTCAGATAGTTCTCCAAAAACCAAAGTTTCACCTAGCTCTTAAAGGACAACTCACTGCAATATCTTCGTCCAAAGAAACTAAGTGGTAAAGGTTTACGTCCAAATGTTTACACTGTTTTATCGTCTAATTGTTTATAATTATTGTGCGTCCAATTGTCTTCAATGAGTATGCGTCCAATTGTCTTCAATGCTTATGCGTCCAATTGTTTTTAACTATTGTGCATCCAATTGTCTTCAAATCCGTATGCGTCCAATTGTCTACAACATTTGTGCGTCCAATTATATATTTGCCTGTGCGTCCACTAACTTCTTTTTGTAGATGACGTGGCACTCTCTTATTCAAAAGTCTTAATTGGTTTTAAGGAAATATCTTTCTCACATAAAGACAAAAGAAGGTACGAACGTCGTACAAAGCAAATCACGTAGAGCAAAACGCTTGTCGGCCGTCAAAGCAAAATCAGTCTGCTACCATTCAAGCTGCTACCACCTCCTCATTCTGAAAGGACAATTACAGAACAGAAAACAACTAGCAAATGATCTGTGCCTAACGGATATTTGATTGAGTCTAAACGGAAAAGTTCTCCCTATATTTTGAAATCAGAAGGTCAAGACAAAAGATATAAGAAGACCACCCTCTAAAGAACAAAAATAGAGACAACACACGAGCAAGAAAATATTCAAGAGATTTCATTGTGCAAACAAAAAGCCAAAAAGCTTTCACTCTCAGTTTTTGATCAGTAAACCTTCTCATTCTTTCATTGTAAAGTTGTAAACAGATTGTCAAGAGCTATATCGTGTAATACTCTCACTGTTGTGAGTTTGTAAAAAGCTCAAAAAAACTCCTCTCAAATCTTAGGATTTGTTGAGCTTGAAGAGGCTTGTCTGTAAAAGAATACTTGTTGCCTGGAGAGGTGCAGAATACTTGGAGTTGTAGTCTTGGAGAGACTTGGAAACAGCTTGTATTAAGTGCTAAGAGTTTTAGTGGAAAAACCTTCTGGAGGAAGGGACTGGACGTAGCTCTTTGTTTTGAAAAAGTGAACCAGGATATATCTTTGTGTGAATCTCTCTTTCATTATCTCGTTAAATTTTTTATTTATTACTAACTTGGGGATTGAAAGCAAAGTATCTTAATCACCTATAATCGTTTTAGTGTGTTCTTTCATCTTTCTGCTTTAAACGTTTGTTTTAAAAAAGGGGTTTTCGAAAATCGGTTAAGAAACACAATTCAACCCCCCTTTTTGTGTTTCCCTGTTTCACTTTCACGTTCGTTCTAAAACATTTTAAAGCATACGCCATAGGACTTTTACTAAAGAGAGCGTCTAATCGAAAGATAGAAAGAGTCTTTGAACTCAGATACAATGTTGAGAGTTTATAGTCCATACACAACGAGAATTACTTATTGTAACGCCCCGATTTTCACGTTTTATAATTCTTTAGTATTTTAATGTCTTTATTTTATTCGAGGTCTTAGGAATAGAAATAAAATATTCCGAGACCATAGTCATGCTCGACGATATCGTAGGAAGCTACGATTAAGTTTTGAGTCGAAAACTCAAACGGAGTCCGGTCTGCGTTTTTACACTTACAGTATGATTTTACTGCTCAGAAGACCTCAGATGGACCTGTGAACGAGACAGTAAGTCTTAGAATTCGATTCTCTACGTTTTGGTTAAATTTCGTAAAAATTTTAGAAAAATCACTTCCTGACCTTCGTTCGGGCGGAATCCTCAATCGGGTGACGAACGGAGCCACATATGTATTTACCGGGACTCGCCAACAGATAATCTTGATATCACATCATCCCAGGACACTTGGGAGAGTATGCCGGAGTCGTCATGACGTTCGGAAATATCTGGACGCAAAATGACCAAAATGCCCCTAACCTTAGTCTTTTACACTTTTACCATTATACCCTTTTGGCAAATGACCTTTTTACCCTTAAGTGAACTTTTAAGAGGCTGAACTCAGCCCCTCACTTCATCATTTTCGTACAGCCCCTCTTCCTTTAGAGTTCCATAGTTGTTCTTGAGAGAAAACTCCATTTTCACCTAGAAAAGCTTGAGTTTTTGTTAGAATCACTTGATTCCTTGAGCAATCTTTCTTCATTTCAAGGTAAGATCACTTCTATGATCTCTTAGCCTCTTGAATCTTTCTTTATTTCAAGATCAATCTTCATTTTTATGAAAAGAATTTCTTAGATCCAAAACTTTGAAAATCCATAGGAAATTGTAGAAAAATCCTTTTGAGGTAAGACCAAGTTCTTTGAACTCACATGATCAATCTCTACCTAAACCTAAGAGCTTATGATTCAACTCTCATCATAGCTCAAAAAGCATTTTTGGCCGAACCCTTTTGGATGATGATGAATAGTGTTTTCATCAATTTTTGATTTTTAACACTTGATTTCATCCTTAGCTTTCCTAATGCCTTTGAATCCATGAAATGGAAAACCAAAAACCAATTCCTAACCTTTTTAACCTAGGGTGGCCGAAATCCTCTTTGTTATGATAGTTGAGATTGGCTTTGATTGTTGTTTAATGTTGGATTGTTGTGTTGTTGTAGTTGTTGACGATTATCAGGAGGTTAACAAACCGATCAACCGACTTTGATCTGGGAATCTGCTCATCAACAGGTATGGGGAGAAGAACCTCATCACACCAAGATGGTGGTAGTGAAGATGGTTGTTTAAATTATGTGTGGGTGAAACCCTTTAGTTTGGGTTCACTTTTATGTGTTAAGTTTTGTTAAGTTCTTTTGGAGAACAAGATTGTCATGATGAGTTTATGCTTGAGTATGTTGTAGTGTACTTTAGCATATGTTGATGACGAGATGATTGAATGAAAAACCATTTTCATGTATGTTGGAAAACCTACTTTGATCACTAGATCAAGTATGGACTTTTATTGTTGATTATGAGACCATAATGTGTGATGGACTTGGATGTTTGATTATGATGTAGCAATGTGTATTATGGTTATTATGATTATGTAAGTGTTGTGAGCCATACTTTGTTTGGTTGATGAAGTAAAACTTCACCTTGATTCCTAGTTGGCTATTAGCCATGACCTTGAGGAAAGGAAGGATATGAATAGTTGTTGGACAAGTCAAGTTTTGATGTAAAGAAAGTGTTTTCAACAACTTGTGTTTTTCAAATCTCAAAGTGCTTTCACCAAAGTGAAACATGTTTTATACCTCATCCTTAGTTCATCTAGCTAATCAAGTGACTCAAAATGAGAAAAGAAGTGGTTTCATGAAGAAAATCAAAATGCTTCCCTAAGGTTGATGTCTTGTTTTAAGGCAACTTTTCGCTAAGCGAATTTACTTTCGCTAAGCGAAAACAGGGGAAGTCTAAGTTGGGCATCACTGCCTCACTTTCGCTAAGCGAATTCATATTCACTAAGCTAACCAAACGAGTTTCGCTACGCGAATTATGTCTCGCCGAGCGATCCAGAGGTGTTTCCAAAGAGGTGTAACCGTCTGAATTTGCGCTAAGCGAATTCATATTCGCTAAGCGAATCCAATACATTTCGCTACGCGATTTGTGTCTCGCCGAGCGATCCAGAGGAGTTCGAAAAGAGGCATTATTGTTTCAATTTCGCTAAGCGAATGTAATTTCGCTAAGCGAATTCCATGTTCAGAAAATGCTAAAAATAGAGTAAGTGTTTCAAAAATTGTTTCAAATCAAATGAGTTTTCAATTGAGAAGTTGTTCTGGTTTACAAACGTTTTGGGTTTTGAAACAGTAGTTCGATGACGGACCGGTGATTCGGATCCCGATCAGTCGTTCAATTGTTTCAGTCTTGTGATGACTCGATCCCGGAGGAATCACGAGATTTATCCGGTGGATAAAGGTTTTGTTTTTCAAAAGACGCGTATAGTTCCTAAGGAAGAGAACCTTAGTAGACTTCGAGGTTTATCCGGGGGATAGACATTGCTTGATCGCATCTGCTTTGTGTAAGCATTGGCATTTCATTTGCATAGTCGTAAGGCCTTGAGCCTAGGAGTTGAGCTTACACCTTGATGCGGGTGCGAATCTTACGGTGACGATCTTCAATGGTCTTTTTGGAGGTATCAGGGTTGGAAGGGCTTACATGTGACCAGTTGGTAGCTCTTCTGTGTCGTGGCGAATCCGTTCAATACACTGATATCCTCTACTAGATGCCGTACTTTTCACGTTTGGTCGAGAGTGTTTTCCGTAAAAGCCAGATATGTGCACGTTACGAATGTTGTAGCATCTTGCCCAAGGCTGGCGCGCACGGAACATGTCCTCCCATTCACTCTCTTCGACGTTTTGTTAGTTCCATGGAGTAGGGGTCAGAGTAGTACCCAGTGACATTGACATTGAGTCATATACATTGCATTGCATTGCATGGCTATTGATGTTTACATTTACTGTTATACATCGTTGTACTGTTTAAGAATACCTTATTTTATGCTGTTAACTGCTTAACATGATATTATGCTGTCAACTGCTTAATATGTTTGACATTGAGAATTCTTGTAAGCATGTTGGGTACGCTGTTACCTGGTGAGTCGTCCCGTTTTTACTATTGCTGTTTTGCTATGTTGATAAACGGGAATCTCACCCATATCTGTATGTTTTCTGTTGGTACTTGCTGTTGCTGTTTGAACAGATGGACGTGACGATGGTTCAGTCCAGTAGTTCCTTTGAGCCGGAGGAGGACTCTTTTTGTGGTTTAGTTTTGTTATCGGCCAGACTATGTTAGTTTTTGTATTACCTTTTGGGAGCTATGACTCCTAGTACTTATTGTATCAGTTATACATCAGACTTATGTCTGTATATAGTATTATTCCTTTTTCTGTTTATGTCCCTGTATTTATTATGCATATTGTTCTAGAAATGTATGGCGAACCTAAGTTCGTTATTAGTATTATTTACCTTTGCTAAATCCTATTGCATCTTGTGAAAAAAAAAAAAAACCGTATTTTCCGCATTAAGAAATTTTTTCGGCCTTATAAACGTTCGGGAATGTGACACACGGGAAAGGGTGTTGCACTTATTGGATGGGCTGTAAGTCTTTGGACTTAGATTTTCCTGCACAGTTAAGATAAAGCATTAGTCCACAACTAATCTTTGTTCCCTTAAATTAGTCTTTTGTTAACATCAAAACTCAGGGGATTAATGGATCATAACCACTTTGGTTCCAACAATCTCCTCCTGTTTGATGATGACAAAACATACTAATTTGATAGAACAAAGTCTTCTAGAGAGCTAAGAAGCTCCCCCTGAGACAAAGACTATTTAACAAAAAAAGCACGATGAAAAGCTATAGTCCAATAAACATAGTTGTAAGATGCAAGCAATGTGCAGATGCAAGCAATGAGTCAGATAAACATGAACGAGACAAATATATCAAGACAAATATTGCTAATCAAATTATATTCCATTTCTCCCCCTTTTTGTCATCAGACAAAAGAGATATCCAACCATCATTGTCAAAAGAAATAGTGAAAAGAAAGAGATTTTTAAGAAGGTGGTGGAGGAGGAGGTTTTGGGAGAAAGTTCTGAAACATGGTCGCAATCTGTTGTAGTAGAACTGCATTGTTTGCCTCAATGGACCGTTGGACGAACTCTTGAAACTTTGGAGGAACAGCAAAGACAGAGCTTTCAGCAGTGGCCTTCGTTACCTCAGGATTCTGCTGGTCAGGGATCACATTTAGAGCATCGGACGGTGATGGATCAGCAGGATGCATTACTGACAAAGGCAAGGGCTCAGACTTAGATGGTTCCGATTCTACAACATGCTCAGCTTGCTCTTCAGGATAAGGGTCCTCATAGACAATCTCTGCATCCCCAGTTTCTACAGGGATGACAGGAACAAGTGCCTTAGGAAGAGAATCCACTTGTCAACAGGCTTAGGTGGAGGAGGAAGTACCTCAAGGATGATCTCAGCATCATCATATCTATTTTCCTATCTCCATCTAGGCTTTGGTCCAGGAAGAACATCTGTTGGATACAGAGGGATGCCAAAGATATCGTCCAAAATCATAAAATCCGCCTTAAAGAGTTTGAACTGTCTTCTGAATATGCGAATTTGTCTCTTTTCTTCGTCTGATAGACCAGACGTTTGAAGCTTCTTTGGCACATCTCAGTTTTCCCAGTAAGTCCGAGCATCTGGATCAAATCTTTCAGAGGGATCCTTTTGCCATATATGAGCTAGCTCTTGTGAGTCATCTCTTGGCTTAGTCCAGAAAAGAGGATCAAAAGTAGTTCTATAAGGCAGCATCCATGTTTCAAGCCTTTTTCTTCCATCGTTGTTTTTGTTGGGATCCAGAATAGGAATTCTTGGAGAAGCTCGAGGAGGAACAACTCCTACTCTTGTTTTAGAACTTCTGCTCCAAAATTTCTTTTGCAGATTGTGATGGATCTTGGCTTCTCGTGACATATCAGATCCTTGACATCTGAGTATTCTTTCCAGGCTGAGGGATAGCTTGGAATGAACTTGATGTTCCGATCAAGAAAGATGTTATCTAAATCGAAAGTCCTTGATCTTCTTTCTTCAGTGGTTTTGCGACCTTCCTTTTCTTTATTAAGGAGTACCACATGTCTGCTGACATTATAGTGACACCACTGGAACGCTTTATCCTTATTGAGATTAGGATAGATCTTCTTTGGATGGAACTTTTTATGCTCAAGACGAACTAGCAAGGGTCCATAAGCATTGAAGAGTTGGCTTAGCAGTGGTCCGGAGGGTGTGTAAGGGATGGGATAATGTCCATGTTCAGGAGGTGGACCGAAGGGGTTTTGTGGTGGAGGGGAAGGTGTTTCATATTGTTATTCTGGTGGAGGAATTGGGCCTTTAGGATGCTGAGAGGTGGAGGGAGGTGAGTGATTATAGAAAAGAGCAGGGAATCTTCTTTTAACGTCAGCTCAGTTAGAGCTTTCATTTTCAAGAGTGATTCTGGGTATGCATCTATATTTTCTTTTTGGGTAGAGTATTCTGGGATAAGGTGCTCCACATGGTTTGAAGGGTTCAGGGGAAGGAGGGTTTGAGGATTGTCTTTGTGGTGAAGGGTGTTGGTGTAAGCCCTAGAGGCCATTAGTCTTCTTTGAGATTTACATTTGTATCATGACTTTGATTTACATATATTTATATATGAGGCATTTCAATTTATACTATTAATTTTTTAAACGAAGTAAAGTCCTTAGAATAGTTATTTCAGTTCAATAGAACATCAAGTGCATGACTTGATCGTGAGACCATATTGAACAATTTTTAAATACTATTCTTGAAACATCCGTAGTTAAGTATTATTGTTAATTAGGACGACAATAATACATCGAGACTATTATGTGGGTAGACTGATATGATGACCACATCTCACGGGTCATGGATATGAGATATCAAGTCTTCACAAAGATATAAATATTAGAGTAATATATATACTGGATTGACCCACTATGAGAATGCTGCATAATAGTTATGTAAGTGTCATGAGTGCTTCTCATGGTAACCAAAGTGAAGTAGTCCTTCGACTTGAAGTCACTACGATTCCTACATGAGGAGTTATAGGCTTTAATACTACCAAACGTTATCCATAACAGGATGATAATAAAGATAGTTATTGGGCCTACAATGAATCATGTTGAGGGATGTGAGTGATGTAGACAGGATTGGTCCCTCCTACAGGAGTAATGTCATGGGCCTCTCAATAGAGTGAGATGTGAAAGTGCATGGCCATGCTGTAATGGGCTAATATGAGATATTGGGCCCATTTGTGATTACACGTCTACTCGGGAATTGAGAAAAAAATAATTGAACTTAACAGGGTGACACACTTATGCCTTGTGTTCAATTAAGATATATGGACGAAAGGACATTACTACACGGTTATTTTGGTTACTGTAAGGTATATATCGTATCACCGATATTCTCACTAATTGGGTAACAATGATGTATTGCTAGATGCCGCTCATTGTTTATAATATTAAATGTGATTTAATATTATTGCCAATTTATTGAGAACCTATAGGGTCACACGCATAGAGCAAATAGTCGGAGAATGAATTAATTTATTAAATATGATTTAATAATATTAATTATAGATTGAGCCTGTAGCGTACAAGTCCAATGAGGTTAGGTTAAGTGGGTGGCTGCTTATAATGCTGTGCACGTCACTTAAGCACTAGAGAGCTTGCTGCGCATAACCTAGTGGCCGTCACACCTCCTTGGTAGGCGCACCCCTCACCCCTGCCATCAGCTAGCACGACGTTTTCTCCGGCGGTGATTTGTTTGCGTGGACTACATAGAGGTGCTGCTCCTTTGCGGTACTGGTGATAGCATTGTTCGTAGTGCTCGTGATCAATAGAGAAGGACTGTTCTTCCCTTGCAGTGATCGCGGTAAAGCTACGCTACAAAAGGTAAACACTACATCATGAGTCATGACCATTCGCATGGATCTTTTGGTGGGAACTTTTTCGCTGCGTTATCGTTTTTAAATACGCAAATTCCCAACAGTGGTATCAGAGCCGCTTGTGAAACCATGATTCTCTAGTGTGTTTATTTATTATAACATGTTTTGTTTTTGAAAGATATGATCTTTAACATGTTATGTTTGAAAATCGTAAAAGTGTTTTGCGAAAAACGTTTTTCTGAAATCCTTGTTTTGAAATGCGACGACAGCAAGTGTTGCTGTCATGCACACCTTACATCCAGACGCGTCATAATCGATTATATAATCGATTATGAGTGCTCAAGTGTTGATCCCTAATCATCGTGGAAGCAAGGCAATTCTGGTCAGAACCACAATGATCGATTATGTAATCGATATATAATTGATTATGCAAAGAGTTTGCATAAACGTTCGTATAACAGATTACATAATGGATTATGTAATCGATTACGCTACGGATTATGGTAGTACAATAATTGATTATGGTGGTACAGTAATCGATTACGATAGTACAGTAATCTTTTCTGAGAAGTCAGAATAGCAGTAATCGATTATGGTAATCGATTATGAGGATATCAGAAATGTTGTTTTAAGTGGTTTTTGAAATCACTTAAAAATAATAATTAATAATAATAAGTATTTTATTATTAATTTTTATTATGTATTTGGTTGTGCATGGTGAATGGTTATGGCCTTAGTCTTTTTCTTCTTTCTTTGGTTATATTGAAATACGGCCTGTGTGTCGTGTCTTTCTCTTAAATTCCACATGTATATTCTTTTCTCACCTTATTCCCCTCGAATGTAAAAGAGCTTTCTTTCAATTGTAATGTTATGGTGGAGACAAGAAGACGACTTCAGAAGAGGACAACTCGGTAGGTGATCATGCTTGGTGAAGCTTGTACGCTACTAGGGTTTAAGATTAGATTCTCTCATTGGCTTGGGAGAATCAATGCGTTAGGGGCCATAACCATGTCACATTCGTTATATGCTATATATGTATGAGATGCATGTTAGTATATAGTAGGTTAAACAGTTTAACTTATGGTGAGATCAAATTTATAAATAAATCCCTCAAAAGGAAATATTAAGTCACGTTTGAATGTGCCTTCCAATGCATGACATTCGTCAAGACTAATATCGATTGAGTGTAGGTCTGCCAAAGCAGAGTACCTTTGTCTATACTAGTAAGACGCGATGGGACAAATGTAATATCCAATTGTCAACCATTGAGTCTGACTTAACTAAGCCAACTTCAATAGGATTGAAAAGGGCTGAGAGGCATGGAGTTGGGCCTTAATCCATAAGATGGATTAGAATAAGAGTTATTCACCCAACTGATCCAAGAATTACATGAGATGTAATTGGAAAGAGTTTCCTACCTAAATAGCCTAGTTCTGGGCGATCAGCCAAAGCTGACTCAGGATGAAGTGAAATATGGATCTTGGTCCCACTAGAAAATCTTTCAACGGGATTTTCCGAGTCAATGGTGAGGGTCATTGATTTGAGTAAAATAGTGGGAGGCGTATTTAATAAAAGACCTTGTTAAATATGTTTATGCATGATACTTATATTATGTATATTTCTGTTGTAGATAACCATGTCTGCAAATCACACATCAAATAACCTATCACTGCGATCTGTCCTTGAGAAGGACAAGTTGCTCGGAACGAATTTCCTGGACTGGTACAGAAACTTGAGGATTGTCCTCAGGCATAAAAAGAAGCTGTATGTTCTTGAAGAACAAATCCCTGATGAGCCACCGGCTGCTAATGCTTCTAAGGCTGATAAAGATGCTTATAAGAACCATCAGGATGATGCCTTAGACGTCGGCTGCCTCATGCTTGCTACCATGACCTCTGAGCTTTAGTAGCAATATGAGACCATGGAGGCGTACGATATGATCGTGCACCTCAAAATGCTCTATCAAGGGCAGGCAAGGCATGAGTGGTTCGAGGTTTCCAGAATCCTTTTCAATTCTAAACTGGCAGAGGGAAGCCCTGTGAGGCCTCATGTACTTCAATTAATTGGGCACATTGAGAATCTTGAAAGGTTGGGTTTTCCTTTGGGCCAAGAGTTGGCCACTGACGTAGTTCTGCAATCGTTGCCTAAAAGCTATAGTCAGTTTGTCATGAACTACAATATGCATGATCTTGACAAACCATTGCCAGAATTGTTGAGCATGTTGAGAACTGCTCAACAAAATATTAATAAAGGAAAGGGGAAGGCCATCATGATGGTCCAAGCTGGAAAGGGCAAGAAGCAACATAAGAAACCCATGGATAAGCATAAGGGCAAAGGCAAGGGCTTCCATAAGTCCAAACGTAGCACTTATGGCTTAAAGCCTACGGGTGGAGTTGCTAAAGAGGGCATTTGCTTCCACTGCGGTCAGACCGGACATTGGAAGAGGAACTGCCCCAAATACTTGGAAGAGAGCAAGAAAAAGGGAAGTGAGACTTCCACCTCAGGTATATATGTTATAGAAGTCAATTTATCTACTTCTGTATCATGGGTATTAGATACTGGATGTGGATCTCATATTTGTACAAATATGTAGGATCTAAAAGGGAGTAGACCATTGGCAAAAGGCAAAGTTGACCTACGAATTGGCAATGGAGCAAAAGTTGCTGCTATAACCATAGGAACCTATGTATTGACTTTGCCTACTGGGCTTATTATTCAGTTGGAGAACTGTTATTTTGTGCCTGCTATTAGCAGGAATATTATTTCTATTTCCTTGTTTGGACAAGAATGGTTTTCATTTTATAATAAAGGACAAATGTTGTTCTATGTATTTAAATGAAATTTTCTATGCTAGTGCACAAATGTATAATGGACTCTATGTCCTTGATCTTGATATGCCTATCTATAACATTAATACCAAAAGGGTCAAACCGAATGAGTTGAACTCGACTTACCTTTGGCATTGTCACTTGGGCCACATAAATGAGAAGCGCATTTCCAAACTCCATAAAGATGGATTATTGGACTCTTTTGATTATGAATCATATGAGATATGCGAGTCTTGTTTATTGGGAAAGATGACTAAAACCCCATTTACTGGTAATAGTGAAAGGGCAAATGATCTTTTAGGCTCTATACATAGTGATGTATGAGGACCCCTAAACACATCGGCTAGAGGTGGTTTTCAATTTCATCACTTTTAATGATGACTTCAGTAGATATGGATTTGTGTATCTAATGAAACATAAATCTGAATCTTTTGGAAAGTTCAAGGAATTCAAGAATGAAGTACAAAACCAACTGGGCAAGAATATTAAAGCACTTCGATCAGATCGAGGTGATGAATATTTAAGCCTGGAGTTTGATGATCATCTGAAAGAGTGTGGGATATTATCTCAACTCACTCCTCCTGGAACACCACAATGGAATGGTGTATATGAAAGGAGGAATCAGACCTTATTAGATATGGTTCGATCCATGATGAGTCTTGCAGACCTTCCCAACTCCTTCTGGGGACATGATTTATTAACAGCAGCTTTTACACTTAACCATGTTCCATCTAAGACGGTTGAAAAGACATCATATGAGATATGGACTGGCAGACGACCCAGTATGTCTTTTATGAAGATTTGGGGTTGTGAGGTTTATGTGAAACATCAAATTTCTATAAACTTGAAACCAAATCTGATAAGTGCTTATTTGTGGGGTATCCCAAGGAAACCAAGGGATACTATTTCTATAATCCTTCTGAAGGCAAAGTGTTTGTTGCTAGGACTGATGTATTCCTAGAAAAGGAGTTTATCTCCAAAGGAACCAGTGGGAGGAAAATAGAACTTGAAGAAGTTCAAGAATCACAAAATAGCAATGAATCTATGATGGAACAGGAACAACCTCCGCAAGATGTTGTGGAACAACAATCTACTCCAGTAGCACAAGACTCGCGTAGGTCTAACAGGATACGTCACCAACCTGAGAGATATGGATTTCTCATGACACGGCTAGGTGATGTTTTACTCATGGATCAAGATGAGCCTGTGACTTACTAGGAAGCCATTACTGGCTCAAAATCTGAGAAATGGCTAGAAGCCATGAGATCTGAAATGGATTCCATGTACACTAATCAAGTTTGGAACTTGGTTGAACCACCAGAAGGGGTAAAACCCATCGGGTGCAAGTGGGTTTTCAAAAATAAAACTGACATGGATGGTAATGTACATACCTACAAAGCACGATTGGTTGCTAAGTGTTTCAAACAAATTCATGGCATAGATTATAATGAAACCTTTTCACCGGTTGTAATGCTTAAATCCGTTCGGATCTTGCTTGCTATTTCAGCACACCAGGATTATGAAATCTAGCAAATGGATGTCAAGACTGCTTTCCTTAATGGAAATCTACTCGAGGATGTGTACATGACACAACCTGAGGGTTTTGACACTCTAGAGAATGCTAGAAAGGTGTGCAAATTACAACGATCCATTTATGGATTAAAGCAAGCTTCCAAAAGCTGGAATCTTTGTTTTGATGATGCTGTAAGACAGTTTGGATTCATCAAAAATGAAGATGAACCTTGTGTCTACAAGAAGGTTAGTGGGAGCATTGTTGTCTTTCTAGTACTGTATGTTGATGACATACTACTTATTGGAAATGACATCCCTGCCCTACAAAATGTAAAAACGTGGTTAGGGAATTGCTTCTTTATGAAAGACTTAGGCGAGGCTACCTATGTGTTAGGTATCAAAATCTATAGAGATAGATCAATGAGAATGCTTGGTCTAAGTCAGAGTACATACATAGACAAGGTGTTAAAACAGTTTAACATGCATGAATCCAAGAAATTAAGGACTCTTGCCTATGTCATATGGTATATGCCTTACAAAGGCACAATCCTCTTCCAATCATTAAGAGAGGGATCGCATGAATAAGAATCCGTATGCATATGCAATCGGATCTATCATGTATGCCATATTATGTACTCGACCAGACGTCTCATATGCTTTAAGCATAACGAGCAGGTACCAGTCTGATCCCGGTGAAAGTCACTAGACTACTGTTAAGAATATCCTCAAGTACTTGAGAAGAACTAAGGATACATTCTTGATCTATGGAGGTGAGGAAGATCTCATTGTAAAGGGTTACACCGATGCTAGCTTCCAAACCGATAAGGATGATTCCAGACGCAGTCTGATTTTGTGTTTTGCCTGAATGGTAGCACTGTGAGCTAGAAGAGTTCAAAGCTGGAGACAGTTGCTGATTCTACCACAGAGGCTAAGTATATTGCTACCTCCAATGCAGCAAAGGAGGCCGTTTGGATCAGGAAGTTCATTGCTGAACTTGGTATTGTTCCTAGCATTATGGATCCCATTGATCTTTATTGTGATAACAATGGAGCCATTGCACAAGCCAAGGAACCTAGATCTCACTAGCGATCCAAACATATAACATCTCATTCGAGAGATTATCGATAGAGGAGATGTGAAGATATGCAGAGTACCATCACTTGACAATGTTGCTGTGTGACACCCGGGCTGACGAGGGCGGGGAGTGATCGTCGGTGCATGAGGCACGGACAAGGAGCGGCTCCTGGCAGGCTTCTAGGCGGAGGGACACATGAATGAACAGATTGACACCGGAATGAGAGGGATCCTGAGGCTGTGCAGGTATGGGACTGTACAGTTGAAGGAAGGCTTATAAGAATTGATTTGTACTACCTATACCAATAAGATGCATCTTCTTTTCGGTAGCCCATCACTTAAGAACTCCAAAGTTAAGCGTGCTTGACTTGGAGTAATTCTGGGATGGGTGACCTCCTGGGAAGTTTTCCTAGGAAGCGTGTGAGTGAGGACAAAGCACGCTGAAGAGATTCGTGTTGGTTTGTGGGAACAGTCGGCAATCCTGAAAGCAGTCCGGGCCATTACAAATGGTATCAGAGCGGACCTCTCCCAGTACGATGTGGTTCGGGGACGAACCAAGCGGAAGCTGGTGGGCATGTGACACCCGGGGCTGATGAGGGCGGGGAGTGATCGCCGGTGCATGAGGCACGGACAAGAAGCGGCTCCTGGTAGGCTTCTAGGCGGAGGGACACATGAATGAACCGATTCACACCGGAATGAGAGGGATCCTGAGGCTATGCAGGTATGGGACTGTACAGTTGAAGGAAGGCTTATAAGAATTGATTTGTACTACCTATACCAATAAGATGCATCTTCTTTTCGGTAGCCCGTCACTTAAGAACTCCAAAGTTAAGCGTGCTTGACTTGGAGTAATTCTGGGATGGGTGACCTCCTGGGAAGTTTTCCTAGGAAGCGTGTGAGTAAGGACAAAGCACGCTGAAGAGACTCGTGTTGGTTTGTGGGGACAGTCGGCAATCCTGAAAGTAGTCCGGGCCATTACATGCTGACTTGCTTACGAAACCTCTTGCTCAGCAGAAGCATGATGGTCACACTAGGCCGATGGGTCACGCTGCATAATAGTTATGTAAGTGTCATGAGCGCTTCTCATGGTAACCAAAGTGAAGTAGCCCTTCGACTTGAAGTCACTACGATTCCTACATGAGGAGTTGTAGGCTTTAATGCTACCAAACGTTATCCGTACCAGGATGATCATCAAGATAGTTATTGGGCCTACAATGAATCATGTTGAGGGATGTGAGTGATGTAGATAGGATTCGTCCCTCCTACATAATAGGAGTAATGTCATTGGCCTCTCAATAGAGTGAGACATGAAAGTGCATGGCCATGCTGTAATGGGCCAATATGAGATTACACGTCTACTTGGGAATTGAGAAACAAATAATTGAACTTAACAAGGATGACACACTTATGCCTTGTGTTCAATTAAGACATATGGACGAAGGGACATTTACTACACAGTTATTTTGGTTACCGTAAGGTATATATCGTATCACCAATATTCTCACTAATTGGGTGACAATGATGTATTGCTAGATGCCGCTCATTGTTTATAATATTAAATATGATTTAATATTATTGCCAATTTATTGAGAACCTATAGGGTCACACGCATAGAGCAAATAGTCGGAGAATGAATTAATTTATTAAATATGATTTAATAATATTAATTATAGATTGGGCCTGTAGCGTACAAGCCCAATGAGGTTAGGTTAAGTGGTTGACAGCTTATAATGCTGTGCACGTCACTTAAGCGCTAGAGAGCTTGCTGCGCATAACCTAGTGGCCATCACACCTCCTTGGTAGGCGTGCCCCCTCACCCCTACCGTCAGCTAGCACGACGTTTTCTCCGACGGTGATTTGTTCGCGTGTATTATGTAGAGGTACTGCACCTTTGCGGTACTGGTGATAGCGTTGTTCGTAGTGCTCGTGATCAATAGAGAATGACTGTTCTTCCCTTGCAGTGATCGCGGTAATGCTACGCTACAAGAGGTAAACACTACATCATGAGTCATGACCATTCGCATGGATCTTTTGGTGGGAATTTTTCCGCTGCGTTATCGTTTTTAGATACGCAAATTCCCAACAAAGGGATGGTTTGTGTTTGAGGTGAGGTGGGGGTGAAGGATCTATGGACGGTTGAGAGTCTATTGTCAAGTCTTCAACCATAGACGGTTGCTCAATAACAGGAGTAATAACTGAACTAGATTGAGGTTCAGTATTACCTTGAATCTTGGACCTTGTAGATCTTGGTCTTGTTGCGGCAGGTTTAGACCGAGAGGCAGTAGAAGAGGATACTTTTCTTGGACCTTTGATCACCTTCGAGATAGGTTGGTTGTCCTCATCTTCCTCATCAACAGAAGCTAGAACTAGCTTCCTTTTCCTTGTAGGTTGGACCGGGACAATTGTTGGACGACTTGAAGAGGATTTAGCCTTTGGACGAGTAGGCTCTATCAGTCGGAATTGGTTGATCAGACGCTTCATCAACAGCTTGCGTCTAAACACCTTTTAACTTCCCTTCTTTCTTGGACTTTTTAATACATTCCAGTTGCATCATCATGAAGCTTTGCTTACTGAATTCTGGTTGATTCACACGATCAATGCCATGAACACCAAAATATTTAAGTTTCTGTTTTGGAGTCAGGGACAAAAGATCGTTGTCGACCATATGCTTCTCAAAGATTCTTGAAAGGAGAGCAACATACAGAATGGCAGTGTTCTTCCCAGAGCCTTCAATGGCGTACTTAAAGCAAGTGAAGAGAAGGTGTGGAAGATTGATTTGCCTCTCCAAAATCAGGTAAACTAGGCAAAATTGATGTGCCTTTGAGACGTTGTCCTTCGAACCAGCTTTATGAATGATGGATTTGTTCAATATCTGATGAAGAACCCTAGCCTTGTCAGTCATTGATAACCCACTGGATTATCTGGTTTTAACTATGATTTATCAGTGGAATTGATAATAAACGTTGAGTAAACTCTCAAGTGTGCCCATATTTGTCTTTGATTGTTCTTAAGTAGTGTCTTGAGTCTTATTTAGTTGTTTTAGTATTTTTTTTCCATTATTTTGAGTCAGTTAGTCGTAATTGGGTGTTTATGCTTTCAGATCCTCAATTATAGTCCAAGAAGTGAAGCTTTGGAAGCAAGGAAGAAGAGAAAGAAGAGGAGCTGGAGTTGCTGGAAAAGCCCATCCGCTTAGCGAATGTAATCCGCTTAGCGAATTATGAACTTTTGGGCTGGGCCTATTTTGTAAGATTCGCTTAGCGAATGTAATCCGCTTAGCGAATCTATGCGTCCAGAATTGTACTTAGGTTAACTTCTAATCCGAATTAAGGAGGATCTTTTTTTTTTCTTAAGCTGCGAGTAGCGCTGGAAGAACCTTGTTTTTGACTTTGGATTGAGGATGGTGATGGATTGTGGATTCCTTTCAATTCAATTGATGTTTTCTTCTACCATCATGAACTAAAGTTTCTATTCTAGGGTGAAGATGTAACCACTTATGAAGGTTTGGTGATTTTATGGCATAATACTACTTTCTCTTCTTATCTTTTATGTTTATCTTCTGAATTTCATGCTTTTGATTATAGTTGCAAATATAATTGAATGAGCTGCTTATCATACTGAGACCGGAAGGAGATTTATGTGTTAAGAGCATTGAGGATAAGCCATAGGATAAATTGAGACCGGAAGGAGATAGGGTTCTATGCAATTTTATAGAGATTCATAAATCTTAATGAGCTTCTTGATAAATGATCATCATAGGAATATAGTTGATTAGAGATTAAGGGGTGTGCTTTAGCGTTCTTGGAAAAGACAATAGAGTAAATTAGGAATCTTGTTTGATAATTGAGTTTGATAAGAAATTAGAATGTTATGCCGTAATTGATCCAAACTGGAATTCGTATATGAAGAGGGATTCTTGTCTATGAGAATCCGGATTCATAGATTGGTGAAGTCGGAGCCCTAGAGCTTACTCCATCTGAAGTAAACACTATCTTTCATTCTTGCTATTTTAATCTTGATTTTCTTTAATTCTAGAAAAATTAGTCTTTTAGCTTATAATTCGGAAAACTCAATTTGGGCGTTCAAATAGTTATTGATAGTGAGAAGTGGTACTTGGCTACTCCAATCCCTGTGTTCGATACTCGGAACTCTTCAGTTCCTATTACTTGCAACAAATTAGTACACTTGCTAATTCTGTCCATCAGTCATTCTCGAGGCTATAAGCTTGTCAGATAAGTTCTTCAAAAGGCATTCTTTGATGGTGTCAGAACCACCAAGTTCTTCTTCCTAATTATCTTCACAAGTGATTCCAGATTGGGCACAACCAATGGCGTTGGAAATAGTTGCTTCAGAGACAATAACTTCGGTGTTAAGAACCTTGTTTCTGATTTCCCTTGCAAAGATTGTAGGGTTTGTCTAGAATTCCCTTACAAGAAATGGGTAGATGATTGGAGAACCTTCAAAGAAGCTTGACAATCCAGCAACTTGAATGTTTGGGGAAATGTCTATCCCGTTATCAGTGAAGAATTTCAGGTTGAACTTGAACTCAACCAGTACTTCAACAGTCTGAATATCAAGATTCTTTCCTTTACCCTTAGTGGTCATGGAGGATGAGGAGGCTATTGTTTCAGACAAAGAAGCTTTTTCAAGAAAGGGTTTTTCAGGAAAAAAAAGGGAGAGGTTGAAGATGAAGAGATTAAAAAGATTCAATCTTTAACAAGTACGGTTTTAAAAAAAACCGTTCGTATTTTCAAAAGAAAATTTAAAAGAAAAGAGAAAAGAAGGTGGTGAGATGATGTGCATTAAATGACCGATACACGTTCCAGACTTTGAAACCGTAAAAAACAGTCTTGTAATTATTGAAAACGAAACTGACTCAGTTAGGGAATAAGAGATAAATACGTCTTCGACAAAGATTTTGTTCAATTAATGCATTGGACGAGCAATCTAGCATAGATAGAACTCACATGCATTGGACTGAGACACAATATTGGGCACATGCATTGGACTATTACTTCATCAATAAAATTCATGTTTAAATATTTTCTTATGAATGTGAACCTATTTTCAGCTAAGGGTTTGGTGAAGATATCTGCCCATTGATGGTCAGTATCAACAAATTGAATATTAATTATTCCTTTTTGCACATAATCTCTAATGAAATAATGCTTGATTTCTATATACTTTGCTCTAGATTGCAGTATGGGATTTTTAGACAAATTAATGGCAGCAATATTATCACACATTATTGGAATATTACTTACAAACACGTTGTAGTCTTCCAACTGATGTTTAATCCAAAGAAGCTGAGAGCAGCAACTTGCAGCAGCAATGTGCTTGGCTTCAGCAGTTGATATTGCAATTGTGCTTTGCCTTTTTCTTTACCATGAGACTAGATTGGCTCCAATGAAGTGACAACCTCCACTGGTGCTTTTTCTTTCTATTCTGTCTCCAGCATAATCAGCATCGCAAAAACCAACTAATCTGTATTCATCAAATTTCTTATACAACAGACCCAAATTAGTAGAACCTTTAAGATATCGAAGGATTCTTTTAACTGCAGAGAGATGAGATTCTCTTCGATCGGATTGAAATCGAGCACATAAGCAAACACTAAACATGATGTTAGGTCTAGACGCAGTTAGATATAAGAGGGAACCAATCAGACCTCTATATATATTTTGGTCTACCGTTTTATCTTTATCATCCTTATTTAGTATGGACGTTGGATGCATGGGAGTATTCATTGGTTTGCAATCATCCAATTTGAAGCGTTTTAGAAGCTCCTTAGTGTATTTCGTCTGATGAATATACACTCCGTCCAGTGTTTGTTTGACTTGAAGTCATGGAAGAATTTTAGTTCTCTCATCATACTCATTTCAAATTCATTCTGCATGATCTTAGAAAACTCTTGACAACGAGATTCATCAGTTGCACCAAATATTATATCATCAACATAAATTTGTGCAATAATAAAATTCTTTTTACTCTCATTTTTCTTAAAAGGGTTGTTTCCACTTTTCCTCTTGAGAAACCATTCTCCATTAGAAATGTACTGAGTCTCTCGTACCAAGCTCTGGGAGCTTGTTTAAGTCCGTATAAGGCCTTCTTAAGCTTATATACATGCTCAGGGTGATTTTGATAAAACCAGGTGGTTGTACAACGTAAACTTCTTCATTAATGAAACCATTCAAGAAAGCACTTTTTACGTCCATTTGATAGAGCATAATGTTATGATGCGCATCATATGAAAGTAATATACGTATGGCTTCTAGTCTAGCTACAGGAGCGAAAGTTTCAGTATAATCAATACCTTCCTCTTGTGAGTAGCCTTGTGCAACTAACCTTGCTTTATTCCTTACAACTTTGTCATCTTCGTCCAGCTTGTTTCGATATACCCACTTGGTTCCAATGACAGACTTATCCTTTGGCAAGGAAACCAGCGTCCAAATGTCACTTCGTTGAAACTGGTTAAGCTCTTATTGCATAGCGAGGATCCAACATTCATCCATCAGAGCTTCGTCCACTAACTTTGGTTCCAGTTCGGAGATGAAGGCTGAGTCAGCTTGTTCTCTGAAGGTTGAACTTGTTCGGACTTTATCATTTGGTTTACCAATGATTTGATCTTCAGGATGGTAAGTCCTAAATTGCCACGAACGAGGGGTGTTAGCTACTTGTTGAGACGTTGATGCGTCTGGAGTTATGTCTGCTTTTCCATCTTCTTTAATCATTGGATGATCTTCTATATCGTTCAGATTCATATCTTCAAAAATTTCGTCTAGCTCTGATAATCTCTTATCAGGTTGTTTGTCATCAAACTTAACATGAATGGATTCTTCAACAACTGAAGTTCTAGAGTTGTAGACTCTAAAAGCTTTGGACGTTTCAGAGTATCCTAACAATATTCCATTATCTACTTTAGCGTCAAACTTACCAAGTTGATCCTTAGTATTTAAAATAAAACATTGACATCGGAAAGGGTGAAAATAAGAAATATTGGGTTTACGTCCTTTCCACAGTTCAT
Organism: Ammopiptanthus mongolicus; assembly: GCA_039655645.1. NCBI lineage: Eukaryota > Viridiplantae > Streptophyta > Magnoliopsida > Fabales > Fabaceae > Ammopiptanthus > Ammopiptanthus mongolicus. The sequence continues at coordinate 54,858,569 of CM077349.1, forward strand.
AAGGAGTCTTATTCAAGATGGGTCTTATGTATATTCTATTTTGAATATAGCAGGCTTTACAGCTTCAGCCTAAAAGTGTTTGGAAATAGAATTATCATTGAGCATTGCCCTAGCCATCTCTTGAAGAGATCGGTTCTTTCTCTCAACAACACCATTTTGTTGTGGTGTTCTAGGGGCAAAGAAATTGTGATAAATACCACTTTCATCACAGAAACTTTGGAAAATCTTATTTTCAAATTCGCCTCCATGATCGCTTCTGATTGAGCTTATACATATGCCTTTTTCAATCTGAACTCGCTTACATAATATAGTAAAGACCTTGATAGACTCATCCTTGTGAGCAAGGAACTTAACCCATGTCCATCTAGTATAGTCATCTACTATGACAAGCACATATTTCTTACCACTAACAGAAGCAGTCGTTGTTGGACCAAACAAATCAAGATGCAACAGCTCTAGTGGCCTTGAAGTACTAACAATGTTTTTGGACTTAAAGGAGTTGTTAACTTGTTTTCCTTTTTGGCACGCATCACAGAGAGCGTCCGATCTATACACGATCTTTGGTAGACCTCTTACAAGGTTATGCTTGTTTAGTCTTAAGATTAATCTCAAACTTGCATGACCAAGTCTTTTGTACCATATCCATCGTTCATCTTCAATAGACACTAGACAGGATACACTTTGATTTGAGAGTTCCCTCAAGTTAATCTTATAAAGATTATTTTGCCTCTTGGCATTGGATAAGATGGATCCATTAGGATTCTTGACTGTACATTCACTTTTGTTAAAGGAAACATCAGACCCGCTATCACATAATTAACTTATGCTAAGCAAGTTGTGTTTTAATCCTTCAACTAGCAGAACAGTATCAATAGAGGGAAAAAGATGCTTTCCAATCTTCCCAATTCGAACTATCTTTCCTTTCTGGTTGCCTCCAAAGGTGACCCATCCACCAGTCTTTTCAAGTAGTTCTTGGAACATAAACTTTTCTCCCGTCATGTGACGTGAGCATCCACTGTCCAAGTACCAGGACTGGGGTCTTCTTTGTGTTTCTAAGTAGATCTGCAACAGGGATTATCATATTTTTAGGTACCCAGATAGACTTGGGTCTTTTTTGGTTAGTCTGTGGTCTTCGTCCATGCGTAATATTTTTCTTTTTATGTATGCATTTTGAGAAGAGGTGACCAATTTTTCTGCATAGGTTGCAATAAGCATTAAATGCATGTTGTTTGATTTCATTTTGCTTTCTATGAGATTGGAAAACTTTATGATATTGGTTGGGCCTTGATACTTTGTGAGAAGCTTCTTGTTTCTTAGAGTCATAGTCTAAGCCAGACTTATCATGAGGTGATCTTGAATACCTCAATATCAAGTTTAGCTTTTCTAATCCTCCAACAAGCTTTGATACGCTTTTGGTTAGATCAGATACCTCTTGTTTAAGTCTGGTTACCTCGTGAGGTTCACAAGACTCAGAGGTGAGATTATCAGTTAGACTGATATTCTCAGCTTTCAACTCATTGTTTTCAACAATGAGTTGCTCATTTTGCTTACTGGTATCTTCCAATTCTTTGTTTATCTTTGAAAACTTTCTTTTACGCATTATATATTGATGATGCAGTAAGAGGAATCATTGAGCAGTTCATCATATGCTTCTTGAAGAGAGTCAGAATTAGATACCTCATCTTCATCTGATTCAACGTCTGATGAAGCATTTGCCATTAGGCAACGGTTTGAGGAGAGAGGGTTCCTTGATCTGAACACATGATCTAGAGTTGCCAGTGTAATACATCGATTTTTACAGCTTTCTAAGATCGATAATTTATATAAATAAGTTTATAGTTTTATCCGAGGTTTGGAAAATGATTTTGAATAAACCAAAATCATATTTACACTCTACATTATCGTAATGAGCTACGGTTAAATTTTGGGTTGACAATTCAGACGGATCCCAGTCTGCGTTTTCACTGACAGTAAGATTTTGCTGATCAGAAAACCTAATTTTGACTTGTGAATGAAACAATTAGGTTTTATATCTCGTTTCCAACAATATCGACGATTTTGAAAATTTTCAAAATAATTAGGTTCTTACTCTTTATTCGGACGTAAAACCTAAATTGGGTAATTAACGGAGCTGAATACGGATTTATCGGGACCAGCTAACGAATAAACTTGAAGTCACATCAGGTCAACTCACCTAGGCAGGCATGCCAGTGACTCACTTAATTCATGATGAAAACGGAAACGCGTTCACACTAGGAAAAGACCGTTTTGCCCATAGGAATTGATGGAATTACGTTCGTGCCATGTGACTCATCACCATCATCAAGACATTCAAACAAAATATCTAGATTTTTTGTTACTTTAAGGGTGAAAAGACCATTATGTCCTTGGTCTTTTATTTTAATTCCATTTTTGTTTCTAGGTGAAATGACTCTTTTGCCCCTTAAGTAAACAAATTTGGACCTTTTGGTCCCTCATCCTCCACGCATAAATCACCTCCATGGAGGCCAATTACCCACTTTTTCTCACAACCTTCATATTCTCTCAACTTTCTCATTCATTCAAAGTGTGATCTTAGCAAAATTTTGTGAAGAAAGTGTTGGATTCTTACACATTTTCATCATCCAAGACGTATGATTACTCTCTTTGATCCATATGCTTCATGTTCTTCACTTATTTCTTGTTCTTTAATCTATGATCAACTTATTCAAAGTTGTACGTTCAATCTTCAAAAATCTCTAGAAAATCATAGAAAAATCCTTTTAATGTGAAATCAATTTCTATGATCTAGTCTCATCACCCTCTATCACTATCCAAGAGCATGCAATCAAATAACATGCCTAGCTATATTTCCTAAGAGAGGCCGAAACTATGACCCTTGGGAAACCATGGGTTTTGCTTCAAGTTTTTGTATGATGTAACTGTTGGGGTAAGCCCTAGTGGCCAATATATTTTGATTAGATAATCGTTTGTATCATGACTTTGATCATATATTTGATATATGTACAAGGCATTTATTTATTATGTTATATTTGATGATCATATTTATAGCATAATAAAGTCCTCAGAATAGGTAGTTCGTTTAATGGAACGTCAAATATGACTTGACCGTGAGATGCCATTAAATTATAGAACATTATTCTTAAATATCCATAGTCAAGTATTATTATTAATAAGGACAATAATAATACATTGAGACTATTATGTGGGTGTACGGATGACCACATCTCACGGGTCATAGATATAAGATATCAAGTCTTCACATTGGTATAAATATTAGTGGAATATTTATACTGGAGTGACCCGCTATGAGAACGCTGCATAATAGTTATGTAAGTGTCATGAGCGATTCTCATGGTGACCATAGTGAAGTAGTCCTTCGACTTGTAGTCACTACGATTCCTAACATTTGTAGTTATAGGCATTGATACTATTAAACTTTGTCGGTAACAGGACAACTATAAAGGTAGTTATTGGGCCTGCAATGAAACATGTTGAGGAATGTGAGTGATGTAGATAGGATTCGTCCCTCTTACATAACAGGAGTAGTGTCTATAGGCCTCTTGATGGTATGCGACGTAGAAATGCATGGCCATGCTAAGGTGGGACAATATGAGATATTGGGCCCACATGATCGTACGTCAATTACTAGATCAAGAAATAAATAATTGGACTTATCAAGGATGACACATTTATGCCTTGTGTTCAATTAAGACATTGAGATGAAAGGACGTTGACTTCACATTATATATGGTTACAATATGGTTTTAATTGTATCACAAATATTCTAATTAATTGGGTAGCAATGATATATTGGTATATGCCGCTCATTGTTTATAATATTAATTGATTATTAATGTGATTAATAATAATTAATATTATTGCCAATTAATTGAGAACCTATAGGGTCACACGCATAGAGCAAATGTTCAGAGAATTAGTTTAATTGATTAATTAAATATGATTTAATTAATAATTAAACATTGGGCCTGTAACGTACAGTAACCCAAGTGGGTTAGGTTAGGTGAGTGACAACTATTAATAAGCTATGCACGTCACTTAAGCCACAACACAACACAGAGCACTCGTAACGGTCGCTGTACTCTATTGACAGCCGCGCCTCCTTTCTCTCTCTATGTGTCGCGCCTCTTCCAATCCTGATAGCTAGCACTACGCCATCTCTGACATTGGTTTGCTCGCGTGGATTGAGTAGAGGTATTCCTACTTTGCAATACTGGTGATAGAGAAGAACCTCTCCCTTTGTGGTGATAGCAGCAGTGTTCCTCGGATCTGCTGCTCTGTAGCTATGTAGATCAAGTTGCCATGCACACCGTAGCAGTGTTCGTGATTTACCAGTGCTGCTGATGTGCTCACAGTGTTCGTGGTAAAGCTATGCTTCAAGAGGTAAACACAATATCCTTGTGATTCATGTGCAATACGTGGTCCTTTAGTATAGGGGTTTTTCCGCTCAAGAGGTTTTTGTAAATTGTTTTTAAAAATTATCCCTCTTGAAACCCCAACAATGGTATCAGAGCGTCTGGTTGTCATTTGCCATGTATCCTAGGATTGTTTACCATTGTATGATAACATGTTTATTGCTTTTAAATATGATTTATATGTTTAAAAACATGTTTTGTGTGCTTGGTTGTACTCCTGACATAAACAAGGATTCGTTTCTGGAATCCTGTTGCGCCGTTTGGCACGGCCGTGCACGTTTGAGTTAGCGTTAGTGAATGCGTAGCATGGCCGTGTGCCGTTTGGCACGACCGTGCCACTTTAGAACAGCGTCAGCGAGTTTTTAGCATGGCCGTGCGCCCGTGGCACGGCCGTGCACATGTTGAACAACATCAGCGAGTTTTTAGCACGACCGTGCGTCGTTTGGCATGGCCATGCTGATGGACAGAATGTAATTTTGTCCCTTTTTTCATATTTATAAATTGTTTATTAAATGTGCGATATATGGTTATGGCCCTAGTTTTGGTGTTTAATTTTATCTGGTAAATACGGCCTGCGTGTCATGATTTATTGTATTTATTTTATAAATATAGCCTACGTGTCGTGACATTTACTTTATTTTAAATTTTGTAAATTGTTCGGGTTGACATGGAGGCAACACCAAATCATGACGCCAGTGGGAGGAACTTTGGAAGTTTGCTCGAGGGTCAAAGATTGTAATAATTAGTTTTAATTATTGCACATTAGGAGGCCATAATCATAATACCTTTTATATGTCTTGTATGTTTATGTATGTGATGCATGAAATGTATGAGATGTATGATAAATTTGGAATTTAAATTGTATGATAGCATGTATGTCATTGCATTCTTAATATGTTTTGAATATATGTAAGCTAGTATGCCATGTATTCTATGAGAGACGTTTATATGATAAACAAGCTGGTGAGATCACCTAATTATTAAATTCCCTCAATAAATTAAGTTATTAAATGCCTCTCCTGATGCTTGGCACTCGTCAAGGCCAGAATCATTTAAGTGTGGGTCATGCTACAGCTGAGCACCTTAATATATTCCGATGAGGCGTGAAAGGTGAAATACCTACTGCCAACCATTGGGTTGAACTTAACTAAGCGTACTCAATAGGATTGAAACGGGTTAGAGGCATGGGGTTAGGCATTAATCCATATGATGGATTAGAATAAGGAGTTATCCACCCAACTGGTCCAAGAATTACATTGGATATAATTGGAAAGGAGTTTCTACCTAAATAGCTGAGTTCTGGGTGATCAGAAACAGTTGACTCAGAACGAGGTGAAATATGGATTTTGGTCCCACTAGAAAATCTTTCAACGGGATTTTCCGAGTCAATGATGAGGGTCATTGATTTGAGTGAAATAGTGGGAGCGTATTTAATAAAAGACCTATTAAATATGTTTTAATCACGATACTTATATTCTGTATATTTCTATATTAAATAACTATGGCTACAAACACAACTTTTATTTTATTGTTGCGATACATCCTTGAGAAGGATGAGTTATCTAGAATTAATTTTCTGGATTGGTACAAATTTTGAGGATTGTCCTCAAGTACGAGAAAAGAACTGTATGTTCTCAAGAAATTAATTCTCTAGCAATTTGTTGCTACTGCTATAAGGGTCAAAAGGAATGCTTAATAGAAGCATCAAGTCGATGCCATTGGTGTACGACATCTCATCATAGAGACGTGTGATATGATCATGCACCTTATGATGCTCTAACAAGAGCTAGCTAGGCATAAGAGGTACTAGAAAGAGTAAGAAGATAAGAAAGGAAGTATGACTTCCTGTTCAGGCATATTTGTTATAAAAGTCAACAAATCTACTCTAGCATTATGGGTATTGGATACCGCATAAGGATCTTACATTAATGTGAAGGATCAAAGGGAGTAGGACATTGACTATTAGGTAAAGGTCTATCCTATGAGTGGAGATGAAGCAAAAGTTGTTACATTGACTATAGGAGTTTGAATTTACCATTAGGTGAAGTTCTACTCTATGAGTGGATATGGAGCAAAAGTTGCTACATTAACTATAAGAGTTTGAATTTGCCTTATAGGCATTAATGGAAGTAAATAACTGTTATTTTATTCTAGTTGATAATAGAAACATCATTTCTATATCTTGTATAGACAAGAAAGAATTTTAAGTTGCAATAAATGGACAAATGTTGTTCGATTTATTCAACTGATGTCTTCTATGCTTGTATTCATATGAGATATGGACTTTATGTCCTTGATCTCGCTATGCCCATCTATAACATAAATGCGAATAGGGTCAAACCAAGTGATTTGAACCCTCTATGTCTTTAGCAATATCTTTAGACCATATAAGTAAGAAACACATTTCCAAGCTCCACTAATATGGACTCTTAAACTCATCCAATTATGAATTGTTTGAGGTCTGCGAATCTTACTTGTTTGGAAAGATGACTAAGCTCCATTCACTAGTAAGGTGGAAGGGCTGGTAATCTTTTGGCATGATACATTGTGATGTATGAGGGCCTCTAAACAAGTTTTCTAGAAGACAAGTTTCCGTACTTCGTCTCGTTTATTGATAGCTTCAGTGAAGATGGATTTGTGTATGACACAAGTCAGAAATCTTTGAAATGTTCAAAGAATTCAAGAATGAAGTGGAGAACTAATTTTGGAAAAGTATTAAGATCATGAGATCAGATCGTAGTGGTAAGTACTTAAGCCAATTGTTTGATGACTATCTGAAGAAGTGTGAGATTATATCTCAACTCACTTCTCCTGGAACATTATAATGGAATGGTGTGTCTGAGAGGAGAAAATCGAACCTTGTTGGACATGGTACGATCTATGATGAGTCAATCAGACTTCTCTGACTTTTTCAGGGGATATGCTTTACATACAACAGCTTTCGCACCTAACCGTGTTCCATCTAAGACAGCTGAAAGACACCATATGAGATATGGACTAGTATGCGACCAAGTATGTCTTTCATTAAGATTTGGGGCGTCAAATTTATAGAAACGTTTGGTTTCAGATAAACTTTGACCCAAGTCTAACAAATGTATCTTTGTGGGGTATCCTAAAGAAACAAACAGACGCTATTTCTACAACACCTTCGAGGAGAAAATGTTTGTCGCTAGGACTGGAGTGTTCCTTGAGAAGGAACACATCTCCAAGGGAGACAGTGGGAGGACTGTAGAACTTGGAGAAATCCATGCCACAGAGTACTGACCCACCTACAATGGAACAAGAATCGGTTCCACAAGATGTTGTGGTCCAACCACCGGTTCAAGTAACACAAGACTTGGGTAAGTTAGGACATGTCATCAACTTGAGAGATATGGAATACTCCTAACTCAAGAAGGTGATGAATCGCTCATGGATCATGATGAGCCTGTGACTTACCAAGAGGGCGTTATTGGTCTAGATTTTGAGAAGTGGCTGGGAGCCATGGGATCCGAAGTAGAATCCATGTACATCAACTGGGTATGGACCTTGGTTGAGTCACCTGAAAGGGGTAAAACCCATAAGGTGCAATTGGCTCTTCAACAAGAAGACTAACATGGATGGAAAGGTGAATACCTTTAAGGAATGACTGATTGCAAAAGGTTTCAAGAAAATTCATAGTATGACTATGATGAGATCTTTTGTCCAGGTGCATTGATTCAGATCCCACTTGCTATTGCTTCATAGTATGACTATGAGATCTGGCAAATGAATGTCAAAACATCACTCCTTGACAGGAATCTTCTTGAGGATGTGTACATGACATAACCTGAGAGTTTTGTCTATTTAGAGAATGCTGGAAAGGTTTTGCAAGTTGCAAACATCCATTTATGGATTAAAGCAAACTTCCAGAAGTTGGAATCTTCATTTTGATGTAAACTATAAGACAGTTTTGATTCATCAAGAACAAGGATGGACCTTGTGTGTACAGGAAGGTTAGTGGGAGCATAATTATTTTTCTCATATTGTATATATATGACATACTACTTGTAACATCCCTGTTTTTCGTAACCCTAATTAAGGTGGATGACCTTGATCGGGTATTCGTATGGTTGTGTGGTTGCTTGTATGTTAGTTTGGTACCTAGTTGGAAGTTGAGGAATAGGCTTGAACAAGGTTGGAAATGCCTAAGGTGTAACACGAGAAATTGGGGAAGTTTGAAGGCTGGAAGTTATTCTCTCGCTGAGTTTGATGCTCAAGCATGAGAAAACTGCACGCTCAAGCGTTGAGACGCTTAGGCGTGGGAAGATACGGACGCCTTAGCGTACTGAATGCGCTGTGCAACTGCTCTGAGTTTGGACGCGTGTGAGACATGTGTCAGGCCAGGGAGCTGGCGGAGTGGACGAGGTTCCACGCTCGAGCGTGAAGAGATCCCACGCTCCGTGGCAACGCTTAAGCGTGCAGTAAGATGAACGCTTAAGCGTGGACGACGGAAACCATAAGTGGAGCTTCCACTTTCATCTTCACAATTGAGCGAATTTGGAGAGCCTTTCTGCGAGTTAGAGAGAGAAGATCTAAGTTTTAGAGAGAGAAAGCTTGAGGTTAGAGGTGATCGAGCCACCGGAACGCGATTCCGACTACACCGTTGTGATCGCAGTGAAGTTGTCTCCGACTCCAGCGGATTAGTTTCTCGATTCGCCACAGGTAAACTCGGATCCCTAACATGTGTTCTCCGTGTTCTTGGCGTTCTTCGAGTCTTTACCTTTTCTTTGATCTTTTGGGCTTACCCTAGGGATAACACTGTTGTATATGTGTTGTGCTCGTGATTAGGGCAAAGTTCGTGCTCATGATGGTGCGAGGCTTGGAGTTGAGGCCGCGGTTGAGGGGCTGTTTAGAGCTGCCATAGGAGAGTGGCTGCGAGCTTGAGGAAGGAGCAGCAGCCGGTGGTTTCCTTGATTTGCGTGCCGATTATCCAGGTGGTGAGAAAGAGTTACACACGTCGGGGAGGCAAGCGTAGACTATATAGTTTTGTTATATGTTTCATGTGTGTAGGGGAACCCTAAACCCTACGTGAGGTTGAGCCCTGATGAATTACCTAAATCCTGGGTTTAGTCTACTTCGGGCTAGCACCGCTATGTTGATACCCTAGTTTAGCAGATTTATGTTGACTAGCGTGATGTATGTATGGCTACTTTATGAGTATCTACTTACCTGCTGACTGTGGTATGTAGTGTATCTGCATGATATGATGGCATATTGTTATATGAGATATTTGCTACTGCACTGAACATGATGATATTGATGGATTGCTGTATGTATGTCAAAATGCGTGTTTGCATGTTGTGTGAGATATTTACTACTGCGTTGAACATACTGATATTAATGAATTGCTGTATGTATCTCGAATTGCGTGTATGCATGAGAATCGGAGGTTTAGTCTGATTAGGACTTTGACCCCGTGGTGGACGTTTGAGCTGATAGTTGAGATTGAGGATATAGTTGGAGCTGGAAGCTCATAAGTTATGACAGGAGCTTGGAGCTCATATGGTACAGTGGGAGCATGGAGCTCATATGGTACAGTTGGAGCTGGGAGCTTGTGTTGCTGAGAGCAAAGTTGCATGTGTCGTGATATCAGCTCAAGGAAGATAAATAACATGCATAGCATATGCATATGATGCCAAGTGGGAAGCCGTATGCCGTGAGGTATACGAGGTTGGTGCACCATGTGCGGGTGCAGAAAACGGAAGGGAAGGTCGGTGTTACCTCAAGGATATACTAGACACAGGTGGATTCACAAGAGACCGATGAGGTAGCTCCTATCGTGTCGTGGCGGTCCCAGACATGTCCTACTATCCCGACTGTACCCTGAGTCTTTCCAGTTGTCGGTGGACCTTCTGAGGAGCCCAGACAGCCCTCTTTGTTTGGGACAGTTGAGTGGTGATGCACTCTTATGGGTCACGGCGAGCGGAACGGATTATCGGAACAAACCAACTTATGATCCATTGAGCGGACGAGATGTTACCCTTAGTAGGGTGCTAGTACCGGCCGGCATGCATAGAAAGAGTATGTGTCACATCAAGCTAGGGAACCACCATGGTGTCGATACACTGAGAGATGGTTGTGTTTGCTATATAGTCCGCATTGCATCATCCCTATGTTTGATGTGCTGTATATCTTATCTCCCTGTCTTTTCTTTGTATGTGTATATTCGTTCTGCAAGCAGACGGGGAGCCAGCAGTACCAGAGGATGGACCCGAGGAGACACCCGTTTATCACCGGAGCACGGAGGATGCCAGTGCTAGGGAATATTGAGATCGTGTATCACGACGAGAGGGGATGGCGGGTGGACCCCTCGACCTTTTTGGTTGTATATACAGGACCAGTTAGCTTGATCTTCCGGAGAGGTACTCCGCCATATGCAGACATCATTGGACCCTATCATGTTTACCAGTTCCTTCCTTTTCCATGGATGTGGTGACCACAGAGAGAGCAGGACTATCGATGGGTGGCACCACAGACTTCAGCTGTATCCAGCAGGAGGGGCTTCGTGCATAGAGGCCAGAGGAGACATTTAGACCGGTACATGAGGGCGGCCTTGAGGCGCCGCATAGTAGTGTCGAGTTTCTCCTCCGAGTACGAGCCTGTGCGGGTTTATAGGCGTACACACGGAGAGGGACAGAGTAGCTCAGGTCATCCCTACCACTGATGGTGAGGGTTAGCCAGTGCGTCTTCTTCTAGGACTGAGTGGAGAGGCTGATGTATTTTGAGTGCAGGGCTGGAGAGCGCTGGTGAGGATGTCTGAGAGCTTTTCTTCTCTTTTGGAGTCCTGTTATATATGTTTTGTCTTTCAGTTTCAGTTGTACAGTGATGTATGTATTATAGTAGCCCTAATGAGGGGGCAACCATGTAAATACTTATATAATGCATGTATATGTTTTATCTTTCCCGTTGTGTTTTACTCTGATGCATGCTTTTATGTGCGTGCTTATCGTGTATGCTTTACCGTTTTGCTATTCGTTTAATAAGCGCAAATATCACCAGGTTATAGTTAATAATAACATAGTAGGCGGGTTCTGAACTTAATGGGATTATCCTACGTACGTGGGGTCGTGTCATTATTATGGTATCAGAGCAGTTTGATTCTAAATCGGATTGCAGGTGTTAGGAAGTCGAACTGGCTAAGTTGGTCGTCTCTGCAAGGGGGTACGACTGTGTCTAGAAGCGTAGAAGGAGTGCGATCGATTGTAATGCTGTATGAATGATAAGTAGATGTATGTAATTATGTTGCTTATCATGTTTGAACTCCGAGCTAACGGTTACTTGAATCTGGAACCAATGGCTCGAGGAAGAGGTAGAGGTAGAGGCGGTGGTAGAACAGGTCCGAATGGAGGTCCAGAAACTGCTGCTTCGCATGCGGGCAACGGAGCTGAATCCTTGGAAACCCTCAGGACTGTGATGGACATGGCTGCTGCGATGTTACAGCAAACCCAGCAGAATGCTCAGCTTATTCAGTTGACTCGAGAGAATCAACAGCAACAACAATAGAATGCTCGGAATGATGATGTTGGTTTGGATGCCTTCATGAGGAGACAACCACCTCAGGTTAATGGGGATTACAATCCCGAGGGGGCAAAACTATGGGTTCAGGAGTTGGAAAAGATATTTGCGGCAACACACTATGACGAAGTTCAGAAGGTTTCCTATGCTTCTTTCTTGCTAGTAGGAGGAGCAGAGATGTGGTGGAAGGGAAAGCAGAGATTGTTTGAGATGGAAGGGAGAGCAGTAACCTGGGAGCTGTTTAAGGAATGTTTCCTTGAGAAATATTTTCCTAGGATGACCAGAGAGAGAAAGACAAGGAATTCCGGAGCCTGAAGCAGGGCAATATGTCAGTGGGGGAATATGCAGCAAGGTTCGAGGCACTGCTCATGTTTTCTGAGTTTTATCAGCGGTACCCAGATGAGGAGTGGATGTACCATAGGTTTGAGGACGGGCTGAAGTATGAGATCTAGAAGGCTATTTTACCATTGGGAATTTCCAGATTCCCTGATATGTTGGATCGGTGTTCTGCGATCGAGAACATCGAAAGGAGGAGAGAGCTGACCTCGCGAAGCGGAGGACCTATCCGCAGTAATCAGAGAGGTAGGGGTGGAAGGTTTCAGTCAGGTCGAGGGCCATATCAGAGGCCCAACCAGAGAACAGGAGAAGCCTGAGGACAAAGGCCGAGTGCGACTCAAGGGTTGCAAGGATGTTTTAAGTGTGGCGGACCACACATGGCTCGAGATTGCAGGAGCCAAGCGCCAGGGGGAACGATGACCTGTTATGGGTGTGGAAAGTCGAGACACATGGCGAGGGATTGCAGGCATGGGAATGCTAGGACAACCGGAGTAGCGGGGCAGACTACGAGACCACAAGCTACGGGGAGAGTGTTTGCTGTGAGGGGAGCTGAATCCTCTCGATGCCCGGATCTGATTCAAGGTAAGTGTTTAGTTTCAGGCAAGCTCTTATCTGTTTTATTTGATTCGGGGGCTACCCACTTGTTTATTTCTATGGAATGCATGGATCACTTAGGATTATTGGTTTCGTCTTTACCATATGATCTTACCGTATCCACACCTACGGGAGATTCACTGACTGCCCTGTCTGTGTGCCTAAAATGCCCTATAACCATAGAAAACAGACATTTCTTTATGGACCTGGTCTGTTTGCCTATGCAGCAGATCGATGTTATCCTTAGCATGGATTGGCTTTCGGCCAACCATGTGGTGCTTAATTGTGCCAAGAAAACCCTTTGTTTTTCTGAGCTATCTGGATTGACGCCTACTAACGAAGGTATTCCGAAGGGTGTACGATCTGAAGAGTATGTGGTGCTGTTCTCTTTGGAAGCAAGGGAAACTCCGAGTGCGGGAGCATTGCCTGTTGTACGGGATTTTCTGGAGGTTTCCAGATGACGTTCCAGGGTAGCCACCGGAGAGGGAGATCGAGTTCGCTATAGATCTTGTGCCAGGGACATGGCCTATATCAACAGTGCCGTATCGGATGTCTCCAGTTGAGCTGACAGAGCTAAAGAAACAGTTGGATGAGATGCTAAGCAAGGAGTTCATCAGACCTAGTGCATCTCCATGGGCAGCACCGGTACTGTTCGTGAAGAAGAAGGACGGAAGTTCGAGGTTATGCGTGGACTATCGTCAGCTGAACAAAGTGACGATAAAGAATAAGTATCCGTTACCCAGGATCAATGATTTGATGGACCAGTTGAGGGGAGCGGCTGTGTTTTCTAAGATAGATCTGCGATCTGGTTATCATCAAATCAGGGTGAAGAAGGAGGATATACCGAAGACTGCTTTTCAGAGTCGATATGGGCACTACGAGTATTTGGTTATGCCATTCAGTGTAACTAATGCTCCAGCCGTGTTCATGGATTACATGAACAGGATATTCCGACCGTTCCTAGATAGGTTTGTTATCGTGTTTATCGATGACATCCTTATTTACTCTTCGAGTAAGGAGGAACACCAAGAGCATCTTTGAGTGGTGCTGCAAGTGCTAAAGGACAGGCAGTTGTATGCGAAGCTGTCCAAGTGTGAGTTTTGGCTGGAAGAGGTGCAGTTCCTAGGACACGTGATCAACAAGGATGGAATCACGGTGGATCCTGCTAAGGTCAAAGCGGTGGTTAAGTGGGAAAGCCCAAAGTCTGTGGGTGAAATTCGAAGCTTTCTTAGGCTGGCAGGTTACTACAGGCGGTTTATCGAGCGATTCTCTAAGATTGCGTTACCCATGACGCAGTTAACAAGAAAGGGAAAGACGTTTGAGTGGTCAGAAGCATGAGAACAAAGTTTCTTAGAGTTGAAGCGGAGGTTAACCACGTCGCCGGTGTTGGTTTTATCAGATCCGTTAGGACGTTTTGACGTATTCTGTGATGTGTCATATCAAGGATTGGTTTGTGTCTTCATGCAAAAAGGGAGAGTGGTGGCGTATGCCTCCAGGCAGTTGAGAGTGCATGAACGGAACTACCCGACTCATGATTTGGAGTTGGCTGCGATAGTGTTTGCATTGTAGATGTGGAGACACTTTCTCTATGGTGCTAAATTCAGTGTGTTTAGCGACCATAAGAGTTTGAAGTATCTGTTCGACCAGAAGGAGTTGAACATGAGGCAGAGGAGGTGGATGGAATTCATAAAGGATTATGAATTCGACCTGCAATACCATCCAGGTAAGGCGAATGTAGTAGCGGATGCGCTTAGTAGGAAGTCCCTACATGTATCTGCCATGATGGTACGAGAGCTTGAGTTGTTAGAGCAGTTTAGGGATTTGCATCTAGATGTGGAAATCGTCAAGGATAAGATGAATATAGGAATGATAGAGGTGACTAGCGATTTCCTGAACCTGCTTTGGAGAAGGCAAGCTGAGGATGAGTACCTTAAGGAAGTTAACCGGTTGATCGAGGAGGGTAAAATGTCAGAGTTTAGGAGAGGTGCGGATGGCCTCATCAGGTTTGGTGACCGAGTTTGTGTGCCTGCGGATAGAGAAGTTAAGAATATGATCTTGGAGGAAACACACAAGAGAAAGTTGAGCTTTCATCCAGGGGCTACTAAGATGTACCAAGATTTGAAGAAGCTGTTTTGGTGGCCGGGGATGAAGAAAGATGTGGCGGCTTATGTCCTATCCTGCTTGGTGTGTCAAAAGGCGAAGGTTGAACACCAGAAGCCAGCGGGATTATTGCAATCGCTAGATGTTCCGGAATGGAAGTGGGATAGCATTGCAATGGACTTTGTTTCTGGCTTACCAAGAACTCAGAAGAGGTGTGATGCGATTTGGGTCTTCATAGATAGATTGATGAAATGTGCTCATTTCCTACCTATCAACCAGAATTACTCTATGGAAAGATTGACTCAGATTTACATCAGGGAGGTGGTGAAGCTACATGGCGTACCTTCAAGTATTATCTCAGATCGAGATCCGAGATTTACTTCTAGGTTTTGGAGAAGCTTGAAGGAAGCGTTGGGAACTAAGTTAAGGTTGGGAACTAAGCTAAGCGTTGGGAAGCGTACGGATGGTCAGTCAGAGCGAACGATCCAATCGTTGGAAGATCTGCTAAGAGCATGTGTGTTGGAACACACGGGGTGTTGGGACGATTTTCTTCCTTTGATTGAGGTTACCTACAACAATAGTTCCCACTCAAGTATCAGGATGGCGCCGTATGAAGCTTTGTACTGAAGGAAGTGCATTACTCCATTGTGCTGGTTTGAGACTAGAGAGAATCAGTTGTTAGCTTTGGAGTTGGTGCAACGGACGACGGAACAGGTTAAGTTAATCCGGGAAAAGATGAAAGCCGCAAGGGATAGGCAGAAGAGCTACACTGACAAATGGAGGAGACCCCTAGAGTTCCAGGAGGGCGATCATGTATTTTTGAGAGTTACTCCAAGGACGGGAGTTGGCAGGGCAATTCGATCCAGAAAGCTTACATCCAGATTCATAGGACCATTTCAGATTCTTCACCGAATTGGTCCAGTAGCTTACCAGATAGCCTTACTGCCAAACTTGTCAAACCTTCATGACGTCTTTCACGTCTCTCAGCTTAGAAAGTATTACCTCGATCCAACGCATGTGCTAGAGCCCGAATCAATCCAGTTAAGAGAGAACCATGAATACGAGGCTTTACCTGCTCGGATAGTGGATAGAAGGATCAAGGAACTCCGCGGTAAACAGATTCCTCTAGTAAGGGTTGAATACGACCCAGTAACTGGAGATTCAACATGGGAACGAGAAGCTGAGATGCGCCAGCAGTATCCGTCTTTGTTTACAGGTATGAGCAAGGAATTTCAGGGACGAAATTCTCTTTAAATGGGTTGGTAATGTAACATCCCTGTTTTTTGTAATTAAGGTGGATGACCTTGATCAGGTATTCGTATGGTTGTGTGATTGCTTGTGTGCTAGTTTGACACCTAGTTGGAAGTTTAGGAATAGGCATGAACAAGGTTGGAAGTGCCTAAGGTGTAACACGAGAAACTGGGGAAGTTAGAAGGCTGGAAGTTCATCTCTCGCTGAGCTTGACGCTCAAGCGTGAGAGAACTCCACGCTCAAGCGTTGAGATGCTTAGGCGTGGGAAGATACGGATGCCTCAGCGTACTGAGAGTGCTGTGCAGCTACTCTGAGTTTGGACGCGTGTGAGACACGTGTCAGGCCAGGGAGCTGGCAGAGTGGACGAGGTTCCACGCTTGAGTGTGGAGAGATCCCACGCTAGAGCGTGGCAACGCTCAAGCGTGCAGTATGTTGAATGCTTAAGTGTGGACAACGGAAACCATAAGTGGAGCATCCACTTTCATCTTCACACTTGCACGAATTTGGAGAGCCTTTCTGCGAGTTAGAGAGAGAAGCTCTGAGTTTTAGAGAGAGAAAGCTTGAGGTTAGAGATGATCAATCCGCCTAAACGCGATTCCGACTACACCGTTGTGATCGCGGCGAAGTTATCTCTGACTCCAGGGGATTAGTTTCTCGATTTGCCATAGGTAAACTCGGATCCCTAACATGTGTTCTTGGCGTTCTTCAAGTCTTTACCTTTTCTTTGATCTTCTGGGCTTACCCTAGGGCTAACACTGTTGTATATGTGTTGTGCTCGTGATTAGGGCAAAGTTCGTGCTCGAGGTGGTGCGAGGCTTGGAGTTGAGGCCGTGGTTGAGGGGCTGTTATGAGCTGCCATAGGAGACTGGCTGCGAGCTTGAGGAAGGAGGTGCAGCCGGTGGTTTCCTAGATTTGCGTGCTAATTGTTCAGATGGGGAGAAAGAGTTACACACGTCGGGGAGGCAAGCATAGACTATATAGTTTTGTTATATGTTTCGTGTGTGCAGGGGAACCCTAAACCCTACGTGAGGTTGAGCCCTGACGAAGTACCTAAACCCTGGGCTTAGTCTACTTCGGGCTAGCACTTCTATGTTGATACCATAGGTTAGCAGATTTATGTTGGCTGGCGTGATGTATGTATGGCTGCTTTGTGAGTATCTGCTTGCCTGCTGACTGTGGTATGTAGTGTATCTGCATGATATGGTGGCATGTTGTTATATGAGATATTTACTACTGCACTGAACATGCTGATATTGATGGATTGCTATATGTATATCAAAATGCATGTATGCATGTTGTGTGAGATATTTATTGTTGCATTGAACATACTGATATTGATGAATTGTTGTATGTATCTCGAAATGCGTGTATGCATGAGAATCGGAGGTTTAGTCTGATTAAGGCTTTGGCCCCGTGGTGGACGTTTGAGCTGATAGTTGAGATTGAGGTTATAGTTGGAGCTGGAAGCTCGTAAGTTATGACGGGAACTTGGAGCTCCTGCAGTGGGAGCTTGGAGCTCATATGGTACAGTTGGAGCTTGGAGCTCGTGTTGTTGAGAGCAAAGTTGCATGTGTCGTGATATCAGCTCAAGGAAGATGGATGACATGCATAGCATATGTATATGATGCCAAGTGGCGAGCCATATGCAGTGAGGTATACGAGGTTGGTGCGTCGAGTGCGGGTGGGGAAAACGGAAGGGAAGGTCAGTGTTACCTCAGGGATATACTAGACACAGGTGGATTCACAAGAGACCGATGAGGTAGCTCCTATCGTGTCGTGGCGGTCCTGGACATGTCCTACTATCCCGACTGGACCCTGAGTCTTTCCAGTTGTCGGTGGATCTTCCGAGGAGGCCTAGGCAGCCCTCTTTGTCTGGGATAGTTGAGCGGTGATGCACTCTTATGGGTCACGGCAAGCGTAACGGATTACCGGAGCAAACCAACTTATGCTCCGTTGAGCGGACGAGATGTTGCCCTTAGTAGGGTGTTAGTACCGGCCGGCATGCATAGAAAGAGTATGTGTCACATCTAGCTAGGGAACGACCGTGGTGTCGAGACATTGAGAGATGGTTGTGTTTGCTATATAGGCTGCATTGCATTATCCCTATATTTGATGTGTTGTATATCTTATCTCCTTGTCTTTTCTTTGTATGTGTATGTTTGTTCTGCGAGTAGACGAGGAGCCAGCAGTCCCAGAGGATGGACCCGAGGAGACACCCGTTTATCACCGGAGCACGGAGGATGCCGGTGCTAGGGGATATGGAGATCGTGTACCACGACGAGAGGGGATGGCGGGTGGACCCCTCGACCTTTTTGGTTGTATATACAGGACCAGCTAGCTTGATCTTCCGGAGAGGTACTCCGCCGTATGCTGACATCATTGGACCCTATCGTGTTTACCAGTTCCTTCCCTTTCCACGGATGTGGCGACCACCGAGCCAGAGAGAGCAGGACTATCGATGGGTGGCACCACAGACTTCAGCTGTATCCAGCAGGAGGGGCTTCGTGCATAGAGGCCAGAGGAGACGTTCAGATCGGTACATGAGGGCGGCCCTGAGGTGCCGCATAGTAGTGTCGAGTTTCTCCTCCGAGTACGAGCCTGTGCAGGTTTATAGGCGTACACACGGAGAGGGACAGGGTAGCTCAGGTCATCCCTACCACTGATGGTGAGGGTTAGCCAGTGCGTATTCTTCTTGTTCTGAGTTGAGAGGCTGATGTATTTTGAGTGCAGGGCTGGGGAGCGCTGGTGAGGATGTCTGAGAGCTTTTCTTCTCTTTTTGGAGTCTTGTTATATATGTTTTGTCTTTCAGTTTCAGTTGTACAGTGATGTATGTATTACAATAGCCCTACTGAGGGGACAACCACGTAAATACTTATATAATGCAAGTATATGTTTTATCTTTCCCGTTGTGCTTTACTCTGATGCATGCTTTTATGTACGTGCTTATCATGTATGCTTTACCGTTTTGCCGTTCGTTTATTAAGCGCGTAATAATATCACCAGGTTATAGTTAATAATAACATAGTAGGCGGGTTCTGAACTTACTGGGATTATCCTACATAAGTGGGGTCGTCTCACTACTTGTGGAAACAATATTCCTACACCATAAAATGTGAAAACATGGTTAAGGAATTATTTTTCAATGAAGGACTTAGGCAAAACGCCCTATGTATTAGGAACTAGGATATATGGAGATAGATCGCTGAAATTATTAGACCTTAGTCAAAGGTACATAAATTGACAAATTGCTTGGGCGCTTTAAATGTGCATGATTCCAAAAATGGTATCTTGCCTATGACACGGGGCGTATACCTGTCCAAGGGACAGTCCTTGTTACATCAGATGTAGATGGAACGCATGAATAAGATTCTATATGCTTCGGCAATTGAATCTGTTATGCATGCCATGGTATGTACTCGAACAGATGTCTTGTATGCTTTGAGCATGATGAGAAAGTACCAATCCAATCCCAGTGAAGGCCACTGGACTGAAGTCAAGAATATCCTTAAGTATTTGAGAAGAACTAAGGATTCATTCTTGATCTGAAATGGTGAGGAAGAGCTCGTTGTAATCGGTTACACAGATGCTAGCTTCCAAACCAATAAGGATAACTATAGATCGCAGTCTGGTTTTGTGTTTTGCCTTAATGGTGGCACTGTGAGCTTGAAAAGGTTTCAAGCTTGAGACAGTTGCTGATTTCATTATAAGGGCAGAGTATATAGTTGCCGTAAATACAGATTTAGAGGCTGTTTGGTTTTGAAAGTTCATTTATGAACTAATCAAATTTCCTAACTTTGCGAACTCCATTGATCTCGTTGCGATGATGATGGAGTAATCGCCTAAGCTAAGGAAACTTGATCTCACCAGTGATCCAAACATATACTTACGTGCTTCTATCTCATTCAATGGATGATTGATAGAGGAGATGTGAAGATGTGCAGAAAGCTACATATGTAGTTGCCTTAAATACAGATTTAAAGGTCGTTTGGATCAGGAAGTTAATTTATGAACTAATCGAAGTTCCTAACTTTGCGAACTCCATTGATCTCGTTGCGATGATGGAGAAATCGCGTAAGCTAAGGAAACTTGATCTCACCAGTGATCAACATATTCTTGAGTGCTTCCATCTCATTCGATAGATGATCGATAGAGGAGGTGTGAAAATGTGCAGAATGACAACACTAAACAATTCACTATTGGAGCCTCTTGCTCAGTGGTAGCATGACACTCACACTAGACTGATGGGTGTTATATAGATGCCCGATTGGCTCTAGTGCTAATTGGAGATTCTTGGGGTAAGCCCTAGTGGCCAATCTATTTTGAATAGATAATCGTTTGTATCATGACTTTGATCATATATTTGATATATGTATAAGGCATTTATTTATTATGTTAAATTTGATGATCATATTTATATCATAATAAAGTCCTTAGAATAGGTAGTTCATTTAATGGAACGTCAAGTATGACTTGACCGTGAGATGCCATTAAATTATAGAACACTATTCTTAAATATCCATAGTCAAGTATTATTACTAATAAGGGCAATACTAATACATTGAGACTATTATGTGAGTGTACTAATGACCACATCTCACGGGTCATAGATATAAGATATCAAGTCTTCACATTATAAATATTAGTTGAATATTTATACTGGAGTGACCCGCTATAAGAACGCTGCATAATAGTTATGTAAGTGTCATAAGCGATTCTCATGATGACCATAGTGAAGTAGTCCTTCGACTTGAAGTCACTACGATTCCTAACATATGTAGTTGTAGGCTTTGATACTATTAAACGTTGTCTGTAACAGGACAACTATAAAGGTAGTTATTGGCCTGCAATGAAACATGTTGAGGAATGTGAGTGATGTAGATAGGATTCGTCCCTCCTACATAACAGGAGTAATGTCTATAGGCCTCTTGATGGTATGCGATGCAGAAATGCATGGCCATGCTAAGGTGGGACAATATGAGATATTGGACCCACATGATCGTACGTCAATTACTAGATCAAGAAATAAATAATTGGACTTAACAATGATGACACATTTATGCCTTGTGTTCAATTAAGACATTGAGACGAAAGGACGTTGACTTTACATTATATAGGGTTAAAATATGGTTTTAATTGTATCACAAATATTCTAATTAATTGGGTAGCAATGATGTATTGCTAGATGCCGCTCATTGTTTATAATATTAATTGATTATTAATGTGATTAATAATAATTAATATTATTGTCAATTAATTGAGAACCTATAGGGTCACACGCATAGAGCAAATGTTCAGAAAATTAGTTTATTTGATTAACTAAATATGATTTAATTAATAATTAAACATTGGGCTTGTAGCGCACAGTAACCCAAGTGGATTAGGTTAAGTGAGTGACAGCTATTAATAAGCTGTGCACATCACTTAAGCCACAACACAACACAGAGCACTCATAACGGCCGCTGTACTTTATTGACAGCAACGCCTCCTTTCTCTCTGTGTGCCACACCTCTTCCAATCCTGATAGCTAGCACTGCGCTATCTCTGACGTTGGTTTTCTCGCGTGGACTGAGCAGAGGTATTGCTACTTTGCAATACTGGTGATAAAGAAGAACCTCTCCCTTAGTGGTGATAGCACCAGTGTTCCTCGAATCTGCTGCTCTGTAGCTGTGTAAGTCATGTTGCCATTCACACCGTAGCAGTGTTAGTGGTATACCAGTGTTGCTGACATGCTCACAGTGTTCGTGGTAAAGCTACGCTTCAAGAGGTAAACACAATATCCTTGTGATTCATGTGCAATACGTGGTCCTTTAGTATAGGGGTTTTTTTGCTCAAGAGGTTTTTATAAATTGTCTTTAAAAATAATCCCTCTTGAAACCCCAACAGTAACTTGATTTGGTGTTGTGTATTCTTGAGGATCATTCATCTAAGAGTTAGAAATTTTTAGACATCCCTAGCTATTTTAAGTCACCATGGCCGAACCTAGACCCGATGAGGCAAGGAATGATATTTTGTTAATGTTAAAGTTATGATTTGTTGTGAAGGATCAAACTGTGTTCGATCGTCCTAAAGCGTGTACGGTTGCTAGTTGCGGAGCCGCAGTCAGAGTTGTATGGGAAAGCACGTCGAAAACTGTTTAGGTGGGGAGAAAGAACTGTTATCGTCGGGAAGGCAAGCGTAGTATAGAATGTATACATGTGTAGGGGAACCTTATACCCAACTAGAGGTTGATCCTCGAACAATGTACTTGGACCCTAGGTGTAGGTACCTTTGGGCTATCACCGCTAAGATGATACTCTAGACAATGTGATTGTTGAGGTTGATATGTTGAACTGCCTATGTGATTATCTGTTTATGCGATATGTTGAACTGCCTATGTGATTATCTGTTGATCTGTTATGTTGAACTGCCTATGTGATTAGCTATTTATCTGTCAACGTGATGATATCTATATTGTCATACTTATTGTTGTGATATTTTGTTCTTGTGATTGGATGGATGATTGTTGATGAGAGTATGGTGACATTGTGATGTTGTTCGGGTTGATACCGTCATGATCCTGACCATGGAGCTGTGACTTGTGGACGCAAGGCATCGTGATGTTGATGTTGATGTTGATGTGGATGCAACGCATCGTGGCTGTTGCCGAGTGCTTAGGTGTGCGGTTCCGGTATCAAGCTGTATTGTTTGTTGCATATCATAGTATTGCATATCATAGCATATTTGATCCCAATGGGGGATGTCCAAATGGGGGCGAGATGTGTACCACCGATCTCGAGGCGGGATGTCCAATTGGGGACGTGATGTCATTAATCCCGACGGGGATGTCCAACTGGGGACTTGATGAAATCGGCCGACATGCATATAGGGATGATGACATGCATATAGGGATTAGTATCCTTCATAGAGGTTTGATATGAGAGAATGACTTTTGAGATGATTGTACTGTATGACTCAAGAGATAGTTGTTGGTGTGTTGTATGTTTTCTATGTGTTGTGTGCTACATGTATATATATGTTGTACTATTACCCTTCTCCCATGTTTGATTATGCAGGTTTCTTATCCCCCTATCTTTTCTCTTTGTAGTTCTTTTATTTTATGGGAAGGCCCTGTGGAGGAACCAGTTGCTGAGGAGTTAGATGACACTCCTTATGAGCCTGATGCCGGTGGACGAGCCACGAACCCTAATATTGTGGGGTTTTGAGTTTTGTACCATAAGTGTGGCTAGTATGAGAGTTTTCTTATCTTTTAATGTACTCTGCTATGCTGCGTGCCTTAATTTAGTTTCGTTTCCACGTTTAATCTTTCCGCTTCACTTCGTATTAATAAAGCGCACTAACGTTTATAATACGATTAAGGATAGTTAATGTGACACCCGCTACCCCGCATACGATAAAATAAAATAAAGCATGCAAGTTAAATAAAATTTTAAAACTTTAACATAAAAGGTAGCAAGTACCACATGATCCGAAAACAATTTAAACATAAAACAACTGCGGAA
This sequence comes from Ammopiptanthus mongolicus, assembly GCA_039655645.1. Taxonomy (NCBI): domain Eukaryota; kingdom Viridiplantae; phylum Streptophyta; class Magnoliopsida; order Fabales; family Fabaceae; genus Ammopiptanthus; species Ammopiptanthus mongolicus. The sequence continues at coordinate 54,882,321 of CM077349.1, forward strand.
AAACATTAATCATAAACGAAACCCGAAACCTGATGTCACATAATCAGAGTTGGTATACATATACCGATAACACATCGGAATAAAACTAAACAACTGAATGTAAATCCTATCTACTACTACTAAGAGAGATCTTCACGGGATCACTCCTCGTCAGCATGCTCACCCTCCTTTGCACATGCAACATCATATGCACAAGAACAACAAAGGATGGGGGTGAGAAATACGATCATAAATATATGTAAACGGAATGGAATAGTAATTAAGATGACATACAACATACATCAATCAACATATGTATAATCAAAACATATCAAAGATGCATGTCAATGCGAATGCAACATCACTACTCCGTATGCATGTGGCCAACAACTCTAACTCTGGAAAGACGATTAGGAGTACATGTCCGGTTATCAACGTGGATGTTATGCCAGACCGTGGGCCATCCCCGAACACTCTCACTAATCCTGATAACGTATAGTGGCTAGTCAGGGTACTCAAGCTTATCCTTTAGGTCACTCCGACAATAGGTAGCTAGCCCATGTCACCTTGAATTTCCCTACCCAATGTACCCGCAAGGCCGGGATAACACCCATCGTGGCCTCCACTATCGCGATTCATCATTTGCTTTCCACCCAACATATCAACGTCAACGCATGATGCATGTTATGCTCAACAACATGCAAACACATGTCCAACCATCCACCATCAACACCATTACATGGCTATCAACTTTGACCAACAAGCATCAAAGATGATTTATCAACATCAAACTTGACCAATAAGCATCAAGAATGATTTAACCAACAACATCGGTAACAGTACGTCGTTACCAATAACATCATCGTCTTATTAATTGTTCTCTTTGTTAAGTCTTAACTTGACATCATCTTCATTAAGTATTATACCTAATCTTATTATCTAAACCTCAATTCATATCTTATTAAGATTATAACTTAATCCTAATATTTAAACCTCAAGTCATATAGTTATTAAGATAATAAATTAATCTTAATATCTAAACCTCAATTCATATTTTATTAAGATGATAACTTAATCTTAATATTTAAACGTCAAGTCATATATTTATTAAGATTATAACTTAATCTTAATATCTAAACCACAATTCATATCTTATTAAGATTATAACTTATTCTTAATATTTAAACCTCAAGTCATATGTTTCTTCATAACACTATCCATCAAGCATAAGGGGTCAAAACTGTTCCTGGGCACGTGAGAATCGATTTCCATTCTCTGGAATCGATTTCTCAAGTTTTCAAAATCGATTTCCAATCTCTGAAAATCGATTTCGGCGTATTCAAATCGATTTCCCCAATCGATTTTGAACAAGGGAAAATCGATTCTAAAAATCGATTTCTACAAGGCCAAATCGATTTCCACGTTCTGGAAATTGATTCTTGGTTGATTCAAATCGATTTCCACGTGCCCGGTGCGCAAGTTATCGAATGTGATAACTGTTTTGTTTATAAGAAATATAATATGTATATCTATTGATTAATATTGTATGTCTTATAAATTGAAGCTAATGTTTCCTTTGCCAGGAAGGAATTGCTAGAGGACGTGGTAGAGGAAGAGGAATGTGACACCCACTACCCCGCATATAATAAAACATGAATAAAATCATACATGTCTTAAAAAAAAAAATATAACAATTAAAATAAAAACATATCCCCAAGGGTAATGTGCATCACATCATCTATAACGTAAAACGTAGGAAACTGAAATAATCAAAATCCTTTAAAAACAAACTGCGAAAAACATAAATAATAAACATAACCCAAATCCCGATGTCACATGATCAGAGCTGGTATCCCTAAACGTACATCGGAATAAAACTGAAGAACGTAAAACATAAATCCTAACTACTGAGAGAGATCTCCTCGGGATCACTCCTCGTCAGCATGCTCACCCTCCTCTGCATATACCATAACATATGCACAAGAATAAGAAAGAGAGGGGTAAGAAATACAATCATGAATATATGTAAACGGAATGGAATAGTAATTAAGATGACATACAACATACATCAATTAACACAGATTTAATCAATATATATATATATCAAAGATGCATGTCAATGCGAATACAACATCACAACTCCGTATGCATGTGGCCAACAACTCTAACTCTGGAAAGACGATTAGGAGTACATGTCCGGTTATCAACGTGGATGATATGCCAGACCATGGGCCATCCCCGAACACTCTCACTAATCCTGATAACGTATAGTGGCTAGTCAGGGTACTCAAGCTTATTCTTTAGGTCACTCCAACAATAGGTAGCTAGCCCATGTCACCTGGAACTTCCATACCCAACGTACCCGCAAGGCCGGGATAACACCCATCGTGGCCTCCACTATCGCGATTCATCGTTTGCTTTCCACCCAACATATCAACGTCAACGTATGATGCATGCTACGCTCAACAACATGCAAACACATGTCCAACCATCCACCATCATAATCAATCACATTGATTATCAACAATGACCATCAATGATGATCATCAATCAACTAGGCGCTAACCATCGTTATTGCCTTTATCAACATTGCCAATATTATCATCATAATCAATCACATTGATTATCAACAATGACCATCAACGATGATCATCAAACAACTAGGCGCTAACCATCGTTATTGCCTTTATCAACATTGCCAATATTATCATATCGTCATTATTAATATTAACGTTCTTTTCTATACTATCAACCTTGAATTGTGATCTCACAGTCATTTTCCCATTACCCTATTCATTTCTTCTTCACAACAGAATCTGGGTGAGAAGCCCAGATTCGCTAGGCAAATCGTGGCTCGCGAGGCGAGCCCGAGAGCTCCTAAATAGGTTCTCAGATTCGCTAGGCGAATCCTGGCTCGCGAGGCGAGCCCGAGAGCCCCAATATCTAGTTCTCTCATTCGCCTCGCGGATTACAATCCGCTAGGCGAATCACGTCAGACCACGAATGGTCTCTCTGTCTCGCCTCGCGAATGGCTATTCGCCAGGCGAATCATGACAGATGTGGGAATCTTAAGAATTTCTCTAAGTTATCCCTATGCCTATCATCCCATCTCTCAAGAATCATTCCTATGGGTTTCCAAAACTAATCCAATATTATCAATCTCACCTCTCATATCAACTCATTCATTATGGGGTGCCAAACGTCCTAGAGCTATGTTCTTCCACTAATCCTATTTTCTTTATTGTAACGCACGTCATCATCAAGTCATCATTATCAATGCACATTATACAATCTCATCAATGCATATCGTATCTAAATTCATACTATTCATCGCACATCATAATATTTGAATCATATCATCAAGACAAACACCCATAATCATCATCATAGAACCATAAACATATATATTTATACAATATTCACATAGGCATATACATGGCATATACATAACATTCACATAATTGCACTCATAGCATATACATAGGCATTTACAATGCATATAGACAAACATATAGGGGTCATGGGTTAACCCCTTCATCTTAACCTATCCCAAAACCCACATACTCATGATCTATTTCTTCCCCCCATACTTGGTATGATGCTCACAATGAACAAAGGAAGAGAAAATGGTCCGGAAAGATTGCGTCTCATGAACACTCGATCTCACGACACTTGATTTCACAATCACAGCCCCAAAAGGTTCAAGAGCAGCAACAAGGAAGAGGGATTGTGATGGCAGTGATTCTCCTCAAGCGAACGCGACGAAGAACGATTAACAAAAGTGAAGTCTCCTTCAAGAATCCTTGGGAAGGGTTTAGGAATCCTTATTTGGAGAAAAAGAGGCAGTTTCTAAGAGTATTTCGAGTTAGCAAATAGGTTTAGGTCGAGTCGTTTGGTATAAATATGAGTTAGGGTCATTATGGGCTGATTAGAAGCCCAAAAACATGTTTCTGCTGCGTGCAGATTCATGAGGCGAGACTATTTTCGCGAGGCGAACCAGAGAGCTGCAATAATCTAGCTGTCAGGTTCGCGAGGCGAATGTACATTCGCGACGCGAAACTTGAGAAGCCGAATTTGGCCTTAACACCTGAAATAAGACTTGTAGATAATCTTGTAAGCTTTCCAACGCATCCAAGATCGCCTCAATCGAACATCTAGAACCCAAGATATGGCCAAAACCGTGAAATAGGTTGTAAGGCCATAAAGTGATTAAACTATTTTTAAAGGCTAAACTATCTTAAACATGAATCTAAACGTCATGGGCGAGCATAACCACATATTTTGGTCAAGAATAATACATAATAATATGTATTAATATAAGGTGAAATTCGAGGTGTTACAAGGAACACTAGTTGGAACCAGGGACTTCGACCATAATGGTGATACCTCGGGAACCGGAGGTGGCGGAGATTAGAACGTAGCGATGAAGGCCATGAGGGATTTAGCCACTGCAATGCTGCAACAAATGCATCAAAATGCCTAGTTTATGTAGCGACAGGAAGAGAGGGATGCTAGACAATAACAGCATCCGGTGAGAGGAGATGGAGTGGTAGACATCGGACTGAATGCTTTTATGAGGGGAAATCCTCCCCAATTCCATGGAGAATACAATCCGGAAGCTGCTGAACCATGGCTGCAAGAGATCAAGAAGGTCTTTGTCGCTATCAATTGCAGAGAGGATAGGAAAGTCACATATGCTGCTTTCATGCTAGTCGGAGCAGCAGAAGCATAGTGGAAGAACAAGCAAAGACTACTAGAGACTGAGGGGAGATTACTGACCTGGGAAGTGTTTCGTGAAAGCTTATTGGAAAAATATTTCCCAAGGAGTGTCCATCAAGAGAAAGAGTTCCTGAACCTGAAACAGGAGCAGAGGTCAGTGGGAGAATACGCCATGAGGTTTGAGGCGCTGCTGAAATTCTCTCAGTTCTACCAAGTGTACTCGGATGAAGAGAGGGTGTGCAGAAAGTTCGTAGACGGGTTGAGGCCCGAGTTGAAGAGGGCTATGCTACCGTTGAGCATCTGATCATTCCCAGAGCTGATAGAGAAATGTACAGTACTAGAAGGGCACGATCAAGAGGGAATGATGCAAGCTCAAGTGAGAAGTAGTTGACCAGTTAGAAGTTTTGGTCAGAAAGGTCGCGGAGGAAAGTTCCAACTAAAGGCGAAGCCTTACAATCGTCCAGGTCAACAAACAACAGCTTCTGGAAAAGGGAATACCAGTCAGAGACAACCAGGTTTTTCCACATGTTTTCGATGCGGTGGATCGCATCTAGTGAAGGATTGTCCTCAAGCACCGAATGTCAACTGTTTCCATTGTGGCAAGTGGGGCTACTATGCCAACGAGTGTCGACCAGAGGATACTAGTAGGGGTCAAATTCAACAACGAGGCAGAAGAATTCAAGATACGGAGAAAAGGCAAACCATGGTGAGCCAGCAAGACAGGACACAGACGATGGGAAGGGTGTTCGTCATGAGAGGATCTGAAGCTTCTCAATGTCTCGATCTGATACAAGGTGAATGCCTAGTTGCTGGGAGGCTCTTATCTGTTTTGTTTGATTAAGGGGCTGTAACACCCCATTTTAGGGGTCATGATTATTCAATACAAGACCATAAATTTACAAGCGGAAAATATATAAAAAGAGCTTACCGAAAATATGGGTTTTCTTTTTTCCTTTCTTTTATAATCAAGTTCCAAAACCATGCATGTATACTTACACCACAAGGACAATATGCATAATCATAATCAATAATAAAAGATAGAACATCTCTCAAAATACATAGATACACATAGTAGTTTCAACACTGGACTACAAGAGAAAACAAAATAACATAAAGACAAGTTTAATCTGTACTACGGAGACGTAGCTCCAGTACATAAAGGGGGAAAGGGGTACATAATAAATATATAGACACTGGGAAAGACTCTAGAGACTGGCCAAAAACTGACGCTGTACTACTCATCAGAGTAATACTCCTCTGGGTCCTCGTCCTCCTCGTCCTCCTCCATGGCCTCCTCTTCCTCCTCGTCCTCATCCTCTAAGGCCTGCATGTCGTAGCCACTCATGATCTGCTCCGCGTACCGCAACGCCTACTCGTCAGTCCTTAACCACCACGGGCTGGCAGGGGCTACCTCAGGAACGTCCTCCGGAACATACTCGGGCACTTCCTCTTCCTCCTTCTCCTCCATCTCCTCATCGTCAGACGAGAGGATAATGAGGGGAGCAGAAAAGGATACCCTGGCAGGAGCCGGTGTGCTCTTATGAGCAGTCATCCTCCAAGTCGCCCGATGGCGGGGAATCAGAGGGTGTAGCTCGAAGGGCTCATAAGTAGGCCCTGGGGGTGGGATAACAGGGACAGAAGGGCCGAACGCAGATGCAGGTACAGCAGAAGTAGACGGTGCTGTAGGTGGAGGTGGCATAGAAGCAGGGTCAACATATATGTCCCGGGGCTCCTCCCGATGAACTGCAGTTTGGGTGCTGGGCTGTCGCAGATGATCATCTGGTGGTGGTGGTGGCTGGGTGACTCCTGTGCTACCCTCACCACTAAACCGTACAGTACAAACCCTCTCAGACAGGCTCGTCATGGAGAAAGGCAACTCTCTCCTACTCGTGAAACTCACTGCTCCTGTGTATGTGCGATGTCCATCAAGACGGATTGTCCAAGCATCCGCCCCGTTGTGAAGCGTCAAGTCCAACGTCAATTGAGAAGGTGGATCGCTCGCCATATCTACTCACCATAGTAGAAAGAAAACCATGCGAGTAGCGTGACAGCAAAAGTAATGAGGTATTCCGCATATTGCATAACCAGAATAGCAGTGATAAAAGTCACGCACACACGCACCCAATCGGCATAATAGCGCATGGGCTTTCACAGCATAGCAAATAATTACATGGCATCACAGTTACATAGATATATCAATTGCAGTTAATATATCAGTCACAGTTAATATATCCATCAACAATGATATGGGTCAAAGGTCAACTCAAGAATGCAATGACACAAATGCAACATGACTCAGACCCCCTACGCCATGGAGCTAACATAACAAGAGTGAGTGATTGGGAGAACATTGTCTGCGTTATCTCAGCCCACAGTACCATATCCAAATGATTGCAATCATCATAATGGCTCACGCCAGACTTTCTTTACCCAAATCATGACTTGCCAGGTGTTTCAGTTAGGATGTCAGTGTTTTTCGATGGATATCCATGACACAGAGGAGCTACTCTCTCGCCACATGTGTTTTCCCCAACCCCCGACGTCCGCAAGATCCTCATGATCGACACCTCAGACAATCGGACCTGCACCAAGGTGTAATCTCAACTCCTAGGCATCACGCCCAACTTATGCACAGATGCAGATGCATGTCAAGAAATGCTACAAACAGCCCGTACTATCTCATCACGTAGTACCACGTTTATCTCTTGATAAACCATAGGATACCCTTACGGGACCCCCTTTCACACGACTTGCCATCAGTCGCCCATCCTTGGTTCCGTTCCTTGTAGTCACGTACCACTTCGTCGTTTGAAACACAATGTTCATGTCTTATGATACATTAGTCAATAACCTAGATGTATTATGGAGGTTAGGATCCACAAGGATACCCTTCATCAATCTTCTCACTTGTCTAACAAGGAACATCACTTATGTAACACCCTGTTTTTTTTTTTTACACTATGCTTATATGTGTTAATCTTTGCTTGTATATGTTGTATATATGTTGTTTATGATTGTTCTTGATGTCCAAGTTCATAGTTGGGGTAGTTTAGCCTTAAGGAATGGTCAATGCATTCAAGTCCAAGAAACATGTTTTACGGTTTTGTTCATATCTTGAGTTCTAGACATCCGATTGAGGTGATCTTGGATGCGTTGGAAAGCTTAGAGAATTATCTACAAGTATTATTTCAGGTGTTAAGGCCAAATTCGGCTTCTAAAGTTTCGTGTCGCGGTGATACATTCGCCTCGCGAAATTGACAGCCAGATTTTTACAGCTCTCTGGTTCGCCTCGCCAAAGGCTACTCGCCTCGCGAATATGCGCACACCAGAATCGTGTTTTTGGGCTTCTAATCAGCCCATAATGACCCTAACTCATATTTATACCCTAAGACTCGACCTAAACCTACTTTCTAAGTCGAAAAACTCTCAGAAACTGCCTCTTCCTCTCCAAACAAGGATTTCTAAACCCTTTCCAAGGATCCCTGAAGGAGATTGCACCATTGTTCATCGTTCTTCACCTCTTTTGCTTGAAGAGCATCACTGCCATCACAAGCCCTCTTCCTAGTTGCTGCTCTTGAACCTTTTGGGGCTGTGATCGTGAAGTCAAGCGTCGTAAGATCGGGCATTCGTGTAGACGCAACCTTTTCCGGACCGTTTTCTCTTCCTTTGTTCATTGTGAGCTTCATACCAGGTATGGGGGGAAGAAATAGATCATGAGTATGTGGGTTTTGGGATAGGTTAAGATGAAGGGGTTAACCCATGACCCCTATATGTTTGTCTATATGCATTGTAAATGCCTATGTATATGCTATGAGTGTAATTATGTGTATGTTATGTATATGCCATGTATATGCCTATGTGAATATTGTATAAATATACATGTTTATGGTTCTATGATTATGATTATGGGTGTTTGTCTTGATGATATGATTCAAATATTATGATGTGCGATGAATAGTATGAACATAGATACGATATGCATTGATGAGATTTTATGATGTGCAATGATAATGATGACTTGATGATGATGTGCGTTACAATAAAGAAAATAGGATTAGTGAAAGAACATAGCTTAGGGACGTTTGGCACCCCATAATGAATGAGTTGTTTTGAGAGGTGAGATTGATAATATTGGATTAGTTTTGGAAATCCATAGAGATGATTCTTGAGAGATGGGATGATAGGCATAGGGATAACTTAGAGAAATTCTTAAGATTCCCACATCTGTCATGATTCGCCTGGCGAATATCCATTCGCGAGGCGAGACAGAGAAAGACCATTCGTGGTCTGACGTGATTCGCCTAGCGGATTGTAATCCGCGAGGCGAATGAGAGAACCAAATATTGGGGCTCTCGGGCTCGCCTCGCGAGCCAGGATTCGCCTAGCGAATCTGAGAACCTGTTTAGGAGCTCTCGGGCTCGCCTCGCGAGTCACGATTCGCCTAGCGAATCTGAGAACCTGTTTAGGAGCTCTAGGGCTCGCCTCGCGAGCCACGATTCGCCTAGCGAATCTGGGTTTCTCACCCAGATTCTGTTGTGAAGGGATAATGATTAAGGTAATGGGAAAACGACTGTGAAGTCATAATTCAAAGTTGATAATATATAAAAGAACGTTAATACCTATATGACTTGAGGTTTAAATATTCGGATTAAGTTATACTCTTAATAAAATATGAATTGAGGTTTAGATAATAAAGATTAAGTATAATACTTAACAAAGATAATGTTAAGTTAAGACTTAACAAAGAGGACAATTAATAAGACGATGATGTTATTGGTAACGACGTACTGTTACCGATGTTGTTGGTTAAATCATTCTTGATGCTTATTGGTCAAGTTTGATGTTGTTAAATCATCTTTGATGCTTGTTGGTCAAAGTTGGTAGCCATGTAATGGTGTTGATGGTGGATGGTTGGACATGTGTTTGCATGTTGTTGAGCATAGCATGCATCATACGTTGACGTTGATATGTTGGGTGGAAAGCAAACGATGAATCGCGATAGTGGAGGCCACGATGGGTGTTATCCCGACCTTGCGGGTACGTTGGGTATGGAAGTTCTAGGTGACATGGGCTAGCTACCTATTGTCGGAGTGACCTAAAGAATAAGCTTGAGTACCCTGACTAGCCACTATACGTTATCAAGATTAGTGAGAGTGTTCATGGATGGCCCATGGTCTGGCATATCATCCATGTTGATAACCGGACATGTACTCCTAATCGTCTTTCCAGAGTTAGAGCTGTTGGCCACATGCATACGGAGTAGTGATGTTGCATTCGCATTGACATGCATCTTTGAATATATATATATATATATATATATATATATATATATATATATATATATATGATTATATCTGTGGTGATTGATGTATGTTGTATGCCATCTTAATTACTATTCCATTCCGTTTACATATATTCATGATTGTGTTTCTTACCCCTCTTCTTGTTATTCTTGTGCATACGTTGTGGTATATGCAGAGGAGGGTGAGCATGCTGACGAGGAGTGATCCCGAGGAGATCTCTCTCAGTAGTTAGGATTTATGTTTTATGTCATTCGATTTTATTCCGATGTATTATCGGTATATGTATACCAGCTCTGATATGTGACATCGGGATTTGGGTTATGTTTATTATTTATGTTTTCCGCAGTTTGTTTTCAAAGGATTTTGATTATTTCAGATTCCTATGTTTTACGTTATAGATGATGTGATGCACATTACCCTTGAGGATATGTTTTTATTTTAATTGTTATATTTTTCAAGACATGTAGGATTTTATTCATGTTTATTATATGTGGGGTAGTGGGTGTCACAACTTACACTTTATAAGTAACTCTTAGTGATTGAATATTATGGAGTCCTTAGATGATCTAAATCATCAAGGATGTGGGACATGATTTTATCATGACCACTAGGTAATTAGTATATGTCTTTTACTAGGATCTTATGAGTCCATTATGGAGTTCATATAGATTCTCTTAGGAGATAACGCGTGTTTTTACTATTATAATGAAAACTTCAAAGTACTATCTTTATGTCAAAGTAGTTCATGAAAGCTCTTTCATGAAGTATAGTTTGAAAATTCTAATCAAGTGTCCATAGGTGTCTCATTTTAGTGTAAAACTCCTTGAGTTAGTTTCCTTAATTCTATTACTTAGTGGAGAAGAAAACATAATTCTCTTTTGAAATCATTAATTTGTTTTCAAATGAACTATAACTTATAACTTTTGGAAAGTCCAAAGAGGTGATAGTGTACTCTTTGTTTTTAAAGAAAGGTTTTGTACGAATCCTATTTCTCAAAGAAGGCTTACTAACTAAAATTTCTTGAAAACCATCTTGATTAATTATGAAACTCTTGGTTCTTGAAAAAAATTTCTTGAAAACAACTTATTAAAGTAAGTTGTTGATCAACATCAAACCAACCCATTTTTAACATGGTTCCTACATGAAGTCCAAAAACTCTTATTTCACAACACATGGTTCTTTGGAACCAAAACTTGGTTTTTTTGGAAACCTTTTCAATTTATATACTTCTTATACTTTAGTATGAACATATAAAACCCCTTAGCATTAACATTTTAAGGTCCTAACCCTATTTTCTACACCAACGCCGAATGCCCCATAGGAAAATAGGATAGGTTTTTCTTTATTTTATTACATTGTTAGAACCATATTAAGTTCATTTTACCATCACTTAAACATAGAAGCTTTGGCTTCCCTCCTAAACATGTCAAGGCCGAACCACTCATGGTCATATACCACCAAAATACAGCCATTCAACAACATCCAAAGTAGTATAGAATAATCACATCAACATATAAGCATGTTGTCAAGACAACTTAGAACATAAACAAGTTCAAACCATTCAAAAATCCTATCTTAAATCTTTGGACCTAAGAATAGTTTTTCACCATGCCAAAATACTTTTCTCCTAGCACATACAAACATAATCATCATATCAACACAACAACATAATTTAATATGACAACAAAGTAAAGAACTTTATAAGGAAACCCTAGACCTAGGGTTTTCCTTCAACAAATTAGGAAGCCTTTATCACCACCATTTAAGCTGTGATATGGTTCACTCCCCAATTAACTTTGTGAAGCTTCCTTGAATATTAGAAGATGAAAACTTGGTCACCAAAACCACTAAGAAAATCGTGACCTAGAGGAGAAACAAACAAGTTCAAAACTTGATTTTTTTTCAACTTCATAAACAATGAGAACACAATGATTTTTCGACATCATAAGCATGATAACATAAAGACCTTCTCTAGAGTAATAAACAGAAGAAACTAAGTTAGAAACTTACTCTTGAACAAGGGTTCAAAATCAAGTTCAAGAAGCTTGAACCTTCTTGAATGATTCTTGAATAACTTGAAGCAAACAACTTCAAATGAAGAAATTCCAAAGAGGAAAGTTTTTTAGATGAATGAGATAAACAAGAATATGAAGTTATAATGATGAAATAAGGTGAGTAAGACTACTTACTAGGTCTGGCCGAATGCAAGAGGGAAGTGAGAGAAGAGAGAAAATCTTGAACTTTTGTGTTTTGAGTGAGAAATGAATGGAATAGTGTTTTGGTGTCTTGAACACATAAAGGGCCGAGTTCTCCCTCCCTTGTGGACTCCAAATATTCATTAAATTTTGATAGTAAAGATTGGAGGGCCAAGATTCAAGTTGATGAGTGTGTTGTTGCTTATGGAGGGCTTAAGGACAAGATTAACCAAAAATGGTTAAGATGCTTTTTTTCTATTAGTGGTTAATGTCATAACTTTCTTGGATATTATAAAAGGAGGATTTTGGGTTCTTCCCCAAGCATCATGGCCGAATGGCCTTGACTAGATGTAACAAGAATAGTTACACTCTCATTTAGTTAGGAATTAGGTAATCAGGGTTTTTACCAAAAATGGATAATTGGTTTTTACTACTTTTGGTAAATTTTTGGATTTTAAGAAAGCTAATCCTCTTCATTAGGAATAATCAAAAAGGTAATGGAAAATGTAATTCAACATTACATCTCACTTAATTCCCCGTTTCCCAGCCTCCGACACGCAAAACAAGAAATTACCCGATAACGATCAAAATAGAACTTTTATCGATTTTTCGTCTCTTAACGACAAAAGAAACTTTACCACAACATAACCATGGATATATATATATATATATATATATATATATATATATATATATATATATATATATATATATATATATATATATATATATATATATATATATATATATATATAATTCATATCAAACATAAGGTAGCGATCACAATTAAATGTTGATCATAAACAGTTACAAAAACGGGGGTGTTACAGGGGCTACCCATTCTTTTATGTCATTAGCGTTTATGGATAATTTGGGTTTGCTTGTTTCATCCTTATCATATGATTTGACTGTTTCTACACCTACGGGTGACTCCCTGGTAACCCTATTTATCGGTTTACAATGCCCGATCGTTATAGAGGACTGATCTTTTCTGGTAGACCTAGTCTGTCAACCTATGCAGCAGATTGATTTTATCCTAGGCATAGACTGGCTTTCGGCCAACCTTTTGTTACTAGACTATTCAAATAAGACCCTCCGTTTTTCCGAGAAATATGGATCATTGCCTGCCAGTGATGGTGTGTCGGGAGGTGTACAATTAGGAGAGTGCATTGAGCAATTTTATTTGGAAGCCAAGGAGACTCCGAGTCTAGATGCTTTGCCAGTAGTCCATGAGTTTCCAGATGTTTTCCTGGATGATGTGCTTGGATTGCCACCCAAGAGGGAGATAGAGTTCGTGATCGATCTTGTACCTGGAGCCGGACCGATTTCGATAGCACCATATCGAATGTCCCCAACAGAGTTGGCAGAGCTAAAAAAGCAACTAGACAACATGCTGAAGAAGCAGTTTATAAGACCAAGTGTTTCACCGTGGGGAGCACCTGTGTTGTTCGTCAAGAAGAAGGACGGTAGTGCAAGGTTGTGTGTGGACTACCGACAACTCAACAAGGTAACGATCAAGAATAAATACCTGTTGCCAAGGATCGACGATCTTATGGACCAGTTGAGGGGAGCAACGGTGTTCTCGAAGATCGATCTGAGATCCGGATATCATCAGACAAGGGTGAAGGAAGATGATACACCGAAGACAACTTTCAGGAGTCGGTACGGACACTACGAGTATCTAGTTATGCCTTTTGGTGTGACTAATGCTCTTGCAGTGTTCATGGACTATATGAACATAATTTTCAGACCGTGCCTTGATAAGTTTGTCGTTGTTTTCATCGATGACATCCTTATCTACTCCTCAGACAAAGAAGAGCATCAAGAGCAGTTGAGGGTTGTACTTCAAGTTCTTAAGGACAAACAACTCTATGCCAAGTTGTCTAAGTGTGAGTTCTGGTTGGAGGAGGTACAATTCCTTGCGCATGTGATCAACAAGGATGGTATAGCAGTAGATCCTACAAAAGTAGAACCTATGGTTAAGTGGGAAAGCCCTAAGACGGTAAGCGAGATCATAAGCTTTCTCAGGCTAGCAGGATACTATAGGAGGTTTATCGAGGGATTCTCGAAGATTGCGTTATCTCTGACGCAATTGACGAGAAAAGGAAGAGCGTTTGAATGGACAGGAGAGTGCGAGGCTAGTTTCCAAGAGCCAAAAAGGGGGCTAACTTCATCTCCGGTACTAGTCTTGCCAGATCTATCAACGCCGTTCAATGTGTACTGTGACGGATCGTATCAAGGTTTGGGTTGCGTACTCATGCAAGAGAGGAAAGTGGTAGCCTACGCTTCCAGACAGCTAAAAGTACATGAACGGAATTACCCAACCCATGACCTAGAGTTGGCCGCAATAGTGTTTGCATTGAAGCTATGGAGATACTATCTCTATGGCGCTAAATTCAGTGTGTTTAGCGACCATAAAAGTTTTAAGTATCTGTTCGACCAAAAGGATTTGAACATGTGGCAGAGAAGGTGGATGGAATTCATAAAGGATTATGAATTTGATCTACAGTACCACCCAGGAAAGGCCAACGTGGTAGCAAATGAATTGAGTCAGAAATCTTTGCATATGTCGGCTCTGATGGTGAAAGAGTTGGACTTGTTAGAGCAATTCAGTGATCTAAACTTGGACGTGGAGTGGTGTAAGGACAAGATAAGTTTAGGAATGGTATCTATCACTAGTGATTTTCTGAACTTAATCTGGAAGAAGCAAGGAGAAGATCAGTACCTGCAGGAAAAGAACCAGATGGTTGAAGAAGGAAGGATTTCAGAAGAGAGGTGCTGACAGAATTCTGAGGTTTGGGGACATGATATATGTGCCTAAGGATAGCGAAGTTCGGAACATGATCTTGGAAGAGGCACACAAGAGCAAGCTAAGTTTTCATTCTGGATCTATATAGATGTACCAGGATCTAAAGGGAATGTTTTGGCGGACAGGGATGAAGAGGGAAGCAACAGAGTATGTCCAATATTTTTTGGTGTGTCAAACGGCAAAGATTGAACACCCGAAACTAGTAGGGTTATTGTAATCACTGGACGTCCCAGAATGGCAATGGGATAACATTGCAATGGATTTTGTTTCCTGACTACCAAGGACGCAAAGGAGGTGTGATGCAATTTGGGTAATCGTTGACAGGCTTACGAAATGTGCTCATTTCTTGCCGATCAACCAGAGGTATTCTTTGGAAAGATTAACCCAGATTTACATCAAGGAAGTAGGGAGATTGTATGGGGTACCTTCGTGTATAATTTCGGACAGAGATCCGAGATTTACTTCCAGATTTTGGCAGAGTTTGAATGGTGCTTTGGGAACTAAGTTAATGATGAGTTCAGCCTATCATCCGCAGACGGATGGTCAATCTAAAAGGACGATTCAATCTTTGGAGGATCTTTTAAGAGCATGTGTTTTAGAAAACACAGGAAGTTAGGATGAATTCCTTCCAATGATTGAATTCACGTACAACAATAATTTCCACTCAAGTATTGGCATAGCGCTATACGAGGCACTATATGGACGAAAGTGTAGAACATCGCTCTATTGGTATGAAACCAGGGAGAATCAGTTGATAGGCCTAGAGGTATTGCAGCGAACAACGGAACAAGTTAAGAAAATTCGAGAAAGGATGAAAGTTGCACAGGATTGACAAAAGAGCTATAGTGACTGATAAACCTCAATTCTATGCATTTTATAGGAGGTATTTGGGGTAATTTCCGATGTATTTCATGATACAAATTATTATATTTCACCCCTTTTACTTAAGTTTTGACAGAATTGACAAGTAGACGCAGTTTGATGAACTTATGAAGATTAATGAAGGTTTTAGAGCTAAATTGGGCAGAACACGGTTGTGCCAAACATCAGCACGCCCATGCCATATTGAAGAAAGTGACGACTTAGTAAAGAAAGGCCTGACAGAAGCTAGCACGGCCTCAATCGCAAAAAGCACGACCGTGCCAAACATCAGCACGCCTGTGCCAAAGCCCATGCACTAAAACGCTGATTTATGAAGTTGGCACGCCCTTACATATTTGAGCAAGGCCTTACCTAATGAAGAGCACGGCCGTGTTGATTGATGAGCACGCCCGTGCTTCCTGTACAAAAGATATCCCTTGTCACCATTTTGATCATAACTTGAGCTCTGGATGTCCGATTGAGACGTTCTTGGTGGCGTTGGAGAATTTACGAAAAGATGTACAAGGTTGTGCAAGATGACATTCGGCACGGCCGTTCTAAATTCGGCATGGCCGTGCTAAATTCTGCACGGCCGTGCTCTATCCCGTGCACTATGACTTTGTTTTACGAAAAGGGAGCACGACCGTGCCAAATTAAGCACGGCCGTGCTGACGGTGCTGATAGCGAATATTAGGGCTTTTCTCCTATTTTTCTTATAAATAGAGGCCTCTGTACCACTCTCTTCATCAGTTATCAGTTGTAGAATTATTTTAGCAGTTTTTAGTATTTTATTTTCTTATTAGTTTTGATTTCTAGAGTAGGATTTGGCACCTAGAGATTAAGTTGGAGACAACTTCTCCCTCTTCAATTATCCAGGATGCGTTTTCCATTGTTGATTTTCTATTACTATGAGTAGCTAAATTCACCACTAGAGTTGTGGTGAATCTTGTGTTAGTAGAAACCCTTTTCGCTATGTCTTAGCTTTAATTCAATTCTATTTGGTTTCAAGGTTGTAATTTGAATAGTGTTATTCTGTCGTTCTTCATCTCATACTAGGATTGCGCACCCTTTGTATGCTCTTAATCAATTGATTGACATTTTTGGCTATCAAGCCCAATTAAATTGGTAGACTATAGGATAACCGGGGTTTAATATCTAGATTTGAGAAAACGTAATTTATTCCTTTCAATCATTCAACTTCTTTATGATTTATGCTTTCCAATCATTTAAACTCTTTGTCTGACAAGAAAACGTAATTTATTCCTTTCAATCATTCAACTTCTTTATGATTTATGCTTTCTAATCATTTAAACTCTTTGTCTGACAACCATTGGGTTTATTTGGGGAAAAGAATATTAATTGTCTGACAAACAATTAATAGTTTTTGTAGAGGCATTGATATTCGAAAAGCAACTGTGAAATTGAATAGAATTAGGATTTGGGGGTATCGAAAGCACAAGTGAAACCACTGCTCTAGGCTCTTAACTCTTGATTTCTAAACTCTCTTTTTATTCTTCTTTTATTATCTTCTTCTTTATTTCTTTAAGTTCTTTATTGGTCTAAATAGTATAAGGATTTCCCTATTACAGTACTTGCTTTATCACGTAGATATCTAAATTAATCTCTTGGGTACGATATCTGGACTTCCGTCCTATATTACTTCTGCGACAGGGTACACTGCCCTTAAGTGTTTTTTGAACGCAAAAGTGACAAGAGGAGGAGACCCTTGGAGTTCCAGGAAGGCGATCATGTCTTTATGAAAGTCACTCTAAGAACTGGAATAGGCAGCGCAATCAAATCCAGAAAGCATACGCCCAGATTCATTGGACCATTTCAAATTCTTCGCCGAATTGGTCCAGTTGCCTACCAAATTGCCTTACCTCCCAACCTATCCAATATTCAAGATGTATTCCATGTATCCCAACTCAGAAAATACCATCCTGATCCATCACACGTGATAAAGCCTGAATCAATTCAGATAAGGGAGAACTTGAAATATGAAGCACTGCTTGTACGAATCGAGATGCTACCTGGGAAAGAGAAGAGGACATGCAACGACAGTATCCGAGTCTATTCTAAAAGGTACATTGAATTTCGAGGACGAAATTATTTTAAGAGGGGTAGTAATGTAACACCTCGATTTTTACAGCTTTTTAAGATCGGTAATTTATATAAATAAGTTTATATATTCATCCGAGGTTTGGAAAATGATTTTGAATAAGCCAAGATCATATTTACACTCTACATTATCGTAGAGAGCTACGGTTAAATTTTGGGTTGAAAATTCAGACGGAACCCGGTCTGCATTTTCACTAACAGTAAGATTTTACTGATCAGAAAATCTAATTTTGACTCGTGAAAGAAACAGTTAGGTTTTATATCTCGTTTCCAACAACATCGGCGATTTTGAAAATTTTCAAAATAATTTGGTTCTTACGCTTTATTCAGTCGTAAAACCTAAATCGGGTAATTAACGGAGCTGAATAAGGATTTACCGGGACCCGCTAACGGATAAACTTGAAGTCACATTAGTTCAACTCACCTAGGAAGGCATGCCAGTGACTCACCCAAGTCATGATGAAAACGAAAATATCTGAAACGCGTTCACACTAGGAAAAGATCGTTTTGCCCCTAGGAATTGATGGAATTACGTTCGTGCCATGTGACTAATCACCATCATCATGACATTCAAACAAAATATCTAAATATTTTGTTACTTTAAGGGTGAAAAGATCATTATGTCCTTGGTCTTTTATTTTAATTCCATTTTTTTCCCTAGGTGAAATGACTCTTTTGCCCCTTAAGTAAACAAATTTGGACCCTTTGGTCCCTCCCATCCTCCACGCATAAATCACCTCCATGGAGGCCAATTACCCACTTTTTCTCACAACCTTCATATTCTCTAAATTTCTCATTCATTCAAAGTGTGATCTTAGCAAAATTTTGTGAAGAAAATGTTGGATTCTTGCACATTTTCATCATCCAAGAGGTATGATTACTCTCTTTGATCCATATGCTTCATGTTCTTCACTTATTTCTTGTTCTTCAATCTATGATCAACATATTCAAAGTTCTAAGTTCAATCTTCAAAAATCTCTAGAAAATCATAGAAAAATCCTTTTAATGTGAAATCAATTTCTATGATCTAGTCTCATCACCCTCTATCACTTTCCAAGAGCATGTAATCAAATAACATGCATAGCTATATTTGCTGGGAAACCATGGGTTTTGCTTCAAGTTTTTGTATGATGTAACTTGATTTGGTGTTGTGTATACTTGAGGATCATTCATCCAAGAGTTAGAAATTTTTCGACATCCGTAGCCATTTTAAGTCACCTTGGCCGAACCTAGACCCTATGAGGCAAGGAATGATATTTTGTGAATGTTAAAGTTGTGATTTGTTGTGAAGGATCAAACTGTGTTCGATCGTCCTAAAGCATGTACGGTTGCCAGTTGCGGAGCCGCATTCAGAGTTGCACGGGAAAGCAGGCAGCAAACTGTTCAGGTGGGGAGAAAGAACTGTTATTATCTGTAAGGCAAGTATAGTATAGAATGTATACATATGTAGGGGAACCTTAAACCCTACTAGAGGTTGATCCTCGAACAATGTACCTGGATCCTAGGTGTAGGTACCTTTGGGCTATCATCGCTAAGATGATACTCTAGACGATGTGATTGTTGAGGTTGATATGTTGAACTGCCTATGTGGTTATCTGTTTATCCGATATGTTGAACTGCCTTTGTGACTATCTGTTGATCTGTTATGTTGAACTGCCTTTGTGCTTATCTGTTTATCTATCAACGTGATGATATCTATATTGGCATACTTATTGTTGGGATATTTTGTTCTTGTGATTGGCTGGATGATTGTTGATGAGAGTATGGTAAAATTGTGATGTTGTTCGGGTTGATACCATCATGGTCCTGACCATGGAGCTGTGACTCGTGGATGCAAGGCGTCGTGATGTTGATGTTAATGTCGATGTGGATGCAATGCATCGTGGCTGTGGCCGAGTGCTTAGGTGTGAGGTTCCGATATCAACCTATGATGGATATTTGTTGCATATCATAGCATATTTTATCCCAATGGGGGATGCCCAAATGGGGGCGAGATGTGTACCACCGATCCCGAGGCGGGATGTCCAATTGGGAATGTGATGTTATTAATCTCGACGAGGATGTCCAATTAGGGACGTGATGAAATCGGCCGACATGCGTATAGGGATGATGACATGCATATAGGAATTAGTATCCTTCATAGAGGTGTGATCTGAGAGAATGACTTTTGAGATGATTTTGTTGTATGACTCAAGAGATGGTTGTTGGTATGTTGTATGTTTTCTATGTGTTGTGTGCTACATGTATATATATGCTATACTATTGCCCCTCTCCCATGTTTGATGATGCATGTTTCTTATCTCCCTGTCTTTTCTCTGTGTGGTTCTTTTATTTTATGGGAAGGCCCTGTGGAGGAACCAGTTCCTGAGGAATTTGATGACATTCCTTACGAGCTTGATGATGGTGGACGAGCCACGAACCCTAATCTCGAGGGGTTTCGAGTTTTGTACCAGAAGTGTGGCTAGTATGAGAGTTTTCTTTTCTTTTAATGTACTTTTGCTTATAGTCAGTACCGACGTACTCTGTATGTATGTATTACTACTATAACCCTACTGACAGGGCAACCGATGCATATATATATATATATATATATATATATATATATATATATATATATTTCATAGCTGTGTACTATGCTATGCTGCATGCGTTAATTTAGTTTCGTTTCCGCGTTTAATCTTTCCGCTTCGCTTCGTATTAATAAGGCGGGCTAACGTTTATAATACAATTACGGATAGTTAATATCTTAGGTTCTTTAATGGGACGGCGGGTCATCTCAGCCAGCTTTTCCTTTATAGTTAGAGACTGCAGCACTAACAATCTTGGTTGATCTAGAGCATTAATGAGACACCAGTTAACACGAGCATTTAGCGAATACCGTCTGATATCTTCATTAGTCCAGTCAGCTTCAGGTTTGGACGCTGTTGAGCCGTCCTCAAGAGTGATTGTTGGACGATGATCTCCATCAGTGAATACATTCCATAACTCAAAGTCTTGAGCTTGGACGTATATTTGAAAAATGGATCTCCAATAAGGATAGTCCGTTCCATTGAAAATGGGGGGAACATTCTATCCTCTTTCAGAGTTAGCTTCGTGAGTTCTTTCCTCGGGAATAACAAGTTGCTCATCATCCGAAGATTCTTCTTTTTGAACATTGGACCAAAGACAAAGGTTATCTTCCTCATTTGTTTCTTCTTCTTCTTCTTCTTCTTCTTCTTCTTCTTCTTCTTCTTCTTTTTCAGAAGAGTCGAGATCTTCCCAGGTGGCCATGAAGTTCTTTTTCTTCTTTTTGAAAAACTTCTTCTTGTCTTTTAACATAAGACAGTCAGCCTTGAAGTGGCCTGGCTTGTTGCACTCGAGAGAGATAAGCTAACTTTTGTCTTTGGACTCAGCATGGTCTTTGAAGTGTTTCTTTTGAAATAACCTTATTTTCATCCCATTTTTCTTTCTCCATATGTTTTGAATTTTTCTAGAGATGAAGGATAACTCGTCATCATCTGATACTTCATTTTCAGATTGATCAGCATCATCACTAGACTCATAAGCTTTTAGAGCTTTTGAGTTGTTGGACTTTTGAGCTTTCAAGGCAATCCCTTTATTTTTCTTTCCAGGATTATCAAGATCAAGCTCCTGTTCATGAACATGCAGAGTTCCTACCAGATCATCTAGCGTCAAAGTAGAGAGATCTTTGGCCTGGGTGATTGTAGTAACAAGTGGTCTCCATTTCTTAGGTAAGCTTCTAGGTATTTAGTGACATTCTCCGTAGTAGTGTAAACTTTCCCAAGGGATTTTAGATTGTTGATGATCGTCTGAAAACGACCCATCATGACCAAGATGGACTCTTCTTCGGCCATGGAGAAAAATTCATACTGGCCAACCAGCATGATAATTTTTGAATCTTTTACCTTGGTGGTCCCCTCATAGAGATTTGACAAGGTGTCCCATATTTGCTTTGCTGATTCACATGCGTGAATCTTCTGAAATTCATCAGGACTAAGAGCACACATTAAAGCATATCTAGCTTTACGATTTTGTTCCATCCTGGCTCTCTCAGCATCAGTCCAGTCATCTTCAGCTTTTTCCATCCCATCAGAGTTGCGATGTACATTTGGACCATTCATGATTCTGATCCAAAGAATAGAGTTTGTACTTAGGATAAAGCCTTTGAATCTCTCCTGCTAGTACATGTAGTAGGTTCCGTTAAAGAACGGAGGTTTGATCATGGAAGTGCCTTCCATAATAGGTTGACTCCCGTTGGCATACTTTGTCCTGCCATATCTGTTGTAGGATCTTTTCCTCTACACGGCTAAGTGCTCAACCCAGAGGCTGAGCTCTGATACCAATTGAAGGAACCTGTTTGAAACACAAGAAGGGGGTTGAATTGTGTTTCTTATGTTTTAAAACTTTTTGCAAGCAGATATGTATATTTTCACAAAGGTTGGACGATAAAAGGATATCAGACGCAAAGAACGTTTCCAGAATACAATTTGAATGCTATCTTGAAAGGACTAAAACAAATACAATAAGCGTGATAAGAAAGCAATTCAATCCCAAGGGGTTAGTCTGAAGACAAACTAAAGTGAAGATAAGGGAAGGAAAAGGAACACAAGGAATTTATCCTGGTTCACTCTTCACCAAAGAGCTACGTCCAGTCCTCTCTACTTGAGAGCTTTCTCCACTATAACAAAATCCCTTTGTTACAAGTATTCAACACCTCTTCAGGCACACTAAGTATTCTTTTACAGATAAGCCTCTTCAGGCTCAAGTATTCTTTCTAAACAAGCCTCTTCAGGCTCAACTAACTAAGGTTTTGAAAAGATTTGTTGTTCAACTAACTCACTAAGAGTGAGAGTTTGAAACTTCAACTTAGAACTTTAAAGCAAAACTCTTCGCAGAGAGTGATAAGAAAGTTTAAGATTAGAGTAAGCTTGTAAGCTTAGATTTTTCTCTTGATAGCTTGATTTCTTGTATGCTTGTAATTTTCTCAAGTTCAGTTGTGTATCACTAGTTTGCATCTTCAAGAGAAGAGATATTTATAGCCTTCTGGTCTTGATCAACTTCAGTCTTCAATGGGTGGAAAAGAATCTGTTCTGATTAAGCATTAAATGCGTTAGTCTGTTGAGTCTGATAGCTTGTTGAGGCTTTTGATCAGCAAAGTAGACTATCAGGTTTGATAGCTTGAAATAGGATTGACATCTTTTCCTTGTACTCGAAAGTTGCCTTTTGTCTTTCCTTTTGGAGATAGTCAAATCCTTTTGTGTCAGGGAAGGATTGGCTTTAGCTTTTTGATGGTACGAAGGTTATAGAGAATGTTTGTCCATAGGATACAAGTATTTACACATTGAATAATAATTGAAATACTTTACATATAAGTTCGTTCTAAAACATTTTAAAGCATACGTCATTGGACTTTTACTAAAGAGAGCGTCTAATCGAAAGATTGCAGGAGTCTTTGGACTCAGATACAATGTTGAGAGTTTATAGTCCATACACAATGAGAATTACTTATTGGATAGCTGTAAGTCTTTGGACTTAGATTTTCTTGCACACTTAAGATAAAGCATTAGTCCACAACTAATCTTTGTTCTCTTAAATTAGTCTTTTGTTAACATCAAAACTCAAGGGATTAATGGACCATAACCACTTTGGTTCCAACATTAAATTCCTTGTTTATATTTTATAAATGATATAATTGCTCAAGTCGAAGAGGAGGCAACAGCATAGGCATCTTAATGTAAGGTATGAGAAGGTAATAATGACTCATTTTCCAAAAATATCTTTATCAAAATTATTTCAAAATCGCTTTGAAAATATGTTTTCAAAATATCAAAAATATTTTTGACAAATATCTTTGGTTTCCCTTTTTGGTTGAAAAAGGTTTTATCCTTGAAAAATATTTTGGTAAACATCGATTATGGGGTGTCTGTATTTCGACGTGAAAAATGGTTTTGACTGGCAACAAATGTATAAACGATTAGGATAATCTATTATGACCAATTTACGAAACTGGGTGGTTTTACAGAGAAGCCTTAATCGATTAGGATAATTGATGATGCATGTTTTAATGAAAATCCTAGTTATGGCAGAAAAGTCATAATCGATTATAATACGCTTAAATGTGAAAAATCTATTTCTTTATCTACTGCATTTATGGCTCCAACAACTAGTTTTTCAAATCAATTTTCAAAAAAAGAATTTGTTTTTAATTAATGAAATATATTTTAAATTCCTAACGGCCATATTTCAAAAGTTTATAAATATATTTTGAGGGCCTTTGAGAAGAAGGGGTTGAGAGAGAGAACGCGCTAACACTTTGAACAAATCTTTTTCTACTCTTTTCTCTTTATTTTGAAAAACACTTGAGCCATTGTTATACTTTGAATATCATAAGTTCTTGAGTGTATTTGTTGCACATTGTTGTGCTTTGATCTTCAAGTTGTTTTATCCGCACTATTGTGAGTTTATTATATCGGTAAGAGTCAAACAACTCAAACCACTCTTTGAGTACCAACATGCTCCGAAGGTTACCAGCACCTGTTAAGCTTGTTTGAGGCTCTATCAGTGGGGGAGGTTATATCCCTGGTCTGTGAGGAGTGCTCGGAAGGTTACCAGCACCTATTAAGCTTGGTTGAGGCTCTGCCATTAGGGGAGATTATATCCCTGGTCTGTGAGGCGTGCTCGGAAGGTTACAAGCACTTGTTAAGCTTGTGTTGTTTGAGGCTCTTTCATTGGGGGAGCTGATATCCTGGTCTATGAGGAGTGCTCTGTTTTTGTGAAGGTTACAAACACCTGTTAAGCTTGGTTTTGTAAAACGGTTGCAACCATCAGTTAAGCTTGTTTTTATAGTGGAATAAAATCCCACAGGTGGGGTAGGGACTGGACTAGGCCACTGCCGGTGTGTGGCTGAACCAGGATAAAATACTTGTGTCCTGCTTTTCTTCTCTTTACCTTTTTATACTTGTTTATCAAATTGTTTTTCCGCTGCAAATTTTGTTTTATTATAAAAGGGTTTTTGATTGTGGAAAAAGTTTTCGTTTTCATTTTAAAACCTAATTCACCCCCTCTTGGGGAATTGGTTTCCACGACCAACAAATGGTCCTGACAAAACTTTGCCAGAACTATTAGACATGTTGAGAACTGCTGAACAGAACATTAACAAAGGAAAGGGGAAGGCCATTATGATGGTCCAAACTGGAAAGGGAAAGAAGCAACCCAAGAAGCCCATAAACAATCAAATAGGGAAAGGCAAATGAAAGTCCAAGCCTGGTGTAAGATCCCTGATTTCTGTAACTCTGATCGAGTTGGTTAATCTCGATTAGGGCTTTGATTGATTGTATGATTGATGGTGTGTTAATTTAAGGCCTAGTTGGAAGCTTAGGAATAGGCTTGAATCAAGTTGGAAGTGCTTAAGGCGTAACACAAGAAACTCGGGAAATCATTTGAGTAGAGTGATGTTTGATTCAAGTAAAGTAGATGCAGTGGTAGGATGAGAGCAGCCTAAGAAGTGACAGGTGTAAGAAGTTCCTGAGATTGGAAGCGTATTATATGAAGTTATAAATGGGTTCTCTAGGCTAGCCTTATTTCTGATCAAGTTGACTAGGAAAGGAAAATATCTTATATGAATCGAAGTTTTTAATGATCATAAGAGCCTTAAATAATTGTTAGGAAAAAAATATAATAATAGAATTAAAAATAAGGTAAGGAAGGTGGATGAAATTTCTTAAGGACCATGAATTTGAGTTGAAGTACAGTTTAGGAAAAAGCCAATGTAGTGGTAGAGGCTCTAAATAGAAAAATCCTTGCATATTAATGCTAGAGATGAATATCTTAGAAGAGTTTATGGACATGAATTTCAATATAACCTTAAATGCTTTAAGCTTGAAATTGAATAGGTTGAAATTTGTAATGACCTTGGAAAATAGATTAACCGAGAGCAGTTGTTAGACTAGGAATTGCAATCTCTTTAGAATCAAGAGAATTATGTGATGATGGTCTATTGTTGTTTAAGAATAGGACCGTTGTTTCTAAGGAGAGGAGTCTTAGAGAAAAAAATGTTAGAAGAGGCATACAAAGGAAAGTTACCCATACATCCACGAATAACTATGATGTATCGAGATTTAAAGGTGATATATTGAGGGTTATGAATAAAAATGGATATTGTATTAAAGAAGGTGTATATATATGCTTAAATGTTAATTTATGTTGTAATTTTGTTATATAACAGTTTTTTTGGAAAATCGCCTTGCTTGAATATTTAAGATTGTTCTCAAGTGACTAAACAATATTTGCGATTAATATACCTCTTGGACTGATTATCCATGTCGATTTATTACATGTTTAATCTTAACAAACATATATTTCTTGTCAAAAAAAAAATGTTATTTCTTATTTGTATTTGCTTACTCAAGAATCAAAATGGAACTGATTTCTTAATATTACTATGATGTTTATCAGTAGAGTTTTTATAGTTGTTTTTGCACAATGTGCACAGCTTAATTGCAAGTTTACTAGACCATATTCTCCATTTTGTTATCACATTCCTTTTAAGTAAGATCATCTTATTAACAAAAAGTGAAACTATTTCTTTTCTAGTGAAATTATCATTTTGGGCTAGATAAGATTTAGTATGTGGATGTCGCTACTGCTTCCCTTTTCTTTCTTTGTTTTATTTATTTATTTATTTATCTTTTATAAAAATTTCTCTGTGCTGTAAATAATATAACAAATTTGGTGTGGAATATATATAAAAGACTGTAAGATCTACGTATGGATGGTATAAAACTTTACTTCAATTTCTTTGTGAATTGTTTGTTATAAATCTATTTTTGAGAATGCTTATAATGATGAAATGCAAGTGAAGGTAATATGATTTTAGGGGGGTGGAGAAAAATAAATGCTTAAGCGCGTGATTTTATTATACGTGTTATTATTGACTTCTTTTTATATATATTCTTATAGTTAAGAGATCATGAATTGTGCAATTATTAATGAACACTTCAGCCTAGTGGTCTGATATATGCTTAGAGAGTATCACGGATGTCAAGGGTGTAGGTTCCCTTATGATAGAGCAAGGTAGGTGAGATGATTTTGTTAGAATCGGATTTAATTCAAGAGACCACAGTTAGTATTTAATCCAAAATAGGTAAAGATTGTTATGCCGACAAGGAAAAGTAGCCTTTAGAATTTTAGGGAGGGGAACAAGTATTTTTGAGAGTTATTTCTAGATTGGGATGTGGAGGTCAATGTTAGTCAGAAAAATAATTTCCTAATTTTGTGGGTCTTGTACTCAAGAGAGAGTCGGGCCTGTTGCTTACCAATTGACTTTTTCAATATGGTCGTCAAATCTTCGTGATGTATTTCCTGTTCCTCAACTCCAGAAATATGTGTCAGATGTGTGTCATGTAACAGCTCCTGAGTCAATACAATTGAAGGATAACTTAATCTAAAAGCCCAGACCTAGTCAGATCATCAACAAGAGCACTACGACTCTGCGGAACAGGACAATCCCTTTGGTGAAGGTGGTATGGGAAGGATTTAACTCTAGAAGAGGCTACTTGGGAACTGGAAGAAGACTTGGTGCGCTAATACCCAGACCTCGTTGTTGAAGGTACATTACATTTATTTGCTTCATACATGAGAGTGGAGTTAATTTCGGGGACGAAATTCTTAAAGGAGGGGAGAAAATCTAACTTCCTAAAAATAAAAATAATTGGAGATAATAACGTTAGAGAAATTAGATAATTTTTGGGAGACTTAGAATGCATGTTTTGGGCCTTTGAATTAATTAAAAAGGATAAAAGATAATTAAAATCTGCAACAATAACAAAACTCTATCTAGACTCTATATAAAACTTATTCAATAACAAACTCTATCTAGACTCTATCTAAAACATAATTCAAAAATCAGTCTCTGTAGCATGAGCATGCCCATGCCGAAAGAGCATGGTCTGAGTCGCGTCGTGCTACTAATAGCACACCGTGTCAGAAGTTATGCAAACTTTGACGCTGATTGGCACGGCCATGCCAGTGCTCTATGTAAGGATGCGTTAAAAATAGTGTTAAAAAGAGGGAAGCATGGATAATCTTATATAAACCAATCCTAATACTCTTAGTGCGGCTACAAACCCTCTTGACACCCTAAAACACCTTAGTAACGATTGTGGAGCATCTTCATGCTTGGGAGAAGGGATTTGCAATAAACAATGAGTTTGAAAGGAGAGTAATAACAACAACAACAAGACAAAGAAGAAGAAGAGGTAGAAGAAGAAGATGAAGAAGAAGGAGAAGAAGAAGGAGAAGGAGAAAAAGATTCAAGGTTGAGGAAGGCGACATATATGATTCGCTTTGGGTTATGCTGGAGATTCATGGAGGTCTTCAAGAGGTGAGTAAAAACACATTTTTCTTACCCTTTCATGGTACAATTAATTTGGGGTTTGCATATGTAGATTTGCCTATTATGAAAAATTGGGTTTTTAGGATTCTTTAATTATTTGTTTTTAAGTTCTTCATTCTTGAAATTGTTTTGTTGTTATCATTCTGTGCGTCATGATGTCAACTTTCCATATGCTCCGTGTGCGCCCAAATTTCTATGCGTCATTGATGTTAATTTTCAATTGCTAAACCAATTCACGTGAAATGGTTGCAATTTGCCAAATTCATATATTTAGTTTGGGATAAAAATCCCTTATGTTCCAGAAGCATAATTTTACGGTGATTTTTTTGGAATTAAATTCTTTATTATTTAATTATGTTATGGGTCAAATCCAACTTATATTTTTGACAAGGAATATGTTTGATTGGCTTGAGTTATGGTTGATTCCCATGCTTAGCTGTATATTGTGATATTATAGTGTTGTTTTGGCATGTGATATATCATTGTTATGGATGTATGGAGCATTAGAGCATTTTGATAGTCATCTGGGCTGACATATTGTATTTTGCATGAGTTGGTCATCACCTTCTGGGAAGGGATGATGGTATGCATTCTATTATGGGAATAGGATAAGAAATGTCCACATCTGGGATGGGATATCAAACTATGAAAAATATTCACATTTGGGATGAGATATTAGATTATTGAAAATATCTACATCTGGAATGGGATATTAGATACCTCCATCTGAGATGAGGAAGGCAGTGGGACGCCCTTACATGGATATGAGCTTATAGACCTTAGTGGATCTGAGATTCACACCGGTTCTGGGAACCACGTACTCAAGTCAAGTGATTCTGGGAGTCACCGAATCATGTTCATGGAGTTGCATTGCATAGTCTATGAAGGTTGATATGATTACATGGAATGAGATGTGATTGGATTTGATTTTATGAGATTGGGCTTTATTGTATGATATTGTTTAATTTATATGTATTATTAAAAAGATTTATTATGATTATATTTTTGCGGTTACCATGATTGATTTTTCGATTACCGCATCGGCTGAGAACAACACTATTTGCAAACTATTTAAGAAATTTTTTTTATTCATTGGGATTATCAATCTCATTGGAAGTGTTGTTTTCAGAACATGAGGACGTCACCACTGAGACTAAGGAGACTTGAAGACTTAGTGCTTGTTTAGCTATTTATCATATTTGGTTAGTATTATGTTCAATAAGGAGTCGCTAGTGGCTAGACCTTAGTTATTTAATTTTTGTACGTTTGGGTTTTTAGTTGACGCCTTGTTTTAAGAGTTTTTGGATTAATTATAATATTTTAGTTTTGAAGATTTTATAATGTAAAGAACAATTTATTATTATTATTATTATTATTATTATTGTTGTTATTATTATTATTATTATTATTATAATATTAAGTATTATATTTGGAGAAAAATTTTATTTCACCATGTTTTATTTAAACGTTTATTTCGGGTTACTAATGTAACGAATGGCGTTACACTTTACCCCCTCCGCTGAGGTGACAGATAGCATCAACAGCCTTGCGGTGGATACCAACAACTTCGAGATCAAGCCTGCATTGGTCTCTATGATCCAAAACTTTGGATTATTTGGGGGGTTGCCAACTGAGGACCCCAACTGCCATCTGAAGAAGTTCCTCAGGATCACAGATCTCATTAAATACAATGGGGCTTCAATAGATGCAATCAGACTTAGATTGTTCCCATTCTAATTGTCCGATAAAGCAAATCAGTGGCTTTCTTCTTTGCCACCTGGTTCTATCACTACTTGGGATCAATTAACACACCAATTTTTTGCTAGGTACTTTCCACCCTCTAAATCTGCTAAATTTAGAGCTGATATTTTGAATTTTGTGCAATATGACCAGGAATCTCTCTATGAGGCATGGGAGCGATATCACGATTCGATTCGGAGATGTCCATACCATGGTTTCACAGTCCCCATTCTGGTGCAGATGTTCTATAATGGACTTTCACAAAAAAAACATGTCCAATATAGATGCTGCTTGTGGAGGATCAATTCTGAAGAAGACACCTGAAGAAGCTCAAGCCTTAATCCAAGAGATGGCAGCCAATCACTACCAATGGCCGCTCAGGGATAGACAAACCATCAAGAAGCCAATCGGTGTATATGAGGTAAATGTCACAGAGGTGATGGATACCAAGATGGATGCTCTAACAAAGCAGATGGAAACACTGATGCAAGCCCAAGCACAGATAATGACATAATCCGATGCACCAATATCTCCATTCCCATGCAACCACTGTGGTCTGACAGGTCATGAGAGCAAGAACTGGCAACTGGGAAATTCTTTTGTTCCACCAGCTGAGGAGGTCAAATTCATGAGTAATGCCAATCAAAATCAAAACAATTCTTATAATCTTGGTTGGAGGGGCCGTCCAAATTACTCTTGGGGAGGTTAGTAGAACGTTTAAGGTTCAAATTCTATCACCTACAGACCACCCCACTTGCAGAACCAAGGTTCAAAACCAGAGAATAGGAAGTCCGATCCTAATTATTTGCTGGCAGAATACATGAAAGAGACTGATAGCAAGTTTCAAGCCATTCAGACACAGATATCTGCTCTTACCACGTTGCTCTCTAAAAGACCTCAAGGAACATTGCCTACCCAGATTGAGCCAAACCCGAGGGAGCACGTCAATGAAATTTATCTTCAGCAAGCATAAAAAGAAAAAGAAAACTCTACTTCCATGGTAGAAAACATTGCTGAAGAAGACAAGTATGAAGAAGAGCACGGCCGTGCAACAGTTCTGGCACTGCCATGCCACATGCCCAGTAAGCAGAATCAGGTAACAGTCACTAGTGAGGTACAAATTTTTCTACCAACTCTTCTAATTGGGAATGACAACATGCAAACTGATAAATTTTTAAGAACTCATGAAATTGTATGTTAAGCCACCCCTTGATAAAAATGAACATCTCTCAAAAGGATATGGGGTAGTGCAAGTCAATGAAGAATGCTCTACTGTTATTTTGAATAAATTACCTCATTAAATAAAAGACCCAAGGAGTTTTACTGTTCCTTGTTCCATTGAGAATTTTTATTTTGATAAAGCATTATGTGATTTAGGTGCCAGTATAAATCTACTACCATATTACGTGTCAAAAGGTTTGGTTTACAGGAATCTCAGAGCACAAAAGTCTCATTGCAGTTAGTTGACAGATCCATTACCCACCCTCGGGGAACAATAGAAGACGTGCTAGTAAGGGTGGGGAGATTCACATACCAAGTGGACTTAGTGATTTTGGACATGAAGGAGGATGAGGAGGTCCCTATCATCTTGGGACGACCTTTTCTAGCCACAAGTGATGCTAAAATAGAGGTCAAACAAGGCACCTTAACCTTAAGGTACAAGGGTGAAGAAGCAATCTTCAAGATCTCCCCAAGACCACCATGATCAATGCTCTAAACAGGTAGTCAGGTTCGTAACGTAAAACAAGCGCTGCGCAGGAGGAAACCTGTATTTTATTCATGCTATTTTTGTTTTTCTTTTTATTCTGACAAATTAAAAATTTTCTGGAGAGAGAAATAAGTGTGGGAAGGTTTGTAAAAATTTAAGAAGTATTCCCTGTTTATGATCTAAAAATTTAAAATCTGGAAAAATAAGGAGAGCACGGTCGTGCCACTCGCGCGACTATTCAGAATAAAAAGGGGAGCAGTGCCCGGGCAGAGGACTACCCTTGCCCACCCTATGCTCCTCCAACTGCGCATAATCTTCAAAGTTTCACTCTTCTTCCTCGTTTATTCACTCCTCCAAGGTAAAAATCTCGCTTCTTTCTCTTTAATTTGTTTGATTAAGAGTTAGGTTAGGGTAAGTTTGGGTTATTCTATCCCTTTTTTGTTTTTATTTGGATTTGTTGCTATTTGGCTAGTTTTTCATCATGATTGATGTTTAGGACTTTTTTTTTTCCATTTTTTTTTTCGGATGGACCAACTTGTTACGAAATTCCTTGTTTCGCATTTTCTGCCAAATATATGATGATATGATAAAAGTAGTAATCGTAGATATATGACCAATTGGTGTTTTCTAAACAGAGAGTGTGAACTGTACAAGTTAACATTAAAATAACATTGATTAAATGAAGGGTGGCTCCGGTGTATAGAGAGGACCTGGCCGGCGTTTACCGTGGGCACGATAACTGGCACACCAGGGGTGCGTCCTTCCCGGTCTAGTTTAGTGTTGATTTTGTGTCTCTGCATGTTTGGGATGTGATTTCTAAGTTTTTATGCATTCTGTGTGTGGCACAAACAAGAGCACGACCGTGCTGTTCCAAGAACAGGCCGTGTGTAACACTTCCTTGAGGTGTAACATATCGTAACCCAAAATTCTTGTGATTCGGTTAATGAAAACCTTTTCGAAAATACATATTAGATTTATTGTGGAAATTCTGATACCAATTTAAACATTAACAATAACAAAGGAATAAATTCAAACTCATCATTTATGAAACTCATTCACTTCGCCTTAAGGCATACATAAAGTCTCTTTCTCAGTACACATCATACTGAATCATGGTCAATGGACTGGACTTTGAATATCAAAATCCTAAGAGCTGGTCTAACAAAACTCTAAGAACAATAAAGCATACTACCTAGTATGCATCGCCCAAAAGATACTGGGCCTCATCATCAACAGTCCACCATCTTCGTCGTTGACACCAAGTAACTCAAAATCAGGGTCCCGCAGTGATCCAGAGGATCGCTGGAAAACATCTGTACATGTGTTCAAGAAACATAACAGGGTGTCCAACATGTACAGGTAAGGGTGAGATACTCTTTCACAAATTTATCATAATAGCCACACAAGTAAAACAACATATAAATAATGCATCAACACAGTTACAATAACAGATGTATCACAGGACAACGCACCATGTAACAACATGTCCATAAGTATGCCATATATTGCAGTATATCATCTTAATCAATTAGCAACATAAGACATCTTCGAAAACAAAATAATGATGGACAATAAATAACAGTACTCATCAACAGCCATGCAATGCAATGCGATGTACATGACTCAGTGCCATATGCTACAAGGGTAAAACTCTGACCCCTACTCCATGGAGCTAACAAATCGTCGTAGAGAGTGAATGGGAGGACATGTTCCGTGTACGCCAGCCTTGGGCAAGATGCTACAACATTCGTAACGTGCACGTATCTGGCTTTACGGAAACACTCTGCACCAAACATGAAAAGTACGGCATCTAGTCGAGGATATCGGTGTATTGCTCGGAGTTGCCACGACACAGAAGAGCTACCAACTGGTCACATGCAAGCCTTTCCAACCCTGATACCTCCAAGATTATTCCAATCTCACCGTAAGATCTGCACTTGCATCGGGTGTAAGCTCAACTCCTAGGCTTAAGGCCTTACAACTCATGCAAAGAAATGCCAATGCTTACATAAAGCAGATGCGATAAAGCAATGTCTATCCACCGGATAAACCTCAAGGTTCACTAAGGTTCTCTTCCTTAGGAACTATACGCGTATTTATATTATAAAACATTTATCCACCGGATAAATCTCATGATTCCTTTAGAATGATTCGGACTACTATAGAACTGTCGACTGTCCCCACAAACTAACATGAGTCTTTTCAACGTGTTTTGTCCTCACACACACGCCTTCTAGGAAACTTCCCAGAAGGTTTTCCATCCCATAATTACTCCAAGTTAAGCACGCTTAACTATGAAGTTCTTACGTTCTAGTGTAACACCCCCTCGCGGGTGCTACGTACTCGAACTCAAATGCGGAATAAATCAAGAAAATAAAATGCTGGTTGCTTTCGGAAAATACTTTAATTAAGTAGCTACGTTTGAAAACACGTTTCTAAAAATTTTCTGCATGCATAAGCAATACAACTAAAACAAGGAAATAAACTTCATAACACACACTAATAATTACGATGCATAAAATATAAACATAACATAGGTTCAGGCCTTGTATACATCCTATTACAGACTTAAGGACATAAACTCAACATACATGCAGTAATATAATATAAGACTGCTCAAAATAAAAGACTCCTAAGCTGGTCGGCTAAAAGTAGCCATTGGGATGCAACCCAAAGTCAACTTCTTCAGAACGCTCCGTCATCCGAGTCCTCAGGTGCCCGCGGGGACCTATGAACAACATCTATACATGTGTTTCAAAAACACAACAGGGTGTCCAACATGTACAGGCAAAGGTGAGATACTCATATAATAAGTTTATCACGATAGCTGCACAGGCGACAAACAGCATAAACATTCACAAATAAATACAGTTATAAGAATAGTCAACTATATAAGACAATATAATATCTCAAACAGCACCGTGAATTATAATAATGCATGAGACTTCAATATCATCTTTCTAATTCATGTACTCCGGAGATTCTAACTTCCCAACATCGAGCGATAGGCCGTGGTAACACCCGTAACACAATTGTCCTCATGAGTCGGCCTCTCTATTTAGGTCCGAACTCCAATTGTTCCAGGGTACCACGTCATAACCATATCCTGAATACTCCAGTCTCTGATCGAGTTCATTCGTGTTTGGCAGCCGATTTACCACGGCACGGGGTTGCTACGGCACCGGCCACTTGTGGGATCTCGAACACAG
Organism: Ammopiptanthus mongolicus; assembly: GCA_039655645.1. Lineage (NCBI taxonomy): Eukaryota > Viridiplantae > Streptophyta > Magnoliopsida > Fabales > Fabaceae > Ammopiptanthus > Ammopiptanthus mongolicus. The sequence goes on from CM077349.1 coordinate 54,917,355, forward strand.
AATGCCCCTATAGACCTAGTGGTCTTAACTGGTTGAATTCTCAACTACTTGAGTTGTAGCTTGGTTCCAAATGGCACGTCTGCCGGTTCATGCATATACAGATAAAGTTTTTTGTTTTCTTTGCGTTCATTCTTTCAAATGTCGAGACATAAAGTCCACGACTTGTTTCAAAAGGCATTAAGCCCACTCAAATCAAAAACATAGGACACGAGGTCCGAGTGCTCAATCCACAAAACACTAGCCCCGACGTCTCGGCCACTAGGTTTGGGTTCATCTCAAAGGTTCATCATTTTTCATTTGGTTTCATTTTCTCAAAACACTTTGGAAAATAAAACACACTTTGGTTTTCTTGAAACAAAACATCTTTTTGATCAAGGGAACATTTTCCAGGAAAAACACCTTTCTTGAAAACAAAAAAACCGTTTTCTAAGGTTTCACGCCCTTTTAAAACGCTTTACCGAAACGAAACACGTTTTGTACGACTTTCCACAAAACTACCTTTTCTTTTCAAAAGAACTTAACTTTTTCAAAAAGGAAGATGATTTTTCTTGAAAAAGCAACATGTTTTTCAAAAACCACTTTTTGATTTCAAAATACGATTTTCAAAACTTTGATTCGGTTTTTCGAGTCTTTTAATAATTATCGAGACATAGCCAGTCCTATGCTCATCTAGGATATATATATATATATATATATATATATATATATATATATATATATATATATATAGACATCCACAATCCATAATCATCATCATAATATCAACTAAGGCATCCATGCCACAAATTGTCAACAAGTATGCAATTATGTTTCATTAAGCAAAATAATACATATACCAAACATGCACTATGAAGCGACCAAAGTTAAATGAACTACCTCCCTTTACCTCACAAGAAAGTTCAATCCAAACTCGATCGATTCTCGGCTCCGGCTCCGGTTCCATTCGCGTCGCCTAAAACAATCAAACACAATTCACTTCAAACAACAAATCAACATCAAAACATAAATTTTTTTCCCCTAAAAGGCATAGGGTTCGGCTATGAAAAGATAAAAAGGCTAGGGATCTCATTTGGTTCCAAACTTTTGGATGGTTGGTTCATGAACTTAGTTAACACTACTTCAAGTCCTATGACTCAAAAACATGAAACATTGCTCATGGATTTGTCTCATGAAGGTCTCGGCCATTTTGGGCAAAAGGGGTTAGAATTTGATTTGGTTTTCCATCACTTGGATTCAAAGACAATAGGAAAGCTAAGGATGGAATCAAGAGTTAGAAATCAAAAATTTGATGAAAAACACTATTCATCTTCTCTCTTAGGGTTCGGCCATATTGGGATAAATGAGATAGGATGAGAATTGAATCATAAGCTCTTAGGTTTAGGTAGAGAATGGTGAGGTGAGTTCAAAGAAATTGGTTTCCCATTAAAAGGATTTTTCTACAATTTCCTATGAATTTTCAAAGATTTGGATCTAAAAATGGATTTTCATGAAAACAAGATTTGATCTTGAGATTGAGAGAGATTCAAGAAGCTAGGAGATCATAGAAGTGATCTTACCCAAGAATGGATGAAGATTGATCAAGGATTCAAGGTTTTTCTACAAGATTTCAAGGTTTTCAATGGAGGTTTTCACAAAGGAAGAAGATGGAGTTCTTGGTTGTTCTTGGGGGGCTGGGCTGCGTGATAATGGGGGCTGAGAGGGCTGTTCCAGCCTTCTAAAGGGTTCATTAAGGGTAAAAATATCATTTGGTTCAAGGGTAAAATGGTTAAAGGTGAAAAAGCTTAAGTTAGGGGTATTTTGGTAATTTCGTGTCCCGAAATTTCCGATCGTCATGAAGACTCTAGCATACTCTCCCAAGTGATCTAGAATGATGTGGTATCAAGATTATCCGTTGACGGGTCCTGGTAAGTCCATACGCGGATCCGTTTGTCACCCGATTGAGGATTGCGCTTGAACGACGGTCAGGAAGTGATTTTTTTGAAATTTTTGCGAAATTTAACCAAAACGTAGAGAATCGAATTCTAAGACCTAATGTCTCATTCACGGGTCCATCTGAGGTCTCCTGAGTAGTAAAATCATACTGTCAGTGTAAAAATGCAGACCGGACTCCGTTTGAGTTTTCGACTCAAAACTTAATCGTAGCTTCCTACGATGTCGTTGAGCATGACTACGACCTCAGAATATTTTATTTCCATTCCTAAGACCTCGAATAAAATATAAGTTCATAAATACTGATTAATTAGGAAAAACTCGAAAATCGGGGAGATCTAGGCTACCGAAAAAAAGATAAGATAAATCTTGTTGGTATAGGTAGTACCAATCAATTCTAACAAGCCTTCATTCAGCTATATAGTCCCATACCTGCAGAGCCTCAGGATTCCTTCCTCTGTACAGTCCCATACCTACACAGTCTCAGGATCTCTCTCGTTCCGGTCATCACAAAACTGAAACAATCAAACGATTGACCTAGAACCTAATTCACCGGTCCGTCATCGAATTACTGTTTCAAAACCCAAATCGTTTTGTGTTTGTGCTTATGTCTTATGAACCACCTCTCAAATCCTAAGTGTTATAATGAAGGATGGAGAATCCTCTTAGATAAATCTTTGATCCTTTGCTAAGACATTAATTCCTTGATTTTCAAATAATAAAATAAATGTTGATTCACTTAAGTCTTACGAAAACATTGATGAACCAAGTCATCAATGGTATAGTACATGGTCTTGTTCCACCACATACCAAACTTAATTACTTCTTGTCTTCAACTCTAAGTCAATTACTTAACATAGGTTTTTCAAGTGTAAAACTTTACGATTGAATTGAAAATCTCCCATTGTAAACAAAACCTTTTCTCGCGCGGCAAATATCAGGTTCGCGACTGGAGGCTGAGAGGCCATTTTTACTTCTTAGACAGTTCCTCTGGTTCGCGCGGCAAGGATGGTTTCGCGTTGCGAAGCCGAGAAGCTGTATTGTTACTGCTCGGGCTAGCCCTCTGTCTCGCGTGGCGAGACAAGGTTAGCCAGGCGAATACCCTGTTTCACTTTTCCTTAACTCCTTCATTAATTCTCTTTTTGAAACACTTAGTTTGATTAAATGACCTATGGCTAAAGTAAAAGACATTTTCCACTTTGGAACATCAAATATTTTTAGAAGGTATTTTGTTGACAAACTAAATATTTTTTTAGTAAAAACGGCCATTATAACGTTTAGCTTAGAAACTTTTCTTTCCTCAAAAACAAGCTATAACCAATGCTATGTTCTTAACCAGTCCAGGATATAAATATGTATATATATACACATCAAATCTCAATTCAAGGCATCCATGCCACAATTTATATTCACATATCCAAGCATGTACTTCATAAAAATAAATCAAGTACATACACAACATATAGTATATCTTCAAGGCATCAAACAAGCATATAGGTTTCTTAATGCATCAACTTCACATCATGGTTACAATCATCCAACAAAACTTATGAGGCTATCAAACTCATTGCAGCTAATCTCCCCTTACCATTTAGGAGTCATCCTCCAAAGGTAAGTCGCTCGATCGGTTCACGAATTCTCCAGATTCCTCGTCCGAGTACCCGACAACAACTACAAACACAACCAATCCAATCATCAACAATTAGCAACATAAATTCCTCTAATCCCTTAGGAGCTAGCTTCGGCCATAGGGTGCCAAAAATAGCTAGGGATGTCTAAAAAATTCCTATCTCTTGGAGTAAGGATCCTTAAGCATCTTTAACACCAAATCAAGTCTCAATTTTGAAACTTGAATCAAAATCTCATGTTTTCCCCAAATTCGGGGTTCGGCCATATAGCTAGAAAATATGGCTAGAGAGCTTCAAAAGTTCTCATCTCTTGGATTCTATACCTCATAGGTGTGAGAACACTAGAATCAAGCTCAGAATACCCAAAATCCAACCAAAACTCTACTCACCCAAAAGGGGGTAGGTTCGTCCTTCATCATCCATTGGAGCTAAAGGGCTCCTTTGGTTACAAGATCTTGGATAGTGGAAGAGGATGATACTACTAGCTCATAGAAATTGGTTTGGTATTAAAAGGATTTTTCTACAATTTTCTAGGAATTTTTGAAGTTTAAGCTTCAAAACATAAACCACCATGAAATATGAACTTGGAGAGATGAAAAGAGAGATTGAGAGAGCTAGAGGAGAGTTGTTACCTCCTTGATGAACTTCGTTAAGAGAATCTAGCTTGAATCACCCAAAAATCTCTAAGTTTCCATGATCAAAAAGTGAAGAACTCTTGAAGAATAAGGAAGAAATGAAGAACAAAGTGGGAGGAGGAGAGAAAGAGTGAATGGCCGAATGGCCTATGAGTGTGAGTGAGGTGAGATTAATTTTTGTCTTAATGGCAAACTTGTAATTAAGTTTAGGACATTTTGGTAATTTTGTTAAAAGATCAAGGGCATTTTGGTAATTTTACCTCTAGAAACACTGAAAATATCTAGATATTTGTTAGAAGTAATGATGATGATGATAAGGTGATGTGTCTTCAACCTTATCCGTAGCGGGTCTTGGTAAATCTGTTTTAAGCTCCGTTGTTCACCCGATGTAGGTTTTCGCCCAAGAAAGTCGCGAGAACTTATTCATTTTGAATTTTTTTCAAAATCGCCGATATCGTTCGCAATTTTATTTAAAACCTAACTGTTTCGTTCACGAGTCGAAATTAGGTCTTGATAGTAGTAAAATACTATTGTCAATGAAAAACGCAGACCGGGCTCCGTTTGAGCTTTCGCCCGAAACTTAACCATGGCTTCCTATGGTTGTGTAGGGCATGCCTATGTTCTCAGAATATTTTATTTCACTCTCTAGACCCTCAAATAAAATATAAACGTTTAAATACTGAATAATTATAGAACTTAAAAATCGGGGCGTTACATTACTACCCAACAAAAAAAGAATTTCGTCTTCGAAATTTCGTGAATTAAAACTAAACAAGATTTTCTTAATCCCCATGTTCCATATTGTACCCCGTAAGTAATCCTTCCCTAGGTAACATTGGGTAACCTAATAACAACCTCATATTTATCCTCCGTTCGATTTACCGCTAAACATCAAATCACTTATCCTCAATCCATACTTTAATAGCTTACCTTAGTTTCTTCACACGTGAGAAATATAATCAAACTTAACCACTTTTCTTTCAATACTAATCCACTTAGGAAAATCTTCTTCTGACATCTTTAACTCTTACTGCTAACACCAAGATTTAAACTACAATACACATTTCTTTTACAACACATCCATCAGTTCCGATCCAAGATATCCAATCTTAGTCTTAGTTCCTTTTGAACGCAGTCCACCTCTCCAACTTACATCATAATCCTGCACCTCGATCTTACAGAACCTAATTGCACCTCTTAATTCAATAACCAAAAGAACTCCCGTCGGGTTCATTTATCCAAATTCATAAGTCTTAAACCCTTCTAACAACTTAGTTTTACTCAGGAACCCCTCCTTTTTGCTTATATTCAGCCTAGACAAAACTGCTGCTCAGAACATTTTCTTATAAATCTTCAAACTCATACAATTAATCTTAACTAAAGTCATTGATCATTACCCTAGGTTCTCCAACTACTAGTCTGCCTTGATCAATACTTGACTCATAGTAATTGTCTCACTTTCTCAGATTGACCTTAAAGATTCACATCTTATCAATCACAACTATATCTTCAACAAAGCTTCCATCACTTCTTGTCTATCCTGCTGAAAGGATGTTCGCAGTTAGAGTAATACACTTACTCCCAACCCGTCCTTCAAAGATCGAAACGTTTTATGTTCGTCCACTTGAGTCGAGGGCAATCACTTGAACTTAGTTGCTACTCGGTCCTCGAAGATTAAGGAAAGAAACCTTTCAACAAAAGAAATTTTCAACAAAGAAAATTTCTTGGTCTTACTCTCATAGGAAGGATATAGAAGAATTTATTTTTACTATTCGGAAACGAATACAGGAATATCCAGTATGTAAAAATATTCTTCAGTAGGTTCGTGAGTGTAAAAATGCATAGCTAATACATGTTTACAACCATGACTCTAATAAAGTCCCTTCTTTCATAAGAACCTTCCAACAGATTAGGGAATCAAAGATAAACGGTATGGCCAAAAATTAGACTGGATCACATTTACCAAGTGTAAAAGTGATTAGACTTAGTCTCATCAAGAAACTTCCGGTATCAATAACTTGTCCGTGTTACAACTCAAGAAATAGTCGTAACAAATCTTTCGATGGAATGACATAAAAATGTCCAGGTCAAAGGTTACTATTAAGCTGATTCACTCAAATGTCTAATACATGGAAGAGTGAGTACAAAAGCTCGTACGGGATCGCATACCCTAAGAACTTTACCGTCATCGAGTCAAACTCGTACCTAAGTAACTTCATGACAACTCTTCCCACGTAGGGTCCGTAACACTTGACGCATAGTCTCCTCACGTTCTTCGTGACTCTTAGAGTAAACGAGAACATCGCTGATGATGAAGAATTTCACAAGAACCAAACGAAATTCCACTTCCTGCAGTCCAATCCAGCCAGCATTGTAGTTGATATTCTACACAAGCGATGAAGACCTGACTGAATCTAGAAACTAGATCAATTGAAAACTCAACGTCTTCTGTAACGCTGACTCGGAATATCCTTAGAAATCTATCCTGAAAATCTTCCCAGACAGGCACCTCGTCCTAATGTCTGACACAATCCCAAAAGGAAGGCGACGTGTCAACATGAACATAAATACCCTTTTCTAAACATGAGTTCTCACAAGGTCTTAACTTGATCAGAACCCAACAAAACATACACCGTTGTGTGAAGACACACATCGTTTCAACAAGGAAACAATTTTCAACTCGGTCCTACTCTTTTGGAGAAATCAAAGTAACTCCGGAAACTTTTCTTCTGTCTTGTGCTCATCCCTCAACTATCGGGAAAATCGTTCCCTCTTTTACTGACTTGTTAGCTCATCATTCTCTACTATCAATCCTTCACTCAAGACTTACTTCCATGCCAAGACTTACTTCCATGCATTACCTCTGTGAACAAGCACTTAGGTTAACTTCCATGAGTATTTCAAACACTTAAACTAGGTCTCATTCCATTATTACACGTCTCAATCTTACCAACAGCTCTAATGCACTCTAAATCCCAATAAGCTCACTGAAGAGTTCTGATATTTAAGTGAAAATTTAAACTTAATATCAAACTTAGTCCAAGTCCTCGAATTTTAAAAGCATCTAACAAGAAGTCAGCTATATCCGCCTTGAGACCTGATACTCGCCTCGCGAGCCAGAAGGCTAGACATATTCATCCTATGCCTTACCAGGTAGTGGTTGTTGCGACCGAGTCTAAACTCGTCTGTCTTACTCATTTCTGTTGATCACTATCTCGAGTTCTATTATCAAGACAATACTCCTATACAATACTCCTATCCATATAGGATCCATTGCAATTCTTTCTCTTCTTGATACCAGTCCTAAGGACACTCATTCTATAACCAAAGTCCACACATCAATTCTGGTTTGCTTAGTCTCTGACCATTCATAACTTTGAAAAGTCATACTTAGGTATTATATGAATTCTTCACCAACATCCACATGGATCACAAGCCAACCCATAAGGTGTAGCCTTTCATTTGTCCTAACAGGACAAATATCCTATCAATCAAATTCACAATAGTGGAGGCTCCAATCGTTTCTTAAAATACTATCAGAGGGAACTTCACACAATCCCACACTTTTATTGCTTTATCGGAATTCTGTTCCAGTCTCTTAATCTCTATTAGAGTACATATCATTATCTTGCCATTCCTTTGGCTGCTTACTAGCTACCTATGTATATACTCCAATAACCGTTCGGTATCCTTCTATTTGCCTAAGGTATGCTTGTTCCTGTGGCAAACTTTCCTAACATTCAAACTTCCTCACCAAGGAGTCTTTACTCACTTGATAACTAAGAGTCTAACATCCTTGACTCATAAAGTAAAGGTTATTCAAGCTCATTTGCTAGAAATGACAAAGGAGCTGTCTCAAGCTTACCTTAGATGTTACCTCTTAATAACTCGGATAACTGTTCTCATTAAGTCTTAACACATCTCAATCATTGGATCCAACCAATCCAATTGGTTGTATTCCAAAAGAAACAAGTCATCACAGACTGTTCTTACTCTTACTGTCCTCTATTAACACAAAACACAGCAAAAACATCATGAAACCATAACCTAGATCCCAAAAGACATTAACCAGCTCTGATACCACTAATGTAACACTTCCTCGAGATATCACATATCGTAACCCAAAATTCTTGTGATTCAGTTAATTAAAACCTTTTCAAAAATACTTATTAGATTTATTGAAGAAATTCTGATACCAATTTAAACATTAACAATAACAAAGGAATAAATTCAAACTCATCATTTATGAAACTCATTCACTTCGCCTTAAGGCATACATAAAGTCACTTTCTCAATACACATCATACTGAATCACGGTCAATGGACCGAACTTTGAATATCAAAATCCTAAGAGCTGGTCTAACAAAACTCTAAGAATAATAAAGCATACTACCTAGTATGCATTGACCAAAAGATACTGGGCCTCATCATCAACAGTCCACCATCTTCGTCGTTGACACCAAGTAACTCAAAAGCAGGGTCCCGCAGTGACCCAGAGGACCGCTAGAAAACATCTGTACATGTGTTCAAGAAACACAACAGGGCATCCAACATGTACAGGCAAGGGTGAGATACTCTTTCACAAGTTTATCATAATAGCCACACAAGTAAAACAGCATATAAATAATGCATCAACACAGTTACAATAACAGAAGTATCACAGGACAATGGTCCATGTAACAGCATGTCCATTAGTATACCATAAATTGCAGTATATCATCTTAATCAATTAGCAGCATAAGACATCTTCGAAAACAGAATAATGATGTACAATAAATAACAGTACTCATCAACAGCCATGCAATGCAATGCGATGTACATGACTCAATGTCATATGCCACAAGGGTAAAACTCTGACCCCTACTTCATGGAGCTAACAAATCGTCGGAGAGAGTGAATAGGAGGACATGTTCCGTATACGCCAGCCTTGGGTAAGATGCTACAACATTTGTAATGTGCACGTATCTGGCTTTACGGAAACACTCTGCACCAAATATGAAAATTACGGCATCTAGTCGAGGATATCAGTGTATTGCTCGGAGTCGCCACGACACAGAAGAGCTACCAACTAGTCACATGTAAGCCTTTCCAACCCTGATACCTCCAAGATTATTCCAATCATCACCGTAAGATTCGCACCCGCATCAAGGTGTAAGCTCAACTCCTAGGCTCAAGGACTTACAACTCATGCAAAGAAATGCCAATGCTTACATAAAGCAGATGCGATAAAGCAGTGTCTATCCACCGGATAAACCTCAAGGTTCACTAAGGTTCTCTTCCTTAGGAACTATACCCGTCTTTATATTATGAAACATTTATCTACCGGATAAATCTCGTGATTCCTTTAGAACCATCCGGACTACTACAGAACTGCCGACTGTCCCCACAAACCAACACTACTCTTTTCAGCGTGTTTTATCCTCACTCACACGCCTTCTAGGAAACTTCCCAGAAGGTCACCCATCCTATAATTACTCCAAGTCAAGCACGCTTAACTATGAAGTTCTTATGTTTTAAGCTCCGAAAAAGAAGATAAATCTTGTCGGTATAGGTAGTACCAATCAATTCTAATAAGCCTTCTTTCAGCTATACAGTCCCATACCTGCACAGCCTCAAGATTCCTTCCTCTGTACAGTCCCCTACCTGCACAGTCTCAGGATCTCTCTTGTTCCGGTCATCACAAAACTGAAATAATCGAACGATTAACCTAGATCCGAATGCACCGATCAGTCATCGAACTACTGTTTCAAAACCCAAAATGTTTCGTGTTTGTGCTTCTGTCTTATGGGCCACCTCTCAAATCCTAAGTGTTATAAAGAAGGATTTAGAATCCTCTTAGATAAATCTTTGATCCTTTGCTAAGACATTAATTCCTTGATTTTCAAATAATAAAATAAATGTTGATTCACTTAAATCTTATGAAATCATTGATGAACCAAGTCATCAATGGTATAGTACATGGTCTTGTTCCACCACATACCATGCTTAATTACTTCTTGTCTTCAAATCTAAGTCAATTACTTAACATAGGTTTTTCATGTGTAAAACTTTACGATTGAATTCAAAATCTCCCATTATAAACAAAACCTTTTCTCGCGCGGCAAATATCAGGTTCGCCATTGGAGGCTGAGAGGCCATTTTTACTTCTTAGACAGTTCCTCTGGTTCGCGCGGTGAAGATGGTCTCGCGTTGCGAAGCCGAGAAGCTGTATTGTTACTGCTCGGGCTAGCCCTCTGTCTCGCGTGGCGAGACAAGGTTAGCCAGGCGAATACCCTGTTTCACTTTTCCTTAACTCCTTCATTAATTCTCTTTTTGAAACACTTAGTTTGATTAAATTGCCTACGGCTAAAGTAAAAGACATTTTCCAGTTTGGAACATCAAATATGTTTAGAAGGTATTTTATTGACAAACTAAACATTTTTTTAGTAAATACGGCCATTATAACATTTAGCTTACAAGCTTTTCTTTCCTCAAAAACAAGCTATAGCCAATGCTATGCTCTTAACCAGTCCAAGATATAAATATGTATATATATACACACCAAATCTCAATTCAAGGCATCCATTCCACAATTTATATTCACATATCCAAGCATGTACTTCATAAAAATAAATCAAGTACATACACAACATATAATATATCTTCAAGGCATCAAACAAGCATATAGGTTTCTTAATGCATCAACTTCACATCATGGTTACAATCATCCAAAAAAAATTATGAGGCTATCAAACTCATTGGAGCTAATCTCCCCTTACCATTTAGGAGTCATCCTCCGAAGGTAAGTCGCCCGACGGTCCAAGAATTCTCCAGATTCCTCGTCCGAGTACCCGACAACAACTACAAACACAACCAATCCAATCATCAACAATTAACAACATGAATTCCTCTAATCCCTTAGGAGCTAGGTTCGGACATAGGGTGCCAAAAATAGCTAGGGATGTCTAAAAAATTCCTATCTCTTCGAGTAAGGATCCTTAAGCATCTTTAACACCAAATCAAGTCTCAATTTTGAAACGAATCAAAATCTCATGTTTTCCCCAAATTGGTGGTTCGGCCATATAGCTAGAAAACATGGCTAGAGAGCTTCAAAAGTTCTCATCTCTTGGATTCTATACCTCATAGGTGTGATATCACTAGAATCAAGCTTAGAATACTCAAAATCCAACCAAAACTCTACTCACCCAAAAGGGGGTAGGTTCGTCCTTCATCATCCATTGGAGCTAAAGGGCTCTTTTGGTTACAAGCCCTTGGATAGTGGAAGAGGATGATACTACTAGCTCAAAAATTGGTTTGGTATTAAAAGGATTTTTCTATAATTTTCTAGGAATTTTTGAAGTTTAGCTTCAAAATGTAAACCACCATGAATCATGAACTTGGAGAGATGAAAAGAGAGATTGAGAGAGCTAGAGGAGAGTTGTTACCTCCTTAATGAACTTCCTTAAGAGAATCTAGCTTGAATCAGCCAAAAATCTCTAAGTTTCCATGATCACAAAGTGAAGAACTCTTGAAGAATAATGAAGAAATGAAGAACAGAGTGGGAGGAGGAGAGAAAGAGTGAATGGCCGAATGGCCTATGAGTGTGAGTGAGGTGAGATTAATTTTTGTCTCAATGGCAAACTTGTAATTAAGTTTTGGACTTTTTGGTAATTTTGTTAAAAGACCAAGGGCATTTTGGTAATTTTACCTCTAGAAACTCTAAAAATATCTAGATATTTGTTAGAAGTAATGATGATGATGATGATAAGGTGATGTGTCTTCAACCTTATCCGTAGCGGGTCCTGGTAAATCCGTTTTTAACTTCGTTGTTCACCCGATTTAGGTTTTCGCCCAAGAAAGTCATGAGAACTTATTCATTTTGAATTTTTTTCAAAATCGCCGATATCATTCGCAATTTTATTTAAAACCTAACTGTTTCGTTCATGAGTCGAAATTAGATATTGATAGTAGTAAAATACTACATTCAATGAAAAACGCAGACCGGGCTCCATTTGAGCTTTCGCCCGAAACTTAACCATGGCTTCCTATGGTTGTGTAGGGCATGCCTATGTTCTCAGAATAATTTATTTCACTCTCTAGACCTTCCAATAAAATATAAACGTTTAAATACTGAATAATTATAGAACTTGAAAATCGGGGCGTTGCACCGTGCTGCTCATATATCTTCAATTCTGCATTAGCACGAGTACTAGCATGGCTGTGCTGTTCCAAGAACAAGCCGTGCTGGTCATATGTTTTGAAATTCTGAAATCTATATTCAGCACGGCCGTGGCAATTTAAATTTCTGGAAATAAATTTCAGCACTGCTGTGCCAAACTCAGAATGCTTAACTGAATTGTTTTTAACAGGGAATTCAATCCATTTGTCCTATGCCTATGTTGATTATGATCAATGCTTATGTTTTGCATATTATTATGATTATTCTTGACACTAAAGATTGATTTTTGGCTTATACAAGACTATGGCACCTAAACCAAGCCATACAGAGCATGGCGGTTCTTCCCGACCTATAGGAAATGAGTTGCTGACTTTCACTAATGCCAGTCATCATGCCGGATTCTCTCAGCTAGGTTCCTACGAGATTCTGGCCCAGAAGTACCTTGATATGGATATCCCGGCCACATATGGACTCGCTGCCCGTTCCATCCACCTACTCCAGAAAATCAAGTGGGAGCGGGTAGCTGCTATCAGATGCCCAGCATATTGGGAGCCCACCTTGGAGTTCCTCTCCACTTGCCGCTACTTTGACTTCGATATTGCGGGAGAGGAGCCCAGGGTATCATTTCAGCTGAACGGCCGCATCTGGCGGATGTCATTGGCGGACTTCAATGTCTGCCTGGAGTTCAAGACAGCGGAGTCAGTCCGCTCAGAGAGATACCAGACAGCTTTGCTGGAGATGCCCGTTGACTTTTCTGATGGGGCGTTCTGGGCTGAGATTACTGGGGACAGAGCCAAGCCATATACCCCTCGCTTGGTGAAGTCCTCTGCATTCAATGAGATCCCACTCCGAGTGCTGCACAGATGGCTGGCTCTTTCTATCACCAGTCACTACTCTACTGCCGGCACGGTGTCCCGATTAGACCTGTTCATTCTATGGTGCATGGTTCAAGCCCAGCCCCTGAACACCGGCTAAATTTTGATTCAGAAAGGCCTGCATCTGGGGGATAGCCCGAGATCGAAGCAGAAGGGCTTCACCCTCGTCGGTTCATTCTTGTCCCAGCTGGCCCGTAACATGCAGCAGTTACATCCACGGGCTCAGCAACTGAGCCAGTTGTCTACAATTGACGAGAGGATGCTGCTATAGATGAGCATTCTGACACATGGGCCCCATGGAGAGCTGATATTGCTAGATTAGAGGCTGCTGCAGACTCAGACTCAGAGCATGATCAGAAGGATCTGCATCAGGGCTAGGACCCACATGCCGAAATCCATAGAGATGGCCCGCCAGCCCCACCGGTCCATGATCATGATTACCAGCACCTCACCACCCATTTCGATCAGTTGGATTCTCGCCTAGACTCTCAGGAGCAGGAGTTCCAGCAGTTTAGAGCGGATGTCTACAGGAGGTTTGATGGTTAGGACCAATAGTTGGCTTAGATGCTGCAGATGATGCAGAGACATTACGGCCATCCTTCTCGACCTCAGTGATCCCCCCCGTTATGATACTTTAAGCGTCTGTGCTATTGTATCAGGAGTTATGTTGTAAAAAATTTCTCTTCTCCTTTCCCTCTCCACTTGTATTTCATGATTAAATGTGTTGCATTGAGGATACTGCATCAGTTAAGTGTGGGAAGGAAAAATATATTCATATTTTTGCATTGTTGCATTCAATTATTTGGCTTATCTTTCTTTTAAAATTGATGAAACCCCTTACAAACTTTTTTTTGACAAATTGCTTTAATACTCTCATAAGTATGTTTGAAAAAGTTAGTCTTTTGAAAACTGATAATTGGCAGAAAAATTCTTTGATTGAAAACTTTTCATTAGACTTAGCTTCTAAATGTGAGATTTGGGATTTTATGGGGTTAAGTTACATTGATAGCATTATTTTAACCTTTTTTCTTTGATGTGTGCGATTCTCAGGTAAATATATTCTGCAACTTGTTTTGAGACCATATCGAGGTAAATTTGACTCATATGCATGTGGAACTCTGGTTGGAGCACTCTTATGTATTTTTTCTAGCCCCCATTCTTTGTTAAACACTTCCTCTAGTTGCCCAACTTTGAGCCTTGATGAAAATTCTCTTCTTTGGTCCCTTTTTTGAAAAGTAAAAAATTGTATTTGGCGACCTCTTGGAAGTATAATGGAGCAACAATAGGGACGTGTGGTGGCGGATCCCTTTCCAAAAATAAAAATGTTAAAAATAAGCTGGCAGTAAAAGAAAAAAAATTTGCTTCTCTCTCTTCTCAAAAAGAAAAAGAAAAATATATATTTGATTAAAATAAAATTAGAGAGAAGGCAAGAAAAAGGAAAAGCTGGTAGCAAAAGAAAGAGGGAAAGGTTGAACAAAAGTAGTAGATCCTTGAATATTTTGAGAAAAGTGCCAATGCACTTTTTGTTCTTTTATGCTTCAAGAGGTTATTACTTTACTTTCTTGGTTTAGCCCTTTGAATATCCCTTTCTTTCTCTGCCGCACCTGACACTAATGCCTTGGCCCCGTTACAACCCTTGAAAGACCCTTCCATCTTCTGCATGCATGTGGATCATATTGTGGAGATTTGGTCAATGGACAAGCCTATCGTAATGTATTTATTTGAGAATCTTGAGTGTTTTGAATATCTTTGCCCAATACACTGAGAGATTGTGAGTGGAGCGACCCTTGGACTTTTGGAAAATTTGAATTCAAGGAATTCAAACTTCTAATTGGGTAATCTCTTGACTTTCTTTTGAGAATTATACTTGTTTGAATATCTTCGCAATTTTGAAAACTCTTTTGTTTTGGGTTCCCTTAATTTAATTCTAAAGCTTCTTTTGAAAATTATTTTATAGCCAGATTGCTTGAGGATAAGCAATGTTTAAGTGTGGAAAGTTTGATGAACCTCAATTTTGTGCATTTTATAGGGGGTATTTGGGTTGAATTTTGATGTATTTAAAAATAAATATTATTAAATTTCACCCTTTTACTCAAAGTTTTGATAGAATTGACGTTCAAAGGTAGCTTGATGAACGTTTGAGGAAAAGTGAAGGTTTTAGAGCTTAATTGGGCAGAATATTGAAGTTTTGGGAGTAGCACGGGCGTGCTCTCGCCGTGCCATGCGAGAGCACGTGCCATGCAAGGGAACTCCCGTGCCAAAGGACGCAAGGCCTGACTCAGAGAAGCAAGGCCTGGCAAAGGCTACCATGGTCCTAATCATGATGAGCACGATCATGCCAGTTGAAGAGCATGCCCGTGTTGTAGCCCGTGCACTAGAACGTTGTTCTACGAAGTTGGTACGCCCTGACAGATTTGAGCACGACTTGATATCATGAAGAGCACCCCGGGCTGAGTGAACAGCACAGCTGTGCCACCTGATTGGCACGCCTGTGCTGACGGCGTAGAAGACCTAATTCAAGGCCCTGTTCACATATTTTGTTATAAATAGAGGCCCTATGTGCCACTTTAGAGATATTTTTTGCATCTTTACATCTTTTTATCTTTGAACTCTTTCTTTCTTAGCTTTAGCCTTCTAGTTTATAGCTTTTGTAGTTTTGATTTCTAGAGTAGGATTTGGCACCTGGAGATTAAGTTGGAGACCTTTTCTCCCTCTTTAATTATCCAGGATGCGTTTTCCATTGTTGACTTTAGTTTTCTCTATCACTACGAGTAGCTGAATTCACCACTAGAGTTGTGGTGGATCTTGTGTTAGTAGAAACCCTTTTTGCTATGTCTTAGCTTTAATTCAATTCTATTTGGTTTCAAGGTTGCAATTTGAATAGTGTTATTCTGTTTTTCTTCATTCCACACTAGGATTGTGCACCCTTTGTATGCTCTTAATCTATTGATTGATATTTTGGCTATCAACTCCAATTAAATTGGTAGATCTATAGGATAACCGAGGTTTAACATCTAGATTTGAGAAAACGTGATTTACTCCTTTCAATCATTCAAACTTTTTGTGCTTTATGCTTTCTAATCATTTAAACTCTTTGCCTGATAACCATTGGGTTCATCTGGGAAAAAGAATATTAGTTTCCTGACAAACAATTAAAAGTTTTCGTAGAGGGATTGATATTCGAAAAGCAACTGTGAAATTGAATAGAATTAGGATTTGGGGGGATATCAAAAGCACAAGTGAAACCACAGCTCTAGGCTGTTTACTCTTTATTTCTAAGCTCTATTTTCATCTTCTTTTAGCATCTTTTACTATTGCTTCATTATCATTTATTTATTTTGAGCTCTTTATCAGTCTGAATAGCATAAGGATTTCTCTATTTTAGTACTTGGTTTATCACTTAATTATCAAAATTAATCTCTTCGGTACGATATCTGGACTTCCGTCCTATATTACTTCAGCGACAGGGTACACTGCCCTTAAGTGTGTTTTGAACGCAACACTCTCTCCCTCCCTCTCCCATAATATTATACGTAACTTATGTTACAACGTAATGTAAATAACTTATATTATATATGTAACATCCCTGTTTTCTGAAACCTTAATTGAGACAGATGGCCTAGGTCAGGTATTTATATGCTTGTTGATAATTACTATCATGGCTTGGAAGTGTGCATAGAGAATACGTTAAGAGTCGGAATGAATTGGGTAAGAGAAGGATGAAGGACAAGGAATCAGGAGCAGAACGCTCAAGCGTGCCCACGCTCTAGCGTGGAGAGTTTGGATGCTCAAGCGTGAACCTTCTGACCAATTGACTGGCAATGATGGGATGTAAAGTGACATGTGTTGGTTACGCATCGCAGCTGCCACGTGATGGGCTGTGCCTTGGCGGTGAGGAAAAGATAACACTCAAGCGTTGAGGAAGCTAAAGCGTGGAGATCCATAACGCTAAAACGTTGTTAGCAGAGTTTTACCTCTATAAATACTTGCTCATTTTCACCATGGATCAGTTTTATGAACTTTCAACAATTCCAGAGAGTTTAAGAGAAACAGAGGCACGTTCTTAAGGCTGTGATTCAAGGTTGTGATCCGTTCGTTAGTCCGATTCCAGTTCCGATCGTGTTTTCGTGATTAGCGCGACTCCTACTCCAAATCTATCGGTTTGCTTTTGTGATTTGACGAGGGTTGTAACGCCCCGATTTTTCACGTTTTCTATTTCTTTAGTATTTTAATGTCTTTATTTTATTCGAGGTCTTAGGACTAGAAATAAAATATTCTGAGACCATAGTCATGCTCGACGATATCGTAGGAAGCTACGATTAAGTTTTGAGTCGAAAACTCAAACGGAGTCCGGTCTGTGTTTTTACACTGACAGTATGATTTTACTGCTCAGAAGACCTCAGATGGACCCGTGAACTAGACAATAAGTCTTAGAATTCGATTCTCTACGTTTTGGTTAAATTTCACAAAAACTTCAGAAAAATAACTTCCTGACCTTCGTTCGGGCGGAATCCTCAATCGGGTGACGAACGGAGCCACATATGGATTTACCTGGACTCGCCAATAGATAATCTTGATATCACATCATCCCAGGACACTTGGGAGAGTATTCCAGAGTTGTCATGACGTTCGGAAATATCTGGACGCAAAATGATCAAAATGCCCCTAACCTTAGTCTTTTACACTTTTACCATTATACCCTTTTGACAAATGACCTTTCTACCCTTCAGTGAGCTTTTAAGAGGCTGAAATCAGCCCCTCACTCCATCATTTTCGCACAGCCCCTCACCCTTTAGAGTTCCATAGTTGTTCTTGAGAGAAAACACCATTGTTGGTCTTGAAGCTCCTTGAGTTCTTGTTGGAATCACTTGATTCTTTGAGCAATCTTCCTTCATTTCAAGGTAAGATCACTTCTATGATCTCTTAGCTTCTTGAATCTTTCTTTATTTCAAGATCAATCTTCATTTTCATGAAAAGAATTTCTTAGATCCAAAACTTTGAAAATCCATAGGAAATTGTAGAAAAATCCTTTTGAGGTAAGACCAAGTTCTTTGAACTCACATCATCAATCTCTACCTAAACCCAAGAGCTTATGATTCAAATTTCATCATAGCTCATAAAGCACTTTTTGGCCGAACCATATTTGATGATGATGAATAGTGTTTTCATCAATTTTTGATTTTTAACACTTGATTTCATCCTTACCTATCCTAATGCCTTTGAATCCATGAAATGGAAAACCAAAACCAATTCCTAACCTTTTTAACCTAGAGTGGCCTAAATCCTCTTTGTTAGAATAGTTGAGATTGGCTTTGATTGTTGTTTAATGTTGGATTGTTGTGTTGTTGTAGTTGTTGACGATTATCAGGAGGTTCACAAACCGATCAACCGACTTTGATCCAGGAATCTGCTCATCAACAGGTATGGGGAGAAGAACCTCATCACACCAAGATGGTGGTAGTGAAGATGGTTTTTTAAGTTTATGTGTGGGTGCAACCCTTTAGTTTGGGTTCACTTTTTTGTGTTAAGTTTTGTTAAGTTCTCTTGCAGAACAAGATTGTCATGATGAGTTTATGCTTTAGTATGTTGTAAGGTGCTTTAGCATATGTTGATGATGATATGATTGAATGAAAATCATTTCCATGTATGTTGAAAAACCTACTTTGATCACTAGATCAAGTATGGGCTTTTATTGTTTGATTATGAGACCATGATGTGTGATGGACTTATATGTTTGATTACGATGTAGTGATGTGTATTGTGGTTTATCATTATTGTGTGAGCTTTTGAGCTACATTTACTTTGTTGGTGAAGCAAAGTCTCCATTTTTTTTTTCATTGGAGTAGGCTTGTGGCCTTAGCAAGAGGAAAATATAAGAACATGTGTTGTTCTTGTTTTGGCAAAGTTTTGATACAACAAAAACATGATTTCCTAACCTATGTTTTCAAAGAGAAACAAAAGTGATTTTGACCCAAAGATCAAATGAAGTTTTAACCTTTAAAGTGTGTCACCAAAGTGGGAAAATGTCTTTTCTTTAGCCATAGGTCTTTTAATCAAACTAAGTGTTTCAAAAGAAGAAATAATGAAGGAGTTAGGGAAAGTGAAAACAGGGCACTCGCCCAGCGAACCCTGTCTCGCCTCGCGAGACAGAGGGAAGATAAGGCATTCGCCAGGCTAACATTGCCTCGCCTCGCGAGACAGTGGACTAGCCCGAGCAGCAAAGATGCAGCTCCTCGGCCTCGCGTCGCGAAGTCGTTATCGCCTCGCGAACCGCCTAAGCAGCAAAGATGCAACTTCTCGGCCTCGCATAGCGAAGCAGTTCTCGCCTCGCGAACCGCCTAAGTAGTGAAGATGCAGCTTCTCTGCCTCGCGTCGCGATACAATCCTCGCCTCGGGAAGCAGAAAGACTTTCCAAGCAGTAAAGATAACTTCTCAACCTCGCGTCGCGACATAGACCTTCGCCTCGCGAGAAATGGTTTGTTTATAAAGAGTGTTTTTCAACTCAAACTGTAAAGTTTACGCTTTTTAAACCTAAGTTTAGTAATTCACTTAGAGTTGAAGACAAGGGATAATTAAGTGTAATATGTGGTGAAACAAGACCATATATTATACCATTGATGACTTAGTACATCAATGACTTCATAAGACATAAACACAAACATGAAACGTTTTGGGTTTTGAAACAGTAGTTCGATGACGGACTAGTGAGTCGGACCCTGATCAGTCGTTCAATTGTTTCAGTCTTGTGACGACTCGATCCCGGAGGGATCACAAGATTTATCCTGTGGATAAAGGTTTTGTTTTTCAAAAGACACATATAGTTCCTAAAGAAGAGAACCTTAGTAGACTTTGAGGTTTATCCGGGGGATAGACATTGCTTGATCGCATCTGCTTTGTGTAAGCATTGGCATTTCATTTGCATAGTTGTAAGGCCTTGAGCCTAGGAGTTGAGCTTACACCTTGATGCGGGTGCGAATCTTATGGTGACGATCTTCAATGGTCTTTTTGGAGGTATCAGGGTTGGAAGGGCTTACATGTGACCAGTTGGTAGCTTTTATGTGTCGTGGCGAATCCGTGCAATACACTGATATCCTCTACTAGAAGCCGTACTTTTCATGTTTGGTCGAGAGTGTTTCCGTAAAGCCAGATATGTGCACGTTACGAATGTTGTAGCATCTTGCTCATGGCTGGCAGAAACCGGAACATGTCCTCCCATTCACTCTCTCCGACGTTTTGTTAGCTCCATGGAGTAGGGGTCAGAGTAGTACCTAGTGACATTGACATTGAGTCATATACATCGCATTGCATTGCATGGCTATTGGTGTTTACATTTACTGTTATACATCGTTGTACTGTCTAAGAGTACCTTATTTTATGCTGTTAACTGCTTAACATGATATTATGCTTTCAACTGCTTAATATGTTTGACATTGAGAATTCTTGTAAGCATGTTGGGTACGCTGTTACCCGGTGAGTCGTCCCATTTTTACTACTGTTATTTTGTTGTGTTGATGAACGGGAATCTCACCCATATCTGTATGTTTTCTGCTGGTACTTGCTGTTGCTGTCTGAACAGATGGACGTGACGATGGTTCAGTCCAGTAGTTTCCTTGAGCCCTGAGGCGGACCTTCTTTCTGTGGTTTAGTTTTATTTTCGGCCAGACTATGTCAGTTTTTGTAGTACCTTTGGGGAGCTACGACTCCAAGTACTTATTGTATTTCTTATGTCAGTTATACATTAGACATATGTCTGTATATAGTATTATTTCTTTTTTGGTTTATGTCCCTATATTTATTATGCATATTGTTCTAGAAATGCATGGCGAACCTAAGTTCGTTATTAGTATTATTTATCGTTACTAAATCCCATTGCATCTTGTGAAAAGAAAAGAAAAAGAAAATCGTATTTTCCGCATTAATAAATATTTTCGGCCTTATAAACGTTCGAGAATGTGACACTCGAGAAAGGGTGTTGCATTATTTGGTATCAGAGCTGACCGAGTGTTTTTGGGGTTTGTAGGTTATGGTCTGTCTTGTTTGTGTTGTGTTCTCTGTGTGTTTCTCTGTTGTTTGCTTTAGTTTTGTTGTGGTTTCTTGAGTTTGACAGTTCTGGTTTTGAAGGTAGCAATGGCTGCTCAAAACCTGACTGCTGCTGTGAACGCCATACAGGAA
This sequence comes from Ammopiptanthus mongolicus, assembly GCA_039655645.1. Taxonomy (NCBI): domain Eukaryota; kingdom Viridiplantae; phylum Streptophyta; class Magnoliopsida; order Fabales; family Fabaceae; genus Ammopiptanthus; species Ammopiptanthus mongolicus. Next base: position 54,938,752 of record CM077349.1, read on the forward strand.
ATGGCTGCTGCCATGGTTCAACGTGACGAAAGAGCTGCCGGAGGTAAAGGACCGGATGAATTTCTTCGTCGGAATCCACCTTAATTCAAAGGTGAATTCAGTCCTGAGTTGGCTGAACGCTGGATCCAAACGCTGGAAAGGATCTTTGGGGCGATGAGATGTACTGAGAATGACAAGGTTGTCTATGCAACCTATATGCTGGTGGAGGATGCTGAATACTGGTGGGAAGGAGCCCGTCAGATGCTGGTGCATGATCAACAAGCTGTGGATTGGAATGCTTTTAGGGGAAAATTCCTGGAAAAGTATTTTCCTGCGAGCGCAAAACACGAGAAAGAGATGGAGTTCCTCCAGCTGAGACAAGGGGGAATGACCGTAGATGAATACGGGGCCAAGTTTGAAAGTCTAGCAAAGTTCTCAAATTACTTTCTGGACAACCTAGGAGAGGAGTGGAAGTGCAGAAAATTTGAAAGAGGTTTGAGGATCGACTTGAAAAGAGCTGTTGTTCCTCTAGAAATTTCTGTTTTTCCGAGGCTAATGGAGAAGTGTCGTCTGATCGAGAGTTTGGAGCCCAAGGACAAGCGGGTACAGAGTTCTGGACCGAGCAAGTTCCAGAGAGGAAGCGGTGGTCGAGACAACAAATCTCGATGGAAGCCGTATGCAAAGCAACAAGATCGACAACAACGTTTAGTTGGAGGAAGCAGTGGGAGTTTCAGTCAGTCTGGAAATGCCCCAACCAAGTGCATGAAGTGTGGGAAGAGCAATCACATCACCAGAGATTGTTCGATCAAAGGGATTATCTGCTTCAAGTGTAGGAAGTCGGGACACATCTCACGTGAATGCATGCAACCGAAATTGGAACATTCTGTCAATAATGTCCAAGCTGCAAGGCCTAAGGCAAAAGGCAGAGTCTACACTATGGGTGGTGCAGAAGCTTCTCAAAATGAAGACTTGATCCAAGGTCAATGTGTCATGGGAGGTAAAACCTTAACTGTACTGTTTGATTCAGGCGCAACGCATTCCTTTATTGCCTATGACTGTGTGAATCTGTTGGGATTACCTGTGTCTTCTTTACCTTTTGATTTGGTAATTTCTACGCCTACTGCAAAGCCTGTTATAACTGCTAAAGTTTGTTTGAACTGTTCTATTTTTGTTAAAGATAGAACATTTTTGATTGATTTGATCTGTTTGCCTTTTTCGCAAATGGATGTAATCTTAGGAATGGATTGGTTGTCTTCTAATCATATCCTGTTAGATTGTGCAAATAAAACCTTAGTTTTCCCTAGTTGTGAGAATTCTGGATTTTTGACTGCCAACCAAGTAAATGCTTCTTTGAGAGAAGGAGCTCAAGGATACATGTTATTATCTTCTTTGGAGGTCAAGAGCGAGCTAGTCTTAGAGCGCATACCTATCGTGAATGAGTTTCCGGAAGTCTTTCCTGAAGACGTACCTGGTTTGCCGCCAGTTCGGGACATCGAGTTTACGATCGATCATGTGCCAGGAATAGGACCAGTGTCTATGGCACCGTATCGTATGGCACCTGCTGAGTTGGAAACTTTGAAGGAACAGTTGGTAGACTTATTGGGGAAGCAGTTTGTTAGACCCAGTGTGTCGCCGTGGGGAGCACCTGTGCTGTTAGTGAAAAAGAAAGATGGAACATCTCGTTTATGTGTGGATTATCGCCAGTTGAATAAGGTTACTATTAAGAACAAGTATCCACTTCCGAGGATAGATGACTTGATGGATCAGTTGAGGGGAGCGGCAGTTTTCTCCAAGATTGATTTGCGATCGGGTTATCACCAGATTCGTGTGAAGGCAGAAGATGTACCGAAGACAGCGTTTCGAATACGCTATGGGCACTACGAGTATCTTGTAATGTTGTTTGGTGTGACGAATGCTCCAGCTATATTCATGGACTATATGAATAGGATCTTTCGTCCATACCTGGATAAGTTTGTCGTTGTCTTCATAGATGACATACTTATCTATTCGAGAGACCAGGAAGAACATACTGAACATCTTAGTGTAGTTCTTCAAGTCCTGAAGGAGAAACAGTTGTATGCCAAGTTGTCCAAGTGTGAGTTTTGGCTCGACGAAGTGCAGTTTTTGGGTCATGTAATTTCAAAGGAAGGAATTGCCGTAGATCCGTCGAAGGTCGAAGCAGTTCTTGAGTGGGAAAGACCAACCACAGTGACTTAGATACGCAGTTTTGTGGGTTTGGCTGGGTATTATCGGAGGTTCATTGAGGGATTTTCTAAGATTGTAGGACCTCTTACCCAATTGATGAGGAAGGACAAAGCGTTTGAATGGACTGAAGCCTGTGAACAAAGTTTTCAGGTGCTGAAGAAGAGGCTGACTACATCGCCAATGTTGATATTGCCAGATCCAAGCGAACCTTTTGAAGTGTATTGTGACGCTTCATACCAAAGACTAGGCTGTGTTCTGATGTAGAATCGGAAGGTGGTAGCGTATGCCTCGAGACAGTTGAAAGTGCACGAGAAGAATTACCCAACTCATGATCTGGAGTTAGCAGCGGTAGTCTTTGCGTTGAAGATTTGGAGGCACTACTTGTATGGTTCGACGTTTAATGTTTTCAGTGATCATAAGAGCTTGAAGTACCTGTTCGATCAGAAAGAGCTCAACATGAGGCAAAGACGGTGGCTGGAATTTTTGAAGGACTATGATTTCCAGTTACAGTATCATCCGGGAAAAGCTAATGTGGTAGTGGATGCCCTGAGTAGAAAAGTGTTACATGTGTCTGCCATGATGGTTAAGGAACACGAGCTGTTGGAACAGTTCAGGGATATGCATCTGTACGTGATTAGTTTACCAGGAAGACTATGTGTGGGTATGGTTACGGTATCTTGTGATCTGATGGATCAGATTCGGGAGAAACAAGTATACGACCAGTATCTGAAGAACGAGCGGAGGAATCTAAAGAAAAGGATGATGTCGGAATACAAAGAAGGAACAGATGGAATCCTAAGACGAGGAGAACGAGTTTATGTGCCAAATGACCCAGAGATAAGAAGGTTAATTCTGGACGAAGCTCATAGAAGCAAGTTGAGTATGCATCCAGGGTCAACCAAGATGTACCAAGACCTGAAGTGGTTGTTTTGGTGGTAAGGCATGAAAAGAGATGTAGCCGATTATGTGGCATCTTGCTTAGTATGTCAAAAAGCAAAGGTTGAACATCAGAGGCCAGCTGGAATGTTACTTCCGTTGGATATCCCAGAGTGGAAATGGGACAGCATAGCATTGGATTTCGTGACGTGTTTACCAAGGACACATAAAGGACACGATTCCATTTGGGTTATAATTGATACGCTTACGAAATCAGCTCATTTTCTACCGATTAATATCAAGTATTCTATGGAAAAGCTTACTCGGATTTATATCAGTGAGATTGTGAGACTGCATGGAGTACCTTCAAGCATCATATCGGATAGAGATCCGCGTTTTACTTCGCGATTTTGGCAAAGTTTACATGAAGCTTTAGGAACAAAGTTACGACTAAGTTCGGCTTACCATCCTCAAACTGATGGACAATAGGAAAGAACGATTCAGTCTTTAGAGGATCTGTTGAGGGCGTGTGTGTTGGAACATGCCGGTAGTTGGGAGAATTTCCTACCGTTGATAGAGTTTACCTACAACAACAGTTATCATTCGAGTATAGGGATGGCACCCTACGAAGCCTTATATGGACGACGTTGCAGAACACCTTTGTGTTGGTACCAAGATGGAGAAAGTGCTTTATTAGGACCTGAACTAGTGCAACAAACAACTGAGACGGTAAAACTGATTCAAGAAAAGATGAGGATAACTCAGAGCTGACAGAAGAGTTATGCGGATAAAAGACGTAGGCCACTTGAGTTCGAGGAAGGGGATCATGTGTTTTTGAGAGTCACTCCGATGACTGGGGTGGGCAGGGTCCTGAAGTCCAGAAAACTCACTCCAAAATTCATTGGACCTTATCAAATTCTTCGTCGGATAGGTCCAGTAGCTTACCAAATAGCTTTACCGCCTTTTCTATCCAACCTTCATAATGTTTTTCATGTTTCGCAATTGCGAAAGTATATTCCTGATCCCAATCATGTCAAAGAGTCTGATTCAGTACATCTAAAGGATAACCTAACCTATGAGACATTGCCGGTTAAGATCGAGGACAGGAGGATAAAGAAACTGCGAGGGAAGGAGATAGCTTTAGTTAAAGTTATCTGGAACGAGACTACAGGTGATGCTACCTGGGAAAGAGAGGAGGACATGCAACAACAGTATCCGAGTTTGTTTTAAGAGGTACGTATAATTTCGAGGACGAAATTCTTTTAAGAGGGGTAGGAATGTAACGCCCCGATTTTTCACCTTTCTTATTTCTTTAGTATTTTAATGTCTTTATTTTATTCAAGGTCTTAGGAATAGAAATAAAATTTTCCGAGACCATAGTCATGCTCGACGATATCGTAGGAAGCTACGATTAAGTTTTGAGTCGAAAACTCAAACGGAGTACGGTCTGTGTTTTTACACTGACAGTATGATTTTAATGGTCAGAAGACCTTAGATGGAATCGTGAACAAGACAATAAGTCTTAGAATTCGATTCTCTACGTTTTGGTTAAATTTCACAAAAACTTCAGAAAAATAACTTCCTGACCTTCGTTCGGGCGGAATCCTCAATCGGGTGACGAACGGAGCCACATATGGATTTACCGGGACTCGCCAACGGATAATCTTGATATCACATCATCCCAGGACACTTAGGAGAGTATGCCAGAGTTGTCATGACGTTCGGAAATATCTGGACGCAAAATGACCAAAATGCCCCTAACCTTAGTCTTTTACACTTTTACCATTATATCCTTTTGACAAATGACCTTTTTACCCTTCAGTGAGCTTTTAAGAGGCTGAAATCAGCCCCTCACTCCATCATTTTCGCACAGCCCCTCACCCTTTAGAGTTCCATAGTTGTTCTTGAGAGAAACACCATTGTTGGTCTTGAAGCTCCTTGAGTTCTTGTTGGAATCACTTGATTCCTTGAGCAATCTTCCTTCATTTCAAGGTATGATCTCTTAGCTTCTTGAATCTTTCTTTATTTCAAGATCAATCTTCATTTTAATGAGAAGAATTTCTTAGATCCAAAACTTTGAAAATCCATAGGAAATTGTAGAAAAATCCTTTTGAGGTAAGACCAAGTTCTTTGAACTCACATCATCAATCTCTACCTAAACCCAAGAGCTTATGATTCAACTTTCATCATAGCTCAAAAAGCACTTTTTGGCCGAACCCTATTTGATGATGATGAATAGTGTTTTCATCAATTTTTGATTTTTAACACTTGATTTCATCCTTAGCTTTCCTAATGCCTTTGAATCCATGAAATGGAAAACCAAAACCAATTCCTAACCTTTTTAACCTAGGGTGGCCTAAATCCTCTTTGTTAGAATAGTTGAGATTGGCTTTGATTGTTGTTTAATGTTGGATTGTTGTGTTGTTGTAGTTGTTGACAATTATCAGGAGGTTCACAAACTGATCAACCGACTTTGATCCGGGAATCTGCTCATCAACAGGTATGGGGAGAAGAACCTCATCACACCAAGATGGTGGTAGTGAAGATGGTTGTTTAAGTTTATGTGTGGGTGAAACCTTTTAGTTTGGGTTCACTTTTATGTGTTAAGTTTTGTTAAGTTCTCTTGCAGAACAAGATTGTCATGATGAGTTTATGCTTTAGTATGTTGTAGTGTGCTTTAGCATATGTTGATGATGATATGATCGAATGAAAAGCATTTCCATGTATGTTGAAAAACCTACTTTGATCACTAGATCAAGTATGGGCTTTTATTGTTTGATTATGAGACCACGATGTGTGATGGACTTATATGTTTGATTATGATGTAGTGATGTGTATTGTGGTTTATCATTATTGTGTGAGCTTTTGAGCTACATTTACTTTGTTGGTGAAGCAAAGTCTCTATTTTTTTTCATTGGAGTAGGCTTGTGGCCTTAGCAAGAGGAAAATATAAGAACATGTGTTGTTCTTGTCATGGCAAAGTTTTGATACAACAAAAACATGATTTGCTAACCTATGTTTTCAAAGAGAAACAAAAGTGATTTTGACCCAAAGATCAAATGAAGTTTTAACCTTTAAAGTGTGTCACCAAAGTGGGAAAATGTCTTTTCTTTAGCCATAGGTCTTTTAATCAAACTAAGTGTTTCAAAAGAAGAAATAATGAAGGAGTTAGGGAAAGTGAAAACAGGGCACTCGCCCAGCGAACCCCGTTTCGCCTCGCGAGATAGAGGGAAGATAAGGCATTCGCCAGGCTAACATTGCCTCGCCTCGCGAGACAGTGGACTAGCCCGAGCAGCAAAGATGCAGCTCCTCGGCCTCGCGTCGCGAAGTCATTATCGCCTCGCGAACCGCCTAAGTAGCAAAGATGCAACTTCTCGGCCTCGCGTAGCGAAGCAGTTCTCGCCTCGCGAACCGCCTAAGTAGTGAAGATGCAGCTTCTCTGCCTCGCGTCGCGATACAATCCTCGCCTCGGGAAGCAGAAAGACTTTCCAAGCAGTAAAGATAACTTCTCAATCTCGCGTCGCGACATAGACCTTCGCCTCGCGAGAAATGGTTTGTTTATAAAGAGTGTTTTTCAACTCAAACTGTAAAGTTTACGCTTTTTAAACCTAAGTTAAGTAATTGACTTAGAGTTGAAGACAAGGGATAATTAAGCGTAATATATGGTGAAACAAGACCATATATTATACCATTGATGACTTATACATCAATGACTTCATAAGACATAAACACAAACATGAAACGTTTTGGGTTTTGAAACAGTAGTTCGATGACGGACCGGTGAGTCGGACCCTGATCAGTCGTTCAATTGTTTCAGTCTTGTGACGACTCGATCCCGGAGGGATCTCGAGATTTATCCTGTGGATAAAGGTTTTGTTTTTCAAAAGACAGGTATAGTTCCTAAGAAAGAGGACCTTAGCAGACTTTGAGGTTTATCCGGGGGATAGACATTGCTTGATCGCATCTGCTTTGTATAAGCATTGGCATTTCATTTGCATAGTTGTAAGGCCTTGAGCCTAGGAGTTGAGCTTACACCTTGATGCGGGTGCGAATCTTACGGTGACGATCTTCAATGGTCTTTTTGGAGGTATCAGGGTTGGAAGGGCTTACATGTGACCAGTTGGTAGCTTTTATGTGTCGTGACGAATCCGTGCAATACACTGATATCCTCTACTAGAAGCCGTACTTTTCATGTTTGGTCGAGAGTGTTTCCGTAAAGCCAGATACGTGCACGTTACGAATGTTGTAGCATCTTGCTCATGGCTGGCAGAAACCGGAACATGTCCTCCCATTCACTCTCTCCGACGTTTTGTTAGCTCCATGGAGTAGGGGTCAGAGTAGTACCCAGTGACATTGACATTGAGTCATATACATCGCATTGCATTGCATGGCTATTGGTGTTTACATTTACTGTTATACATCGTTGTAGTGTTTAAGAGTACCTTATGTTATGTTGTTAACTGCTTAACATGATATTATGCTGTCAACTGCTTAATATGTTTGACATTAAGAATTCTTGTAAGCATGTTGGGTACGCTGTTACCCGGTGAGTCATCCCGTTTTTACTACTGCTGTTTTGTTGTGTTGATGAACGGGAATCTCACCCATATCTGTATGTTTTCTGCTGGTACTTGTTGTTGCTGTTTGAACAGATGGACGTGACGATGGTTCAGTCCAGTAGTTTCCTTGAGCCCTGAGGCGGACCTTCTTTTTGTTGTTTAGTTTTATTGTCGGCCAGACTATGTCAGTTTTTGTAGTACCTTTGGGGAGCTACGACTCCTAGTACTTATTGTATTTCTTATGTCAGTTATACATTAGTCATATGTCTGTATATAGTATTATTTCTTTTTCGGTTTATGTCCCTGTATTTATTATGCATATTGTTCTAGAAATGCATGGCGATCCTAAGTTCGTTATTAGTATTATTTATCGTTACTAAATCCCATTGCATCTTATGAAAAGAAAAGAAAAAGAAAACCGTATTTTCCGCATTAATAAATATTTTCGGCCTTATAAACGTTCGGGAATGTGACACTCGGGAAAGGGTGTTGCAAGGATAAGCCGAGGTTTCGTATCTACCTACATTGTACCTATACAATGTTCTCTTCTGGTTTAAGCTTTTTTTCATAGTTTTAACGTCGTATTAGGGTTAACGCTAGTCTACGTGTTGTTTCTGTGATTAGGGCAAGTTTGGAAGTTGCGTGCGGAACCTGTTGGAGCAAGTAGGCCGCAGCTGTTAGGAGCTGGTGGGAAGCTCAGAGAGCTCGCTGCGTTCGTGATTATTGCTACATTTGCTATCAGGTGGGGAGAAAGAGTTACACACGTCGGGAAGGCAAGAGTAGTCCATATAGTTGTATTGTATGTTTTGTGTGTGTAGGGGAACCCTAAACCCTACGTGAGGTTGAGCCTTGGCAAAGTATGTAAATCCTAGGTTTAGTATACTTTGGGCTATTACCGTTATGTTTGATACCCTATGTTAGCAGATTTGTGATGCATTATAAAATGTGCTATGTGTTGATAAATGAGTACCTGTTATTTATGATATTTGATATTTGCAAGATATGAATGATGTGTTGATTATAATTGGCATGTTGGTATGTTATGCTGTTTATTATCTTATTGAGCATGTTGATAATTGATGAACTATTGCATTATATCTGGAAATGCGTGTATGTGTGAAATATGGAGGTTTAGCATGATTAGGGCTTTGACCCCGTTGTGGACGTTTGAGCTGATGGTTCAGATCTGAGGTTATAGTTGGAGCTTGGAGCTCATAAGGTCATACAGGGAGCTTGGAGCTCATATGGTTACGGTGAAGCTTGGAGCTCATATGGTTACCTTTGGAGCTTGGAGCTCATGTTGCTAAGAGCAAATTTGCAAGTGTTGCGACATCGGCTCAGGAGAGATGGATGACATGCATAGCATATGCATTTGATGCCAAGTGGCGAGCTGTATGCTGTGAGGCATACGAGGTTGGTGCACCGAGTGCGGGTGTGGAAAACGGAATGGTAGGTCTGCTTGATCTTAGGGATATACTAGACACAGGTGTACCCACATGAGACCGGTATGGTAGCGCCTATCGTGTCGTGGCAGTCCTAGGCACGTCCTACTATCTCGACTGGTCCCTGAGTCTTTCCAGTTGCCGGTGGATCTTTCGATGAGGCCCAGTTAGCCCTGTTTGTCTGGGACAGTTGAGCGGTGATGAACTCTTATGGATCACGACTAGCGGAACGGATTACCTGAACGAACCAACTTGTTGTCCGATATGCAGACGTGATGTTGCCCTTGGTAGGGTGTTTAGAACTGGCCGGCAAGCATAGAAAGAGTATGTGTACATCTAGCTAGGGAACGACCGTAGTGTCGTGATATTGAGAGATGGTTGTGTTTACTATATGTTTTGCATTGCATCATTCCGGTCATAGATGTGCTGTATATCTTATCTCCCTATTCTTCTTTGTATGTGTATGTTCAGTTCTGCGAAAAGATGACGAGTTAGCGGAGGACTAGGATGGACCCGAGACTTCACCCGTTTATCATGGGGGCACCACAGATGCCGATACTAGGGCACATTGAGATCGTCTACCACGATGAGAAGGGAAGCTAGGTGGACCCCTCGACCTTTTTGGCCGTTTACCCCGGACCTGTCTGCTCAGCACACCACCGTATGTGGACATCATAGGACCATATCGTGTGTACTAGGTTCTTCCCTTCCCTCGGATGTGGCATCCATCGAGGCAGAGAGAGCAAGACTACTTGTAGGTGGCACCCCAGTCCTCGGCAGTATCCAGCAGGAGAGGCTTCGTTTATAGAGGTCAGCGTAGGTGTACAGAGCGGTACCTGAGGGCAGCTCAGAGATGTAGTATTGTTATGTCGAGTTCCTCATCCGAGTATGAGCCCATGCGGGTTTATAGGCGCACTCACAGAGAGGGATAGGATAGCTCAGGGCATCCTCACCACTGAGTGTGAGAGCCATCCAGTGCGTCTCTAGGACTATGTGGAAAGGTTTTGATGTATTTTGAGTGTGGGCTGGGGAGAGTGCTGGTGAGCTTTGAGAGTTTCCGTTTGGAGGTCCTTGGATGTATCTTGATTATGTTTTCATTTTCTTTATGTACCTTGTCTGTATCTATATAGCCCTACTGATGGGGCCACCATGTATAATTTAGTACTACATATATGTATGCACGCTGTGGTTTGTCCTGCTACGTTTACTTTGATGTTATACTCGTTTATGTTCAGATGCATGTTATCGTTTGTTTTAATAAGCGCGTAATCGCAAAGTATATATAATAGAATCAGTGAATTTTAAAATAATGGGATTTTCTCTAGTGGAACTTAGGGACGTCACATTAAGGTGGTATTAGAGCAATTTGGTCCTATTTGGACTGTGGAAGTCGGGGACCAAGACTGTGGGATATTAAGAAGTTGAACTGGCAAAGTTTGTCGTCTCTGTAAGAGAGTATGACTGTGTCTAGAGGGATAGAAGGAGCGCGATCGATTGTTGTGATGCTTGTATGAATGATAAGTAGATGTATGTATTTATGTTGCTTATCATGTTTGAACTCTGAGCTAACGGTTTCCTGAACCAGGAATCAATGACTCGAGGTAAAGGTAGAGGCAGAGGTAGGACCGGACCCAATGGAGGTCAAGAGGCTGAAGCTTCACATACTGGGAATGGAGCTGAATCGCTGGATATGGCTGCTGCAATGCTACAACAAACTCAATAGAATGCACAACTCATTCAGTTGACTTGTGAGAACCAACAACAATAGCAACAACAGAGGAACGTTAGGAATGAGGATGCTGGTTTGGATGCCTTTATGAGGTGACAACCTCCTCAGTTCAATGAGGACTATAATCCCGAAGGGGCCGAGCTGTGGATTCAAGAGTTGGAGAAGATCTTCGCAGTGACACACTATGATGAAGCTCAAAAAGTTTCTTGTGCTTCTTTCATGTTAGTGGGAGGAGAGAAATGTGGCGGAGAGGAAAGTAGAGGTTGTTTGAAGCTAAAGGAAGAGCCGTGACTTGGGGGCTATTCTGAGAATGTTTCTTAGAGAAATATTTTCCTAGGATGACCAGGAGGGAAAAGGATAAGGAATTCCGGAGTTTGAAGCAAGGTAACATGAAGATAGGAGAATATGCAGCAAGGTTCGAGGCATTGCTTAAATTCTCAGAGTTTTATCAGCGGTATCCGGACGAGGAGTGGATGTGCCGCAGATTCGAAGATGGTTTGAAGTATGAGATACAGAAGGCTATAGTGCCGTTGGGGATTATTGTATTCCCTGACACGTTGGATCGGTGTTCGGCAATTGAGAACATCGAAAGGAGAAGAGAGATGGTAAAAAGGAGCGGAGGACCCATCCACAATAGCAAAAGGGGTATAGATGGAAGGTTTCAGGGTGGCCGAGGACCTTACCAGAGGCCAACCAGGAGACAAGAGACGCTGAAAATCAGAGACCGAGTGCAACTCAGGAGTTGCAAGGTAGTTTCAAGTGTGGGGGACCACACATGGCTCGAGACTGCAGAAGCCAAGTGCCCGGGAGGACCATGACTTGTTATGCATGTGGAAAGCAAGGACACATGGCTAAGGACAGCAGGCAGGGGAATGCACGACCAACTGGTGTGACTGGACAGGCTACAAGACCACAAGCAGCAGGAAGAGTGTTTGTCGTGAGGGGAGCCAAATCCTCTCGATGCCCATATTTGATTCAAGGTAAGTGTTTAGTTTCAAGCAAGCTTTTATCTGTATTGTTTGATTCGAGGGCTACCCATTCGTTTATTTCTATGGAGTGCATGGATCATGTAACACTCCAATTTTCTTTATCTTTTTAATTAATCAGAATTTAAGTAATTGAATTTTATTGGAGGGTCTAGAAAATTAAATAAATTATTCCGAGGCCATAGTCACGCTCTACGCCATCGTAGGAGGCTATGGTTAAGTTTTGGACTGAAAACTCAAACGGAGCCCGATCTATGTTTTTTGGATGATAGTGTTTTTCTATTATCAATTCCTCATTTTGACTAACGGTTCTGACGGTCAGAACCATTAGTCTTATAATTCAATCCTCTACCTTTTTGCTAAAATGTGTCCTGACGTCCAAAAATATAAATAATATTTTATATTCGGGCCGAAAATCGATTGGGTAGACGATTCGAGCTGTCTTAGGGTTTTTCGAGAACCTTGAGCCAATAATTTTCATACCAGGACTATGTTAAATTATTTGGGGACTCCTATCAGTGTCGTGAGGACTTTCAAAATGTGGGGACGTGAATTGACCAAATTGCCCTTGGTTAGTTTTTACTAGTTACCTTTTATTACCTTTTACCTATTTTTCTTAATGTCTTGAATTAACCCTTTAAAAACACTATTCTTCACTCATTCTTCCCCAAATTTTCGAGCACAACAGCAGCCCCCAAACCCCATCTTCTTCTTCCTTTCTTATTTTCCTCCATTTCCATTTTCTTCCTCCATTTTTTCATCTCCATTTTCACTCAACTTCCACAAGCTTTTTCAACCCAATTTGTGAACCAAAGTTGTTCCTCTCATCCTCTATCACCTAGGAGGTATAGATTTCATCCTTGAGCTCTCAATCTTTATTTTTCTCCATTGATTTTCATGAGTTTCAATTTCTAGATCTAAACTTCAAAAATTTCTAGAAAATTGTAGAAAAATCATTTTAATTCCAAACCAATTTCTATGATCTAGTATCATCCCCTACTATCATAATCCAAGAGCTTGAAATCAAATAAGCTCTCTGTCCTATTTTTCTTAAAGAGGCCGAATGGGTGTATATTTGGAGAAAATGGGTTTTTACACTCTGGAACAATTTCGCTTAGCGAAATCAAATCGCTTAGCGGAATTCTGACAGCTTTACTTCCTTTCAATTTTCGCTTAGCGAAATCAAATAGCTTAGCGGAATTCTGACAACTTTACTTCCTTTCAATTTTCGCTTAGCGAAATCAAATCACTTAGCGGATTTCTGCCAGTTTTACTTCCTTTCTTAAATCATCTTCATTTCAGCCTATACACAAGATACAGGGAGTTTATGATTTAATTATATAAATTTCTGGTTGTGTTTTATGGTATAGAATCGGACAGGGCTCAGACATTTGACCGCGCACCCGATTGAAAGTTGCAGAGCCGCATTTGGAATCTCTCGGGAACATCACTAAGGAGGGGGAAAGAACCATAATATCATTTGAGAGGCAAGTTTTAAATAATATATATTGATATGCGTAGGGCGACCCAAACCCTACTAGAGGTCGTTTGACCGTTAGGTTGATATTTACTGCATATTGAGGATGTGTGTGCTATGACTGGATATTTAATATGTGATATATGATATGCATGATATGCCTACTATATGTTTATGATTAATTAAATGTTATTTATCTGAGTTGATATGTTTATTGAAAATGTTACTGGTTATTGTTGATGTCTGTTGTGATGGTTGATGCCTGAGCAGAACTAGGCAGTGATTTCTGATAAGTTGGGAGATGAATGTGTGGTGAGGAAATCGAGGATATTTATTTGTCATAGTGCTCAACCTAGAGATACAGTTGATCTGTTAATGTTGTGATATAAGTTGATACTCGGTTAAGCCGGATGAAAGTTGGTCGTGGTTGTTTATAAGTCGTGGTTGAGGCACTAAGTGTTAATCCTGAGATGAGTCAGTGAGATTCATGTTGCATAGTTGTTGTTCATCACTGTGTTGGCATACGGGCGATTCCAATCCTACCTGCGGGGAGATGGTCGTACCGATTAGTTTGGAGTAGGGGCGATTCCGATCTTACCTACGGGGAGATGGTCATACCGTTAGTCGAATTGTAGACGGACGGGCAGATATCTCGACCTAGCCTGCGGGCGCGGATATGTTGTTACCAAAAGTTGAGTTGTTAACAGACAGGCGAATGTTTCGACCTAGCCTGCAGGCGGGGGAACATGTCGTTACCGTAAGTTGCGTTGTTGACGGGCGAATATTCCGACCTGGCCTGCGGGCGGGGGAATATGTCGTATCCATGAGACGAGTTAGGCTTGCGGGCTTTAAGACCGAACCCTACCTTATGGGGGTGGCATAGTGATGACTGAGACACCTTGATGTATTGGGGATGTTGCATCATGATCGCGTCGATATAGTCGTTAGTTGCATGAGTGTGAGAGACAGTAGTTAAGGAAAAAATTATTCGGAAGTTGTTTGGTTGTAACTGTTGTGCTTTTGAGTGTGCTATCCATATAGATTATTTATATCGCTGTTTTTCCATTTATGACATATTACTGTTTCTTATCCCCTTTATTTTCTAAGTCGTGTTTTATCTTTATTCTCGACTGCACGAGAAGACCCTGATATGGAATTTCCAAAGGAGATTGACAATATACCTGTTGAGCCTGATGCCGGTGGGAGAGCTTCGGATCCCAATGCTGGGGGACCTTGAGCGCCAAGATAAGATGTCTGATGTACCTTTATTTCCGTTGCTATGTTTTTAGTTTTTATTTACTGTATACTCTGAAGTCTTTTATATTTGATATTAGTGTTGTAGGCTCTACTGATAGAGCCAGTACTATTATGTATGTATACTTTTATTATGGTATCAGTATGTATTGTATGTTTTAATATTTCCGCAAATCTTATACTACTACGCTACGCTATAACGCTAATAATTATAAGTGGGGTCACCAATGGGACCTCCTAGGAAGGGGTTGTCTCAGATCACTTAGGGTTACCTGTTTCATCATTACCATATGACCTTACTGACTACCTTGTTTGTATGCTTGAAATGCCCTATTACAATAGAGAACAGACATTTCATTGTTGACCTAGTCTGTCTGCCTATGCAACAGATTGATGTTATTTTAGGCATGGATTGGCTTTCGGCTAACCATGTGATATTGAACTGTTCAAACAAAACCCTTTGTTTTTTTGAGCAATCTGGATTGACGCCTTCCGAAGGGTGTACGATCTGGATAGTACGTGCTACTGTTCTCCTTGGAAGCGAAGGAAACTCCGAGCGTGGAAACGCTGCCGATTGTGCGGGAATTTCCGAAGGTATTTTCGGATAATGTTCTAGGGTTACCACTAGAGAGGGAGATCGAGTTTGCCATAGATCTTGTCTAGGAACTGGACCTATTTCGATAAAACCTTATCGAATGTCTCCTGCGGAATTGGTGGAGTTGAAGAAACAGTTGGATGAAATGCTAGGCAAGGAATTCATCATACCTAGTGTGTCGCCATAGGGAGCTCCGATACTGTTCGTCAAGAAGAAGGATGGGAGTTCAAGGTTATGTGTGGACTATCGTATGCTGAACAAAGTGACGATAAAGAACATGTATCCGTTGCCAAGGATCGACGATTTGATGGATCAGTTGAGGGGATCAACTGTGTTCTCCAAGATCGATTTGCGATCTGGTTATCATCAAATCAGAGTTAAGAAGGAGGATATACCGAAGACTGCTTTTCGAAGTAGGTATGGGAATTACGAGTATTTGTTTATGCCGTTCGGTGTGACTAATGCTCCGGCCGTGTTCATGGACTATATGAACAAGATATTCCGACCGTTCCTAGATAAATTTGTTGTCCTGTTTATCGATGACATCCATATTTATTCTACGAGCAAAGAGGAACATCAAGAGCATCTTCGAGTGGTGTTGCAGGTGTTGAAGGTTAGGCAGTTGTACGCGAAGCTATCCAAGTGTGAGTTTTGATAAGGGGAAGTACAGTTCTTAGGACACGTGATCAACAAGGATGGAATCACGGTGGATTCTGATAAGGTTGAAGCAGTGGTTAAGTGGGAAAGCCTGAAGTCTGTGAGCGAGGTTCGCAATTTTCTTGGTTTGGCGGGCTACTATAGACGGTTCATTGAAGGATTCTGTAACACCCCCTCTCGGGGTCATCGTTCGTACCCCAAATTTTCTTTTTCGGTTAATTGTAACTTTTTCGAAAATACTCATAAGACTAGTCGCAGAAATCTGATACCAATTGAAATTTTTAATAATAGCTGAAAAACAAATTCAAACTCATCATCCATAAAACTCATTCAACTTCACCATAACGCGTACATCACTTCAATCTCTTAATACATATCATACTGAGTCACGGTCAAAAGACCTGACTTAAATGTCAAAAATCCTAAGAGTTGGTCTAATAAAACTCTAAGAACAATAAAGCATACTACCTAGCATGCATCATACCAATGAGACTGGGCCTCGTCATCAACAGTCCACCCGTCTTCGTCGTCGACACCAAGGAACTCAGCAACAGGGTCCGACAGTGACCCAGAGGACCATTGGAAAATATCTATACATGTGTTCAAAAAACACAACAGGGTGTCCAACATGTAAAGGCAAAGGTAAGATACTCGTTCACAAGTTCATCATAATAGCCACACAAGTAAACCAGCATACAAATAATGCATCAACACAGTCATGCGATAAAATATCAATATTCAATCATAATATCATAATGAGAAATAAAATTAACTCCTAAAATTTATAATCCGTCTTTTGCTCATCCATCGACTATCGGGAAAGTCATTCCCTCTTTCACTGACCTATTAGTCCGTCGTTCTCTACTACCAATCCTCCTCGAAAGCCTTACTTCCATGATTAAGTCAAACATTTAAACTAGTTCTTATTCCGTTATCACACATCTCAATCTCACCAACAGCTCTAATGCACTCTAAACCCTAATAAGCTCACTTAAGAGTTCCAATATCTAAGTGGAAATCCAAACTTAATATCAAACTTAGTCCAAGTCCTCGAATTTGAAAGTATCAAAACAAGGAGTCAATCATATCCTCAGATAGTGGTCATTGCGACTGAGTCTAAACTCATCTGTCTTACTCATCTCTGCTGGTCACTATCTTAAGTCCCATTAACAAGACAGTACTCCCATTCATATAGGATCCACTGTAATTATTTCCCCTACTGAGATCAGTCCTAAGAACACTCATTCTATAGCCAAAATTAGTACTTCCATTCTGGTTCACTCAGACTCTGATCATTCGCAACCTTTGAAAAGTTATACTTAGGTATTATACGAATTCTTCACCATCATCAGCATGGATCACAAGTCTACCCGTGAGGTATAGCCTTTAATATGTCCTAATGGAGACAAACGTCCTATCCATCCAATCCACAAACACCGGAGGCTCTAATCATTTCTTAAAATACTATCAGAAGAAGCTTCATACGATAACACACTTCTATTGCCCTACCGGAATTCCATTCCAGTCTCTCAACTATGTTAGAGTACATATCGTTATCTTGCCATTCCTTTGGTTGCTTACTAGCTACCTATGTATCTACTCCGAAAACCTTTTGGTATTCTTCTACTTGCCTAAGGCACGCTTGTTCCTTCGGCAAACTTTCCAAACATTCAAACTTCCTTCACATAATAAGGAGTCTTCACTCAATTGATAACTAAGAGTCTAACATCCCTGACTCATAAAGTAAAGGTCATATTCAAGCCTATTTGCTAGAACTGACTAAGGAGCTGTCTGCAAGCTTACCTTAGATGTCACCTCTTATTAACTCGGGTAACTCTTCTCTTAAAAGTCTTAATGCATCTCAATCATCGGATCCATCCAACCCAATTGGTTGTATTCCAAAAGAAACAAGTCATCACAGACTGTTCTTGTAACACCCCCCTCGCGGGTGCTACGTACACGGACTCTAATGCGGAATAAATCAAGAAAATAAAACGCTGGTTGCTTTCGGAAAATACTTTAATTAAGTAGCTACGTTCGAAAACGCGGTTCTAAAAAATTTTCTGCATGCATAGGCAAACAACTCAAGACGAAGAAATAAATTTCACATCACACACTGATATTCACTGTTCATAAAAACATAAGCATAACGTAAAATCTGGTCTAATGTATAACATATTACAGACTTAGAAATAATTCAACATGTGTGCAGTAATATAATATAAGACTATTCAAAACAAAAGACTCCTAAGCTGGTCGGCTAAAAGTAGCCATTGGGGTACAACACAACGTCGGCTCCTTCAGAAGTTTCCATTGTCCGAGTCCTCACGATTCCGCGGGGACCTATGATCAACATCTGTACATGTGTTCCAAAAACACAACAAGGTGTCCAACATGTACAGGCAAAGGTGAGATACTCATATAAAGTTATCACGATAGCCGCACAAGCGACAAACAGCAGTATAAAAGTCCACAGATAAATACAGTTATATGAACAGTTATTTATATAATACAGTACAACATCCCAAACACTATCATCAGTTATAATAATGCATGAGACTTCAATATCATCTTTCTAATTCATGTACTCCGAAGATTCTAACTTTCCAACATCGAGCGATAGGCCGTAGTAACACCGGTAACACAATTGTTCTCATGAGTCGGCCTCTTTATTTAGGTCCGAACTCCAATTGTTCCAGGGTACCATGTCATAACCGTATCCTGAATACGCCAGTCTCTGATCGAGTTCATTCGTGTTTGGCAGCCGATTTACCACGGCACGGGGTTGCTACGCCACCGGCCACTTGTGGGATCTCGAACACAGAATGCCACTATAGACCTAGTGGTCTTGACTGATTTTATTCTCAACTACTAGAGTTGTAGCTCGGTTTCAAATGGCACGTCTGCCGGTTCATGCATGTACACAGAAAGTTTTCTGTTTTCTTTGCGTTCATTCTTTCAAATCTCGAGACATAAAGTCCACGGCTCGTTTCAAAAAGGCATTAAGCCCACTCAAATCAAAAACACAGGACACGAAGTCCAAGTGCTCAATCCACAAAACACTGGCCCCGACGTCTCGGCCACTAGGTTCGGGTTCGTCTCAAAGGTTCATCATTTTTCTTTTGGTTTCATTTTCTCAAAACACTTTGGAAAACAAAACATACTTTGGTTTTCTTGAAACAAAACATCCTTTTTGATCAAGAGAACATTTTTCCGTGAAAAACAACCTTTCTTGAAAACAAAAACCGCTTTGTAAGGTTTCACGTCTTTTTAAAACGCTTTACTGAAATAAAATACGTTTTGCACGACTTTTCACAAAACCACTTTTTAATTTCAAGGAACACACTTTTCAAAAAGGAAACTTCACTTTTTTTGAAAAGCAACACGTTTTCCAAAAATGACTTTTTAATTTCAAACACGGTTTTCAAAACATAGATTTAGGATTTCGAGTCTTTTAACAATTATCGAGACATAGCCAGTCCTATGCTCATCCAGGATATAAATATATGTATAGATATATATCAACAGTCCAATATCACAATGAAGCTACTCAAACTTAAATGACTACCTCCCTTTACCTCACAAAAGAAGTTCAATGCAAACTCGATCGGTTCTCGGCTCCGGCTCCGGTTCCGTTCGCGTCGCCTCAAACAATCAAACACAAATCAATTCAAACAACAAATCAACATCAATCTATAACATAAGAACACAAGTTTTCCTTCCCCTAAAAGGTATAGGGTTCGGCCATGAAAGGTAAAAAGGGTTAGGGATCTCATTTGGTTCCAAACTTTTGGATGGTTGGTTCATGAACTTAGTTAACACTATTTCAAGTCCTATGACTCAAAAATGTGAAACAAAACTCATGGATTTTCCCCATGAAGCTCTCGGCCATATAGGGCAATTTAGGCTAGGAATTGATTTGGTTTTCCATCACTTGGATTCAAGGACACTAGGAAAGCTACGGATGGAATCAAGAGTTAGAAATCAAAAATTTGATGAAAAACACTATTCATCATCACTCTTAGGTTTTGGCCACTTTGGTGTTTTAGAGCTAGGATGAGACTTGGATCATGAGCTCCTGGATTTAGATAGAGGGTGATGAGGTGAGTTCAAAGAACTTGGTTTCACATCCAAAGGATTTTCCTACAATTTTCTATGGATTTTTAAAGTTTCGGATCTAAGAATGAGTTTCATGAAAATGGTGTTTTGATCTTGATATTGAAAGAGATTCAAGAAGATATGAGACCATAGAAGTGATCTTACCTTAAAATGGATGAAGATTGGTCAAGAAATCAAGTGATTTCAAAAAGCTTTCAAGATTTTCTCAAGGATTCAATGGAGGTTTTCATGGAGGAAGAAGATGAAGTGTTCTTGGCTCTTCAAGAGGGGCTGGCTGCGTGATAAAGGGCCTGTGCAAGGACTGGTCAGCCTTCTAAAAGGTTCATTAAGGGTAAAAAGGTCATTTGGTTCAAAGGGTAAAATGGTAAAAGGTGAAAAGGCTTAAGTTAGGGGTATTTTGGTAATTTCGCGTCCCGAAATTCCCGATCGTCATGACGACTCTGGCATGCTCTCCCAAGTGAGTTGACATGATGTGATATCAAGATTATCCGTTGTCGGGTCCTGGTAAGTCCATACGCGGTTCCGTTCTCCACCCGATTGAAGATTTCACTCGAACGGAGGTCAGGAAATGATTTTTTTGAAATTTTTGCGAAATTTAACCAAAACATAGAGAATTGAATTCTAAGACTTACTGTCTCGTTCACGGGTCCATCTGAGGTCCCCTGAGCAGTAAAATCATATTGTCAATGTAAAAACGCAGAATGGGCTCCGTTTGAGTTTTCGACCCAAAACTTAATCGTAGCTTCCTACGATATCGCTGAGCATGATTATGGTCTCAGAATATTTTATATCCCTTTCTAAGACCTCGAATAAAATATAAATTCATAAATATTGATTAAAAGAAAAACTCGAAAATCGGGGTGTTACAGTTCTCACTCTTATTGTCCTCTATCAAAACAAAACATAGAGTAAACACAACAAAATCATCATGAATCCATAACCTAGATCCCAAAAAAACATCAACCAGCTCTAATACAACTATTGTAACACCCCCTCTCGGTGTCATAGTTCGTACCCCAAATTTTCTTTTTCGGTTAATTATAACTTTTTCGAAAATACCCATTAGACTAGTTGCGAAAATCTGATACCAATTGAAAATTTTAATAACAGCTAAAAAACAAATTCAAACTCATCATCTATAAAGCTCATTCAACTTTGCCATAAGGCGTACATCACTTCAATCTCTTAATACATATCATACTGAGTCACGGTCAAAAGACCTAACTTAAACGTCAAAAATCCTAAGAGTTGGTCTAATAAAACTCTATGAACAATAAAGCATACTACCTAGCATGCATCGTACCAATGAGACTGGGCCTCGTCATCAACAGTCCACCCGTCTTTGTCGTCGATACCAAGGAACTCAGCTACAGGATCCCCCAATGACCCAGAGGACCGTTGGAAAATATCTGTACAAGTGTTCAAAAAACACAACAGGGTGTCCAACATGTAAAGGCAATGGTGAGATACTCGTTCACAAGTTCATCATAATAGCCACACAAGTAAAGCAGCATACAAATAATGCATCAACACAGTCATGCGATAAAATATCAATATTCAATCATAATATCATAATGAGAAATAAAATTAACTCCTGAAACTTATCATCCGTCTTTGCTCATCCATCAACTATCGGGAAAGTCATTCCCTCTTTCACTGACCCATTAGTCCGTCATAATCTAGTACAAATCCTTCATGAAAGACTTACTTCTATGATTAAGTCAAACACTTAAACTATTTCTTATTCCGTTATTACATGTCTCAATCTCACCAACAGCTCTAATGGACTCTAAACTCCAATAAGCTCACTTAAGAATTCCAATATCTAAGTGAAAATCCAAACTTAATATCAAACTTAGTCCAAGTCCTCGAATTTGAAAGTATCAAAACAAGGAGTCGATCATATCCTCAGATAGTGGTCGTTGCGACTGAGTCTAAACTCATCTGCCTTACTCATCTCTGCCGGTCACTGTCTTAAGTCCCATTAACAAGACAGTAGTCCCATTCATATAGGATCCATTGTAATTATTTCCCTTACTAAGATCGGTCCTAAGGACACTCATTCTATAGCCAAAATTCGATTCTGGTTCACTCAGTCTCTGATCATTCACAACCTTCGAAAAGTTATACTTAGCTATTATACGAATTCTTCACCATCATCAGCATGGATCACAAGTCTACCCATTAGGTATAGCCTTTAATATGTCCTAATGGAGACAAACGTCCTATCCATCCAATCAACAAACACCGGAGGCTCCAATTATTTCTTAAAATACTATCAGAAGAAGCTTCTCGCGATAACACACTTCTATTGCCCTACCGGAATTCCATTCCAGTCTCTCAACTCTATTAGAGTACATATTGTTATCTTGCCATTCCTTTGGTCATTTACTAGCTACCTATGTATCTACTCCGACAACCTTTTGGTATTCTTCTACTTGCCTAAGGCACGCTTGTTCCTTCGGCAAACTTTCCAAACATTCAAACTTCCTTCACATAATAAGGAGTCTTCACTCACTTGATAACTAAGAGTCTAACATCCCTAACTCATATAGTAAAGGTCATATTCAAGCCTATTTGGTAGAACTGACTAAGGAGCTGTCTGCAAGCTTACCTTAGATGTCACCTCTTATTAACTCGAATAACTCTTCTCTTAAAAGTCTTAATGCATCTCAATCATCGGATCCAACCAATCCAATTGGTTGTATTCCAAAAGGAACAAGTCATCGCAGACTGTTCTCACTCTTACTGTCCTCTATCCAAACAAAAAACAGAGTAAACACAACAAAAACATCATGAATCCATAACCTAGATCCCAAAAAAACATCAACCAGCTCTGATACCATTATTGTAACACCCCCTCTTGGTGTCACAGTTCGTACCCCAAATTTTCTTTTTCGCTTAATTATAACTTTTTCAAAAATACTCATTAGACTAGTTGCAGAAATCTGATACAAATTGAAAATTTTAATAATAGCTGAAAAACAAATTCAAACTCATCATATATAAAACTCATTCAACTTCGCCATAAGGTGTACATCACTTTAATCTCTTAATACATATCATACTGAGTCACGGTCAAAAGACCTAACTTAAACGTCAAAAATCCTAACAGTTGGTCTAATAAAACTCTAAGAACAATAAAGCATACTACCTAGCATGCATCGTACCAATGAGACTAGGCCTCGTCAGCAACAGTCCACCCGTCTTCGTCGTCGACACCAAGGAACTCAGCTACACGGTCCCGCAGTGACCTAGAGGACCTGTTATGATCCAAGGTGGATGTATTGAATGTAGGATCGTTCTAGGAGAATTGATCCAAAATTGAAAATTCAAACTAAAATTGGAGGGAAAACCAAACTTGTTCATCTTTGATGTTCTTGAGGAAAATTTTAGGGAACCAGCTCCACCTCAAGCCTAAGCTTGAATATCAAATCACAAGTAACAAGGATCCACAATTTCTAAGCAAAAAAATTGCGTGAACACTAAGATAAGCCTAAGGCTTTAGGTGTGAGGCCAAGTAAAATCAAGAAGAAAGGGAAAAGATGAAGGGGAAGGGAAATGGAAGAAAGCGCACAAGTCCATGGAATAGATGGAGTCATAAGCTCAAGGAAGATCCGCCACAAGAGTAAGAAGCTCTTGATGAGAATCAAAAGGTTCTACTCTAGAACCTTCAAGAGGAGACTTTCTCTCTCAACTCCTTCTAAATTCTCAAGTATAAGAAAAATTCTAAACTTCACATTATGATTCAAATGGCTTATAAAGAGGTATTTATATGTTTTCCCCAAAATGAGAGGGAAACTAGCGCATGGATCCTAAGCCCACATGGCTATGTGCACCTATCATGAAGTGTGGGCTTTGATCAATTCTCAAAAGTATTCTATTTCTAAAGGAAAAATAAAAAAACTCCCCTCTTTTTTATTTCTATTTCGATTCAAAAAAAGTATGGTTCTTGTTCTTCTCCTACCCGTATCGAATAGAACATGCTGAGCCAAATCTTCTTCTTGGTAAAAAAAGGGGGTTTAATAACTGAAAAATAAGATTATTAAAGAATATTCTTGGAATGCTAAAATTACATATTGAATTTGGATTCTTGTATCCATAATTAAAAAAGTGTCAAAGTCCAAAAAGTCAAATTACAAAAAGTCAAAGTCCTACTTTTATTACATATTTTCCTATTCTATTACAAAGTCCTAAAACTAGTGGAGAAATCTTCTTGGTAGCTTTCCATGATCATATCAGGACCGTTGGAAAATATCTGTACATGTGTTCAAAAAACACAACAGGGTGTCCAACATGTACAGGCAAGGGTGAGATACTCGTTCACAAGTTCATCATAATAACCACACAAGTAAAGCAATATACAAATAGTGCATCAACACAGTCATGCGATAAAATATCAATATTCAATCATAATATCATAATGAGATAATTTCACTCAGTGGGATCACATCCATTCATCAAGATAAGTCAAAAGAAGAATGCATGAGACTTCAATTTGACTTTCTAATTCATGTTCTCCAGAGATTCCTAACTTCCCTTACTTGAGCGATAGGCCGCGAATACTCCCATAACATAATTGTTCTCATGAGTCAGCCTCCCAATTTAGGTCCGAACTCCAATTGTTCCGGGGTACCACGTCACAACCATATCATGAATAGTCCAGTCTCTGATTGAGTTCATCCGTGTTGGGCAACCGATTTACCACGGCACGGGGTCGCGAGGCCTTCGGCCACTAGTGGTGTTTCGAACACAGAATGCCCCTATAGACCTAGTGGTCTTAACTGGCTCATATTCTCAACCACTTGGATTGTATCTCGGTTCAAATGGCACGTCGGCCGAATCATGCATGTATGCAGAAAGTTTTCTATTTTCTTTTTCATTCAATCTTTCTTTTTTTGTCAAGGCACACAGCTCATGACTCGTTTTAAAGGACATATAGCCCGTTCATTCAAATTTCAGGACACGTAGTCCAAGTTCTTAATTCACGAAGTACTAGGCCGACGTCACGGACACTAGACTCGTATATAGGACACTAAGTCCGTTCTTTTTCAAAACACAGGACATGTAGTTCGAGTGCTCAATCCACGATGTACTAGGCTGATGTCACGGACACTAGTCTCGCCTATAGGACACAAAGTGCGTTCATGTCACAGAACTCTAGCCTGACGTCTCGGTCACTAGGTTCATGTGCTTCACATGCGTGAAGGGGAAATCACCAGTTTCATCAAATTCATTTTTGTAGTTCAAAGTTCAAAAACAAAACTCAGATTCTCTTTGGTATAAACCAAAACTCGTTTTCGCTCTAAAACTTATTTTGCACAAAAAATTTTCTTTACAAATCATTCTCAAAGGCTCAAGTTCTAAAGATTCATTTTTCAAAGGATTTTGGCTTTAAATACCTTTTCTAAAGGTTCCATTGTTTTAAAACATTTTTCTAAAGATTGTTATCACAGAAAACATTCATGAAGAAAATTTTTCGTTTTGGAGAGTCAAATACTTTCAGAAGATTCTTTCTTGACAAACTAAATACTTTTCAATTTTCTCTTTCTTCGTACATGTTCAGAAAATAATGATAAAGCAACTTTTCACTATTTTCCTCACTACCTCTCAATTTCTTAAGTCTTGTTCGAAAATCATCTTGGGTTCTTAACTTAGTGGCTTTTTAGTAAAATTAGCCATTATAACTTTTAGCTTAGAAGCTTTTCATCTCTCAAATCAAAACATTTCCAAATCGTTGATTAAGACTTTTAGGTAGCTTAATCTTCATTTTTGGGCTATAGCCAGTGCTATGCTCTTAAACAGTCCAGGATATACCAAAAGAAAAGCTTACCAAATAATTCTCACAAAAGAAATCATTAACATTGATTTATATAACATCATCACAATTATACCATAACCAACCTTATGCAGCTATCAAACTTATTGGAGTTAATCTCCCCTTACCTCTTGAAGCTTCCCGGTTAGCGGAAAGTCGCCCGACCGATCCGAAAGTCACCCGGTTTCTCATCCGATACCCGACAACAACTACAAATACACAACTAATCCAAACATCAATAACTAACAACACAAATTCTCCCTATATCCCTTGACCTAGGTTTGGCCATATAGTTGGGAAATTAGCTAGGGATGTCTAAAAATTCCTATCTCTTGGAGTAAGGATCCTTAAGTAACCTTAACACCAAATCAAGTCTCAATTTTGAAACTTGAGTCAAAACTTCATATTTTCCCCAAATTGTTGGTTCAACAATCCAATGACTAAAAAGGTAGGGAAGTTTTTTGATCACACACTTTAGGATTCAAGACCATCTAAGTGTGATAGAACTAGATCAAGGCTTCCTATACACAAATATTGAATCAAAACTCCAATGGTTCAAAAGGGTGAGATTCGGCATCTCATACCCGTATGGGCTAGAGGGCTCCTTTGGTTACAAGCTCTTGGATAGTGGAATAGGATGATGTAACTAGCTCATAGAAATTGGTTTGACATTAAAAGGATTTTTCTACAATTTTCTAGAGATTTTTGAAGTTTGAACCTAGAACTTGAAATCTACTTGAATCATGTAACATCCCTATTTTCTGTAACCCAAATTAAGGTAGATGACCTTGATCGGAGTGTTCATATGATTGTGTGATTGCTTGTGTGTTAGTTTGGCACCTAGTTGGAAGTTTAGGAATAGGCTTGAACAAGGTTGAAAGTGCCTAAGGTGTAACACGGGAAACTGGGGAAGTCAGAAGGCTGGAAGTTCTTCTCTCACTGAGCTTGACGCTCAAGCATGGGAGGAATCCACGCTCAAGCGTTGCGATGCTTAAGCATGGAATAGGAGGATGCCTCAGCGTGCTGCGTGCACTGTGCAGCTGTTCTGAGTTTGGACGCGTGTGAGACACGTGTCAGGCAAGGGAGCAGGCGGAGTGGACAAGGTTCCACGCTCGAGCGGGGAGAGAGCCCACGCTAGAGCGTGGCAACGCTCAAGAGTGCAAAGTGAACCACGCTTAAGCGTGGACAGCAGGAACCATAAGTGGAGCTTCCACTTTCATCTTCTCATTTTGCACGAAATTGGGGAGCTTTCTGCGAGTTTGAGAGAGAAGCTCTGAGATTATAGAGAGAGAAAGCTTGAGGTTGGAGCTGATCGAGCCGCCGGAACGCGATTCTGACTACACGGTTGTGATCGCAGCTGAGTTTTCTACAACTCCGGCAGATTGGTTTCTCGATTCGCCCCAAGTAAACTCGAATCCCTAACACGTGTTCTTTGTGTTCTTGGCGTTCTTAGAGTTTTTACCTTTTCCTTTAATCTTTTGGGCTTGCCCTAGGGATAACACTGTTTTATATGTGTTATGCTCGTTATTAAGGCAAAGTACGTGCTCGTGATTTCCCGTAAATTGAGGACTAGGGCCGCAGCTACCAAGAGGATTGGTGCTATTCTTGGAGCTGCCATTGAAGGAGGGCTGCGAGCTCAAGCTTGAGGAAGGAGGAGCGAGCCGGTGATTGCCTAGATTCGCGTGATGACAGTCAGGTGAAGAGAAAGAGTTACACATGTCGGGGAGGCAAGCGTAGACTATATAGTTCTATCGTATGGTACAGTTGGAGCTTGGAGCTCATATGGTACAGTTGGAGCTTGGAGCTCGTGTTGTTGAGAGCAAAGTTGCATGTGTCGTTATATCAGCGCAAGGAAGATGGATGACATGCATAGCATATGCATATGATTCCAAGTAGAGAACAGTATGACGTGAGGTATACGGGGTTGGTGCACCAAGTGCAGGTGCGAAAAACGGAAGGGAAGGTCTGTGTGACCTCGGGGATATACTGGACACAGGTTTACCCACAAGAGACCGAAGAGGTAGCTCCTATCATGTCGTGGCGGTCCTGGGCTCGTCCTACTATCCCGACTGGACCCTGAGTCTTTCCAGTTCCTGGTGGATCTTCCGAGGAGGCCTAGGTAGCCCTCTTTGTCTGGGACAGTTGAACGGTGATGCACTCTTATGGGTCACGGCGAGCGGAACGTATTACCGGAGCAAACCAACTTATGGTCCGTTGAGCGGACGAGATGTTGCCCTTAGTAGGGTGCTAGTACCGGCCGACATGCATAGAAAGAGTACGTGTTGCATCTAGCTAGGAAACGATCGAGGTGTTGAGATATTGAGAGATGGTTGTGTCTGCTATATATTCTGCATTGCATCATCCCTATATTTGGTGTGCTGTATATCTTATCTCCCTGTTTCTTTTCTCTGTATATGTATGTTCATGCTACGAGTAGACGAGGAGCCAATAGAGCCAGAGGATGGACCCTAGGCGACAACCGTTTATCACCGAAGCACCGCAGATGCCGGTGTTGGGGGATATTGAGATCATGTACCACGACGAGAGGGGATGGTGGGTCGACCCCTCAACCTTTTTGGTTGTATATACAGGACCAGTTAGCTTGATCTTCCGGAGAGGTACTCCACCGTATGCTGACATCATCGAACCCTACCGTGTTTACCAATTTTTTCCTTTCCCACGAATGTGGCGACCATCGAGCCAGAGAGAACTGGACTACAAATGGGTGGCACAACAGACTTCAGCAGTATCCAGCAGGAGGGGCTTCGTGTACAGAGGCTAGAGGAGACGTTCAGATCGGTATCTGAGGGCTGCCTTTAGGCGCGATATAGTAGTGTTGAGTTCCTCCTCCAAGTACGAGCCTACACGGGTTTATAGGCATACCCACAGAGAGGGGCAGGGTAGCTCAGGTCATCCCTACCACTGATGGTAAGGGCTAGCCAGTGCGTCTCTAGGACTGTGCGGGGAGGCTGATGTATTTTTGAGAGTGGGGTTGGGGAGCGCTGGTGAGGATGTTAGAGAGCTTTCTTTTGAGGTCTGGATGTATATGTTATTTTACAGCACAGTTGTATAGTTCATGTATGTATTACAGTAGCCCTACTGATGGGGCAACCACGTAAATACTTATATAATGCATGTACATGTTTTATCTTTCCCGTTGTGCTTTACTCTGATGCATGTTTTATTTTACGTGCTTATGTTGTATGTTCATTGTTTTACCTCGTCTATTTTTAATAAGCGTGTAATAATATTGTTAAGTTCTAACTAATGTTATAAGTGGGGTCGTGCCGTTACAATTTATGGTATCAGAGCAGTTTGATTCTAAATCGGACTGCGGGTGGTAGGAAGTTGAACTGGCTAAGTTGGTCGTCTCTGCAAGGAGAGTACGACTATGTCTAGAAAGGTAGGAGGAGTGCGATCGATTGTAATGTTGTATGAATGATAAGTAGATATATGTATTTATGTTGCTTATCATGTTTGGACTCTGAGATAACGGTTACTTGAATCAGGAACCAATGGCTCGAGGAAGAGGTAGAGGTAGAGGCGGTGGTAGAACAGGTTCGGATGGAGGTCCAGAAGCTGTTGCTTCGCATACGAGCAACGGAGTTGAATCCTTGGAGAACCTAAGGACTATGAGGGACATGGCTGCTGCGATGTTATAGCAAACCCAGCAGAATGCTCAGCTCATTCAGTTGACTCTGGAGAATCAACAACAACAACAGCGGAATGCTCGGAATGATGATGCTGGTTTGGATGTCTTCATGAGGCGACAACCACCTCAGTTCAACGGGGATTACAATTCCGAGGGAGCATAACTATGGGTTCAGGAGCTGGAAAAGATCTTTGCTGCAACACATTGTGAAGAAGTCCAGAAGGTTTCCTATGCTTCTTTCATGCTAGTAGGAGGGGCAGAGATGTGGTGGAAGGGAAAGCAGAGGTTGTTTGAGACAGAAGGAAGAGCAGTAACTTGGGAGCTGTTTAGGGAATGTTTCCTTGAGAAATATTTCCTCGGCTGACCAGAAGGGAGAAGGACAAAGAATTCCAGAGCCTGAAGCAGGGAAATATGTCAGTAGGGGAGTATGCAGCAAGGTTCGAGGCATTGCTTAAGTTTTCTGAGTTCTACCAACGGTATCCGGATGAAGAGTGGATGTGCCGCAAATTTGAGGACGGCCTGAAGTATGAAGTCAGAAAGCTATTGTACCTTTGGGGATTTCCAGATTCCATGATATGTTGGATCGGTGTTCTGCGATCGAGAACATCGAAAGGAGGAGAGAGCTGACCTCGCGAAGCGAAGGACCCATCCGCAGTAATCAGAGAGATAGGCACGGAAGGTTTCAGTCAGGTTAAGGACCGTATCAGAGGCCCAACCAGAGGTCGGGAGAGGACGTAGGACAAAGGCCAAATGCAATTCAAGGACTACAAGGTTGCTTCAAGAGTGGAGGACCACACATGGCTCAATATTACAGGAGCCAAGCGCCAGGGGGAACGATGACCTGTTATGCATGTGGAAAGCCCGGACACATGGCAAGGGATTGCAGGCATGGGAATGCTAGGCCAACCGGAGTGGTGGGGCAAGCTGCGAGACCACAAGCTACAAAGAGAGTATTTGCCGTGAGGGGAGCTGAATCCTCTCGATGCCCATATCTAATTCAAGGTAAGTGTTTAGTTTCAGGCAAGCTCTTATCTGTTCTATTTGATTCGGAGGCTACCCACTCGTTTATTTCTATGGAATGCATGGATCACTTAGGGTTACCGGTTTCGTCTTTACCATATGATCTTACCGTATCCACGCCTATGGATGATTCTTTGACTGCCCTGTTTATATGTTTGAAATGCCCTATTATCATAAAAAACCGACATTTCTTTGTGGACCTGGTTTGTTTGCCTATGCAGCAGATCGATGTTATCCTTAGCATGGATTGGCTTTCGGGCAACCATGTGGTGCTTGATTGCGCCAAGAAAATCCTTTGTTTTTCTGAGCTATCTAGATTGACGCTTGCTAACGAAGGTATTCCGAAGGGTGTACGATCAGAAGAGTACGTGGTGCTGTTCTCCCTAGAAGCAAGGGAAACTCCGAGTACGGGAGCACTGCCTGTGGTGCGGGATTTTCTGGTGGTGTTTCTAGATGACGTTCCAGGGTTACCACTGGAAAGGGAGATCGAGTTCGCCATAGACCTTGTACCGGGGTCAAGGCCTATATCAGTAGCGCCATATCGAATGTCTCCAGTCAAGCTGACAGAGCTAAAGAAACAGTTGGATGAGATGCTAGGCAAAGAGTTCATCAGACCTAGTGCATCTCCGTGGGGAGCACTGGTGTTGTTTGTGAAGAAGAAGGACGGAAGCTCAAGGTTATGTGTGGACTATCGTCAACTGAACAAAGAGATGATAAAGAACAAGTATCTGCTACCAAGGATAGACGATTTGATGGATCAGTTAAGGGGAGCACCTGTGTTTTCAAAGATCGACCTGCGATCTAGTTACCATCCGATCAGGGTGAAGAAGGAGGATATACCGAAGACTGCTTTTAGGAGTCGGTATGGGCATTACGAGTATTTGGTTATGCCATTCGGTGTGACTCATGCTCCAGCCGTGTTAATGGATTACATGAACAGGATATTCTGACCGTTCCTAGATAGGTTTGTTGTCGTGTTTATCGATGACATCCTTATTTGCTCTTCGAGTAAAGAGGAACACCAAGAGCATCTTCGAGCGGTGCTGCAAGTGCTGAAGGACAGGCAGTTATATGCGAAGCTGTCCAAGTGTGAGTTTTGGCTGGAAGAGGTGCAGTTCCTAGGACACGTGTTCAACAAGGATGGAATCACGGTGGATCCTGCTAAGGTCGAAGCAGTGGTTACGCGGGAAAGCCCAAAGTCTGTTGGTGAAGTTCGAAGCTTTCTTAGGCTGGTAGGTTATTACAGGCGGTTTATCGAGGGATTCTCTAAGAATGCGTTACCTATGACGTAGTTAACGAGAAATGGAAAAGTGTTTGAGTCGTCAGAAGCGAGTGAGCAGAGTTTCTTAGAGTTGAAGCGAAGGTTAACCACGTCGCCGGTATTGATTTTACCAGATCCGTTAGGACGTTTTGACGTATATTGTGATACGTCATACCAAGGATTGGGTTGTGTCCTCATGCAAGAAGGGAGAGTGTTGGCGTATGCCTCTAGGCAGTTGAGTGTGCATGAACGGAACTACCCGACTCATGATCTAGAGTTGGCTGCAATAGTTTTTGCATTGAAGATATGGAGACACTATCTGTATGGTGTTAAGTTCAATGTGTTTAGCGACCATAAGAGCCTGAAGTATCTATTCGACCAGAAGGAGTTGAACATAGGCAGAGGATATGGATGGAATTCATAAAGGATTATGAATTCGACCTACAATACCATGCAGGTAAGGCGAATGTAGTAGCGGATGCGCTCAATAGGAAGTCCCTACACGTATCTGCCATGATGGTACAAGAGCTCGAGTTGTTAGAGCAGGTTAGGGATTCGAATCTGGATGTGGAAATCGTTAAGGATAAGATGAATCTAGGATGATAGAGGTGACTAGCGATTTCCTGAACCTGCTTTGGAGAAGGCAAGCTGAGGATGAATACCTTAAGGAAGTTAATCGGTTGATCAAGGAGGGTGAAACGTCAGAGTTTAGGAGAGGTTCGGATGGCCTCATCAGGTTTGGTGACCGAGTTTGTGTGCCTGTGGATAGCGAAGTTAAGAATATGATCTTGGAAAAAGCACAAAAGAGCAAGTTGAGCTTTCATCCAGGGGCTACTAAGATGTACCAAGATCTGAAGAAGCTGTTTTGGTGGCCGGGGATGAAGAAAGATGTGGCGGCTTATGTCCTGTCCTGCTTGGTGTGTCAGAAGGCGAAGGTTGAACACCAGAAGACAGCGGGATTATTGCAATCACTAGATGTTTCGGAGTGGAAGTGGGATAGCATTGCAAAGGAATTTGTTTCTGGGTTACCAAGGACTCAGAAGAGGTGTGATGCGATTTGGGTCATCATAGATAGATTGACGAAATGTGCTCATTTCCTACCTATCAACCAGAATTACTCTCTGGAAAGATTGACTCAGATTTACATCAGGGAGGTGGTGAAGCTACATGGTGTACCTTGAAGTATTATCTTAGACCGAGATCCGAGGTTTACTTCTAGGTTTTGGAGGAGTCTGAACAAAGCGTTGGGAACTAAGTTAAGGTTAAGTTCTGCTTATCATCGGCAAACGGATGGTCAGTCAGAGCGAACGATTCAATCGCTGGAAGATCTGCTGAGAGCATGTGTGTTGGAGCACACGGGGAGTTGGGACAAATTTCTTCCTTCAATTGAATTTACCTACAACAATAGTTACCCCTCAAGTATCGGGATGGCGCCGTATGAAGCTTTGTACGAGAGGAAGTGCAGGACTCCGTTGTGCTGGTTTGAGACTGAAGAGAATCAGTTGTTAGGTCTGGAGTTGGTGCAACGGACAACGAAACAGGTTAAGTTAATCCGGGAAAAGATGAAAGCCACAAGGGATAGGCAGAAGAGCTACGCTGACAAACAGTGGAGACCCCTAGAGTTCTAGGAGGGCGATCATGTATTTCTGAGAGTTACTCCGAGGACGGGAGTTGGCAGGGCAATTCGATCGAGAAAGCTTACACCCAGATTCATAGGACCATTTCAGATTCTTTGCTGAATTGGTCCAGTAGCTTACCAGATAGCCTTACCGCCAAATTTGTCAAAGCTGCACGATGTCTTTCACATCTCTCTGCTTAGAAAGTATTACCCTTATCCATCGAATGTGTTAGAGCCCGAATCAATTCAGTTAAGAGAGAACCTTGAATACGAGGCTTTTACCTGCTCGAATAGGGGATAGAAGGATCAAGGAACTTCGCGGTAAAAAAATTCCTCTAGTAAGGGTTGAATGGGACCCAACAACCTGAGATTCAACATGGGAACGTGAAACTGTGATGCACCAACAATATCCGTTTTTGTTTACAGGTAGGAGCAAGGAATTTCGGGGACGAAATTCTCTTTAAAGGGGGTGATAATGTAACATCCCTGTTTTCTATAACCCTAATTAAGGTAGATGACCTTGATCGGGTGTTCGTATGATTGTGTGATTGCTTGTGTGTAGTTTGGCACCTAGTTGGAAGTTTAGTAATAGCCTTGAACAAGGCTGAAAGTGCCCAAGGTGTAACACGAGAAACTGGGGAAGTCAGAAGGCTGGAAGTTCTTCTCTCGCTGAGCTTGAAGCTCAAGCGTGGGAGGAATCCACGCTCAAGCGTTGCGATGCTTAAGCATGGAATAGGAGGACGCCTCAGCGTGCTGAGTGTACTGTGCAGCTGTTCTGAATTTGGACACGTGTGAGACACATGTCAGGCCAGGGAGCAGGCGGAGTGGACGAGGTTCCACGCTCGAGCGTGGAGAGAGCCCACTCTAGAGCGTGGCAAAGCTCAAGCGTGCAAAGTGAACCATGCTAAAGCGTGGACAGTAGGAACCATAAGTCGAGCTTCCACTTTCATCTTCTCATTTTGCATGAAATTGGGGAGCTTTCTGTGAGTTTGAGAGAGAAGCTCTGAGATTCTAGAGAGAGAAAGCTTGTGGTTGGAGGTGATCGAGCCGCTGGAATGCGATTCTGATTACACGGTTGTGATCGTGGCTGAGTTTTCTACAACTCTGGCGGATTGGTTTCCGCCCCAGGTAAACTTGAATCCCTAACATGTGTTCTTCGTGTTCTTGGCGTTCTTCGAGTTTTTACCTTTTCTTTTAATCTTTTGGGCTTGCCCTAGGGCTAACACTGTTGTATATGTGTTGTGCTCGTTATTAGGGCAAAGTATGTGGTCGTGATTTCCCGCAAATTGAGGACTAAGGCCGCGGCTACCAAGAGGATCGGTGCTATTCTTGGAGCTACCATTGAAGGAGGGCTGCGAGCTCAAGCTTGAGGAAGGAGGAGAGAGCCGGTGATTGCCTAGATTCGCGTGATGACTGTCAGGTGGGGAGAAAGAGTTATACACGTCGGGGAGGCAAGCGTAGACTATATAGTTCTATCGTATGTTTCGTGTGTGTAGGGGAACCCTAAACCCTACGTGAGGTTGAGCCCTGACGAAGTACCTAAACCCTAGGTTTAGTCTACTTTGGGCTAGCACCGCTATGTTGATACCCTAGGTTAGTAGATTTATGTGAGTATTTGCTTATCTGCTGACCGTGGTATGTAGTATATCTACATGATATGATGGCATGTTGTTGTATGAGATATTTACTGCTGCACTCAATATGCTGATATTGATGAATTGTTGTATGTATCTCGAAATGCATGTATGCATGAGAATCAGAGGTTTAGTCTGATTCGGGCTTTGACCCCGTGGTGGACGTTTGAGCTGATAGTTGAGATTGAGGTTATAGTTGGAGATGGAAGCTCGTAAGTTATGACGGGAGCTTGGAGTTTATACGGTACATTGGGAGCTTGGTGCTCATATGGTACAGTGGGAGCTTAGAGCCCGTATGGTTACAATTGGAGCTTGGAGCTCATATGGTACAGTTGGAGCTTGGAGCTCGTGTTGCTGAGAGCAAAGTTGCATGTGTCATTACATCAGTGCAAGGAAGATGGATGACATGCATAGCATATGCATATTATGCCAAGTGGCGAGCCGTATGCCGTGAGGTATACGAGGTTGGTGCACCGAGTGCGGGTGCGAAAAATGGAAGGGAAGGTCTATGTGACCTCGGGGATATACTAGACACAGGTGTACCCACAAGAGATCGATGAGGTAGCTCCTATCGTGTCGTGGCGGTCTTGGGCACTTCCTACTATCCCGACTGGACCCTGAGTCTTTCCAGTTGTCGGTGGATCTTCCGAGCAGGCCCAGTTAGCCCTCTTTGTCTGGGACAGTTGAGCGGTGATGCACTCTTATGGGTCACGGCGAGCAGGAAGGATTGCCGGAGCAAACCAACTTATGGTCCGTTGAGCGGATGAGATGTTGCCCTTAGTAGGGTGCTAGTACCGGCCGACATGCATAGAAAGAGTATGTGTTGCATCTAGCTAGGAAACGATCGAGGTGTTGAGATATTGAGAGATGGCTGTGTCTGTAACACCCTGCTTTTCACCTCTATGTTTATATGTGTTAATACTTGCTTATAGATGTTTGCATATGTTGTTTATGCTTGTTGTTGGTGCATAAGTTCATAGTTGAAGTAGTTCAGCCTTTAGGATAATCTATCCATTCGAGTCCAAGTAACCTTTTTCACGATTTTGGCCACATCTTGAGTTCTAGACATCCGATTGGGGTGATCTTGGATGCGTTGGAAATATTAGAGAATTATCTACAAGTCTTCTTCAAGTGTCAAGACCAAAAACACGCTTTTTGAAGGGGAAATCGGTTTGGGAAACCGATTTCCAGCTGAAGAAATCGATTCCAGCAAGTGGAAATCGATTTCTTAAAGGGTAAAATCGATTTGGTCAATGGAAAATCGATTTCCATGGTTGTGGAATCGATTCCCATGCTTGTCAGAGTTGGTGTACGTGTTTGTGTTATCGGGCAATGTTGTGTACGACCCATTCGTCCTAAAACGTCCCTAACAGCTATATATACGTAGCGTATGATCTAAACCTAGCCTTTACACTCTATTATACTCACAAGTTGCCTCTTCTCATTCCTAAGAGCTCTCACTGATCCTTTGCTCTAGAAAACCCAAAAGACGAATCCTGTTTTGGTGTTCTTCGTCAAGAACACGCCTTTGCTTGGCAAGTCTATCCCTGCTGCTAGAGTTAATCTTCCTAAGTTAGAAACCAAGGTGAGTTATCTAAACCTAGAGTTGGTTCCCTTTCAATCCCTAACTTAAAGATCGACTTTGCTTTCTAGTGCTGCGATCGTGATCAAGTGTTGAACCCGTAAGGAGGAACCGTAGTGAAACTTGGCTCTGTTCTCTTTCCCTTAGGCTGTGAATCATCATAATAGGTATGGGGGGAGAAATTGGTCATGAATATGTGGGTTTTGGGATAGGTTGAGATGAAGGGGTTAACCTATGACCCCTATGTATGCTTGCATATGCCTATGAATATTGTTATGTTGTTTTCTGGCTATATGAGTATTGATTGATGATTAATTTGATGTTATAACATGTTTATAATTATGAGTTCATGATTTATATGATTGTTGATGAATTGATGATGATGAGCAAGATGTCTATGCCATGATATGGTGTTTTGTTAACCTTATGCTATAAGAACATAGTTATAGAGTGAAAATAAATAGGCGATGTGACTGATGATCAAGGATTAGTTTGAGAACACTTGGGTTATGATTTATGAGTGTTAGGCTAATTAAATTGGTGATAAATATCTTAAGCTTGAGTGATATATCAATTAGAGAACATAGAATGGTCCCATAGTGCAGAGAACCCGCTTCTGCATATCCTGACACCCAGAAATCGATTTCCAGCACTTGGAAATCGATGAACACCCCAAAATCGATTTCCATATTGTGGAAATCGATTTAGCCTTGTGGAAATCGATGCCCATTATGGGGAATCGATTTAGGACTTCTGGAATTGATTCCTAACGTAAGGAATTGATTTCCACGCATTCAGAAACCCAGTAATCGATTTCCAGCACTTGGAAATCGATTTGCATTGTTCAGAATCGATTCCTATTATAGCGAAATCGATTTGAACATGTTGAAATTGATTCCCAAATAATGGAAATCGATTTGAAGACTTGAGAAATCGATTCCAGAGATTGGAAATCGATTCTCACATGCCCAGGAGCAGTTTTGACCCCTTATGCTTGATGGATAGTGTTATGTAGGCTTGTTATGATCTAAGGACTTTAAGTTACCCTTAGGAGCTTAAGAATACTTGATCTTTGATCTTACTTAAACACTAGGATGTAACCCCATGGTTTAAAATAGAACGAGTTAGAGAAGAACGTCATGAAATAATAAAGATAATAATTAAGATGCTGTTGATAATAGTAATTATAAGTTATTATTAGTGATGATTGTTGATGACCATCGTGGATGGTCATAGTTAATAATCAATGTGATTGATTATGGTGGTAAATGGTTGGCATATGTTTGCATATTGATGAACATTGCACACATCATACGTTGAAGTTGATATGTTGGGTGGAATGCAAACGATGAATTGCGATAGTGGAGGCCACGATGGGTATTATCCCAGCCTTGCGGGTACATTGAGTATGAAAGTTGCAAGTGACATGGGCTAGCTACCTATTGTCGGAGTGACCTAATGAATAAGCTTGAGTACCCTGACTAGCCACTATACGCTATCAGGATTAGTGAGAGTGTTCGGGGATGGCCCATGGTCTGGCATATCATCCACGTTGTTAACCGGACATGTACTCCTAATCGTCTTTCCAGAGTTAGAGTTGTTGGCCACATGCATACGGAGTAGTGATGTTGCATTCGCATTGACTTGCATCTTTGATATATATATTGATTGTATCTGTGTTGACTGATGTATGTTGTATGTCATCTTAATTTCTTTTCCATTTCGTTTACATATATTTATGATCATGTTTATCTCCCCTATCTTTTGTTGTTCTTGTGTATATGATGTTGTATGTGCAGAGGAGGGTGATCATGCCGACAAGGAGTGATCCCGTGGAGATCTCTCTTAGTAGTAGTAGTTGTACTAGTAGTAGTAGTAGTAGAAGTAGTAGTTAGGATTTATATTCAGTTGTCTAGTTTTATTTCGATGCATTATCGGTATATGTATACCAGCTCTGATATGTGACATCGGGATTTGTGTTTATTATTTATGTTTTCTGCAGTTTGTGTTTAAAGGATTTTGATTATTTCAGATTCCTGTGTTTACGTTATAGATGATGTGATGTACATTACCCTTGAGGATACATTTTTATTTTAATTGTTATATTATTCTTAAAGACATGTATGATTTTATTTATGTTTTATTATATGCGGGGTAGTGGGTGTCACATTTAGTGGTATCAGAGCCGGTCTGTCCTACAGGCCGGGGTATGTGTCTGTTGTGCTCTTCTGTGTACTCTTATATGATTGTCTATGCTCGGTGTAGATGATGATACAGGATTGTAGGTATATAGTTCTCGTCTTGGCTCGATGTAACCTGAAGACCTGATTCAATGTACGTGCCTCATCAAAGGGACTCCTTTAATATTGTTGGTTGATTCGGGTGCGTCGCATTCCTTTATATCACATGATTGTGTTGAGTACCTTAGACTACCTGTTGCCCAACTTGAATTTGGTTACTACCCCTACCAATAAGCCTGTTGTTACCTCACATATTTGCAAAGGTTGTTCCATTGTCATTGATGATAGAAATTTCATAGTTGATCTTATATGCATACCCCTTAAACAACTTGATGTTATCCTTGGTATGGACTGGTTATCTACCAATCATGTCCTTTTAAATTAATTTGATAAAACTGTTGTTTTTGGAACTGTTGTCGATCCTAAGGATCCGAGTTTTCTGACTGCCAACCAAGTCAAGGCTTCTATTAGAAAAGATGCCCAAGTATACATGATCTTATTTCCCCTGGAAGTAGAGAGAAAGGCTGAAGTTAAGAATGTGCCAGTTGTGAGAGAGTTCCTAGAGGTTTTTCCCGAGGATGTTTATAGTTTGCCACCTGAGAGAAGGTTGAGTTTAGCATAGACTTAGTGCCAGGTACTGGACCTATATCCATAGCACCTTATAGGATGTCCTCTCTAGAGCTAGCTGAGTCGAAGAAACAGTTAGAGGAATTGCTCCAGAAGCAGTTTGTTAGGCCTAGTGTGTCTCCGTGGGGAGCGCCAGTGTTGTTGGTAAAGAAGAAAGATGGCAGCATGAGGTTGTGTGTCGATTACCGACAACGCAACAAGGTGACTATTAAGAATATGTATCCTCTTTCTAGGATAGATGACCATGGACCAGCTGATAGAAGCTTGTGTGTTTTCTAAGATAGATTTGAGATCAGGCTATCACTAAATTCGGGTCAAGTCTGAGGACATTCCAAAGACTGCGTTCAGAACATGCTATGGCCATTATGAGTACCTAGTTATGCCTTTTGGTGTGACTAATGCCTCTGCTGTGTTCATGGACTACATGAACAAAATCTTTCATCCATACTTGGATAGGTTTTAGTTGTCTTCATAGATAATATCCTAGTATACTCTAAGAGTAAAGAGAAACATGAGGAGCACTTGAGGATAGTCTTGGAAACTCTGAAGGAAAAACAGTTGTATGCCAAGTTGTCTAAGTGTGAATTCTGGTTAGAAGAGGTGAGTTTCTTAGGATACATCATCTCTAGAGGAGGGATAGCTGTAGACCCAGCTAAGTTAGAAACCGTGCTCCATTGGGAAGCACCTAAGTCAGTGACCGAGGTTAGGAGTTTCTTGGGTTTAGCCAGGTACTATAGGAGGTTTATAGAAGGATTCTCTAAGATAGCTTTGACTATGACCCGCCTTACTAAGAAAGGTCAGATCTTCGTGTGGGACTCTAAGTGTGAAGAAAGTTTTTAGGAGTTGAAGAATAGGTTGACATCTGCACCTGTGTTAGTGCTACCCAATCCTAGTGAACCTTTTGTAGTGTATTGTGATGCTTCAAAGCAAGGTTTAGGTGGTGTGTTGATGCAGAATGGTCAAGTAATAGCTTACGCTTCTAAGCAGCTTAAGACCCATGAGAAGAACTACCCTACCCATGACTTGGAGTTAGGAGCTGTAGTGTTTGCCTTAAAATTTTGGAGGCATTATATTTATGGAGCGAGATTTGAGGTCTTTCATGATCATAAGAGTTTTATATACTTGTTTGACCAAAAGGAGTTGAATATGAGACAACGTAGGTGGATGGAATTTCTTAAGGATTATGAGTTTGAGTTGAGTTACCACCAGGTAAAGCCAATATAGTGGCTGATGCTTTGAGTAGAAAAGTCTTACATGTTTCAGCCTTGATGGTTAGAGAGATGGATTTGATCGAGGAGTTTAGCGACTTGAGTTTAGTTTGGGAAGTTACCCCTAAGAGCAATAAGCTAGGAATGTTGAAAATCACTAGCAGTTTGATGGATCAGATTAGAGAAGGGTAGAAGATAGATGTATACCTTTTAGACCAAAGAGAGTTGATTGCTCAAGGTAGAAATCTCAGTTTTAAGGAAGGGACAGATGGAATTTTGAGGTTCCAAGATAGAGTTTGTATACCTGATGTTCTAGAGCTTAGGAAGTTGATCCTTGAGGAAGGACATAGGAGTGGTTTGAGTGTTCACCCGGGAGCCACAAAGATGTATCAGGATCTAAAATGGATGTTTTGGTGGCCTAGGATGAAAAAGGATGTGGCTGAGTTTGTTTATGCTTGCCTAGTGTGTCAGAAGGCTAAGATAGAGCACCAGAAACCTTCAGGTAAGTTGCAACCTTTGAGTATTCCTGAGTGGAAGTAGGATAGTATCTCTATGGATTTTGTGTCTGGACTCCCTAGGACTCCAGCTGGTTGTGATGCTATATGGGTTGTTGTGGACAGGTTAACCAAATATGCCCATTTCATTCCTATGAACATGGAATATCCATTAGAGAAGTTGATTGGGTTTTATATCAGAGAAATAGTTAGATTGCATGGTGTACCCTCTAGCATAGTTTCAGATAGAGATCCTAGATTTATCTCTAGATTTTGGAACTAAGCTTAGATTGAGTTCAACTTATCATCCACAGACCGATGGTCAGTCTGAGAGAACAATCCAATCCTTGGAGGACTTGTTGAGGGCGTGTGTGCTAGAGTAGTCTAGTAGTTGGGATAAGTTTTTACCCCTTATAGAGTTTACCTACAACAATAGCTTCCATTCCAGTATTGGGATGGCACCTTATGAGGCTTTGTATGGGAGGAGGTTTAGGACACCTTTATGTTGGAATGAGCCTGGAGAGAATGTTGTGTTAGGACCTGAGGTAGTGCAAGAGACTATAGAGAAAGTGAGGATGATACAAGATAAGATGAGAGTGGCACAGAGAAGGCAAAAGAGTTACCATGATAAGAGAAGAAAAACTCTCGATTGGATGCGTTGGAAAGCTTAGAGAATTATCTACAAGTCTTCTTCAGGTGTCAAGGCCAAAAACACGCTTTTTGAAGGGGAAATCGATTTGGGAAATCGATTTCCAGCTGAAGAAATCGATTCCAGCAAGTGGAAATCGATTTCTTAAAGGGTAAAATCGATTTGGTCAATGGAAAATCGATTTCCATGGTTGTGGAATTGATTCCCATGCTTGTCAGAGCTTGTGTACGCGTTTGTGTTATCGAGCTATGCTGTGTACGACCCATTTGTCCTAAAACGCCCCTAACAGCTATATATACGTAGCGTATGACCTAAACCTAGCCTTTACACTCTATTATACTCACAAGTTGCCTCTTCTCATTCCTAAGAGCTCTCGCTGATCTCTTGCTCTAGAAAACCCAAAAGACGAATCCTGTTTTGGTGTTCTTCGTAAAGAACACGCCTTTGCTTGGCAAGTCTATCCCTGCTGCTAGAGTTAATCTTCCTAAGTTAGAAACCAAGGTGAGTTATCTAATCGTAGAGTTGGTTCCCTTTCAATCCCTAACTTAAAGATCGACTTTGCTTTCCATTGCTGCGATCGTGATCAAGTGTTGAACCCGTAAGGAGGAACCGTAGCGAAACTTGGCTCTGTGCTCTTTCCCTTAGGCTGTGAATCATCATAATAGGTATGGGGGGAGAAATTGGTCAAGAATATGTGGGTTTTGGGATAGGTTAAAATGAAGGGGTTAACCCATGACCCCTATATGCCTGCGTATGCCTATGAATATTGTTATGTTGTTTTCTGGCTATATGAGTATTGATTGATGATTAATTTAATGTTATAACATGCACTACACCAAAATAGGGAAAAATTGACGCAACATTCACCAGCGTTTTCCCGTAAAACGCTAGAAAATATGAGGCGGAGAAGTATTACTAGCGCTTTCTTTGGTAAGTGCTAGCAAATTATTGGGATTTACCAGCGCTTTTTTAACTAAGCGCAAGCAAATCTCTGACATTGAGTATTGCCAGCGCTTTTCCAAATAAACGCTGGTAAAGGACAACACATTTGCCAGCGCTTACTTAGGAAAGCGCTGGTAATACTATTACCAGCGCTTTCCTAAGTAAGCGCTGGCAAATGTGTTGTCCTTTACCAGCGTTTATTTGGAAAAGCGCTGGCAATTGTCCATTTCTATATAAGTATAACTTTTTGATTTATATTACTGATCAGTACTCGAGCTTCACTTCGCGCGCGCGCTTTCAGTAATAGCTTCACATGCACAGTACTCTCTTCATCTCCTCAAACCTCCTCATCTTCTTCACAATCGCGAGCTGAACCCTCCTCATCTCCTCCACAACCGCGAACTCAACCCCTCTCCTCCACCACAGCGACCCTCAATCCGCTCCCCACAACCGCGCGTCCACAACCCTCTCCTCCAGGGTGAGAACGAAGTTGCCACGTGAGCTGAACTACACCTCGTGCTTTCCCAACAAATTATCCAAGCTTTTCGCGAAACCTCACGGTTCTCTCCTCAAACCCTCTTCTCAACAAATGTATTCCCATCATTGAAGCATACATTTTGGGTGCATATTCATTATTATTCTGTGGGGTCAGTCATGCATTTTGGAACATATCCATCTCTTGGATAATTGCTTATATGTTCATTTTTATCCAACTTGTGTTTACTCTACATGTTGCACTGCATCTTCTACTACTCTCGATCTTTTGCC
Source organism: Ammopiptanthus mongolicus (assembly GCA_039655645.1). NCBI lineage: Eukaryota > Viridiplantae > Streptophyta > Magnoliopsida > Fabales > Fabaceae > Ammopiptanthus > Ammopiptanthus mongolicus. Next base: position 54,982,143 of record CM077349.1, read on the forward strand.
AAAAGCTGGAGTAGGTCCCTTTGGATTTTGCTACTGACCAAAAGGGTTTTACATAAACTTTAGAGTCTAAGTTAGATTAGTTCCCTAATCAAGGTAGAATTTTAGGTTAATTAGAACTTAGTTTTTGAATTCTACTTACTTGGACTTTCCAAATTAATATGTTTTCCCCAAATCTCTAATTGGGATGGAATGTTGTATATGAGTTAGGTCTCTGTTTGAATCCTTAATGAAACTTGACTTCTCATTGTCTTAGCCTTGTAGGCAGGTTAGGCTACTAATTAACTACGGCTCTAAGAGCACAAGAATTCTAAATGGATTTTAACTTTCATGCACTCAAGAGTTTTCAAGCAAATGCTAAATCTTTTTTTAAGCTTGGAACCTAGGTGGACTTATAAGTGGATCAACTTCTCATCAAATTCTTCGTTTTTCTCTCTTCCTCAGTTCCTCATCTTTCTCTTCCTTGATTTTGACTATTATAAATAAAATGTATTACAGGTGTCTTGTATATAAAAGGATAAAAAAGTATACTTTTATGTAATATATTAGCGCTATAGCTTATCATTTCGTTTGCAGCTCATTCATATATAATTACAATTGTACTATCTAAAACTAGGATTATAAGACATGAAGTTTCATTATCAATTCATTTCACCAAAAAGAAAATTATCAATGATTCAATACTGTAAATCTCTCATTACTTGATTGCAGTTGTTGACATCATGATAAAATCAAAATTAGTAGAAAAAATACAAATAAAACTAAGAAAAACAAGTCATTATTAAAATTTAGTATATAAAGTCATATCAGAAATGGCAGTGATCCTATCATCATTTGGTCATAGGATCACTTAGAAGACTCGATTCTTATTTCCCTAATTGTTTTTCTTCACGTCTTGATCAAGTCTCAATGTCCTCAACTTGAATATTCCTAGTTGTGCTTTTGATCAGTGGCAATTTATTTGTTTGTGGATTGCTCTCATTGCCTGGATTATTTGGTTTATCCTTCTTTCAAGTGTGTGCTCTGATATCCACAAGAGAAGGGAATGAACATGGTTAATTCATGTCATTATCATCGAATTCTAAACCATATGTTATAGTCGAAGTAGTTATGATGTTAGAATAGAATTTGAAACAACAAGCACACATAATTAAACAAACAAATTAACGATCTCCACCAATATGAATATGATAATTGGGAAAGTGGATAAAATTGGCATAATCTTGAATTAATTAGGAATACTAATATGAAATTTAAGAAAATTCATCGAACACTTACGTGGTCATTGTCACAGGTTTGATCTGTATGCAAGACATATAATTGGATGTTTGCATCATTGGCATGATGAGCATGGAGCTACCTGCAGCAAGAGCCATGAGCAAGAGACCAATTATATATCGAAGTTGATTTTCTTTCTTGGTATCTGAAATAATGCTGAATCTTGCTTGCTAGCTAGTTATATATAGCTCACAATCGATAGAGTTAGAAAGTATTGTTGCAGTGTCTTAGTGGGGAGTTGAAGAGAGATTTATAGGGATATGAAGATCGTGCATGTAAGAATTAATAGAGAAGAAAAATTCAGCATGTAGCTAAGTGGTTGAAGTGCTCAAAGTCTAATTAGGTTTTCTTTTTCTTTCTTTTCTCTACTAACTTGCAAAGACCTAAACATCTTAATATTTCTCTTGTTGTTTGGCTTCAGGTGATAGACAAATCTTTTGGATTTGATACTACTGTCGATAGAACAAGCCCAGAGAGCCATAAACGCTACACGTGGAGTCGGAATTGTTAAGCTAATCGGTGGATACCTTGGTAAACAATACTAAACAAATACTCCATTTTGTATTTTGATCTCTTTTTTTTTTTTTTTTTTTTTATATCACAATTTCTGATTTTTTAAATAATTTTAGTTATTGAGATGACAAACTGTAGTTCTCAGTAAAACACAAACTGAACCTAAATAATAATTCTAAATAACTATGATCTAGTTGGCTCTGATATCAGAATCTAAACTAATAAAACAATAACCATGGTGTTGTCTGATTTTTGTGACAGAAATAGATAGTTTTAGTTAAGAATATTCGATTAATTTTGTGATCTTGTGCTACAATAGTCATGGTCTTATCTGATTTTGTTTGGGGCTTTACCCAGGTTGTGCTTGCGCGAGGAGCTTGAGGTATTTTTTTCTTTTTTCTTCTTTTTCCTCTCTACCCTCTCTCCCCACTGTCACTGCCACCACCAAATTGGGAAAGAAAAAAATGTGTCACAATTGTGTAGATAAGCTCTGTTGCATATGTATTGTACATTTGTGGTTCTGCTTTACTGAGAAAATGTCTGTGTGATGATAAGATAGAAAATTTATAGTTATCTTCAATTTTATTGCAACAAGTGGCCTTCTACTTAATTCGGCAAGTAATCCACAAGTGTAAGGACTTGTTTATGTACATTAAGTAGCTCTTAGTATTGCAGATTAAAGCCCTTCAGATTTGGCAATGGAACCTCTATCATTGTTTATAGACTAGCTCCATCAAGATTAGCATGTGGTTTTGACCTTAGCAACTAATAAAATGCATATAACCCAGGAGAATTCCATTTCTATAATGATTAAATGAATATCTAAATTGACATTAGCTACTTGTGGCTACTCTTTTAGGATCTTTTTATTTGTTAAAATGTTCACCACTCACCAGAAATTATTACATGAACATGAACCATGCCTGAAATGATGGAATCTGGTTTTATCCCTAACTATTAGTTCCCTACTGTAAGCCTCTGAAACCAGCTTTGGCATATGGTGACAATCCACACACATTCTAAGGTTCTTCACTATTCTTATGGTTACTCCAGATACTGTACTAATAAGGGCATAGGCAATAGCCAATTTCTCACTATGCCTGTAGAGTGCAGTCTCCTTATCCTCTTCCCCTATATCAAGGAAAAAAATATACCTCAAGGAAAAAAACCTCATGGTTTCTCTTTTATTTTGCTTGAGGTATATTCTTGCTATGAGAATGTGTTGTAGAAGGTATATTTGTGTTTCTGTGTTTTGTACTTTAATTGACATGTCTTCCAGGTTTCGAATTTGCTTTTCTAATTTTGTATACACTTAGCAGTGGATCCCTGAACTCCAACATTTTGCTCCTGGTGTCCCAGTGGTACTAGTTGGAACCAAATTGGGTAAGTCATCAAGCACTGTTCTTAAATTCTTAAATTGGGTAACTAAAATATTCTTGAGTTTAATGATTATTATTATAGTCAAACTGATTTAATAATAATGTGACATGTGATATAATGAAAATTAAACTCATTTATTTTCTGTTTCTCATTTATATATTCTAACATGTGATAATTGAAGCAGCACATTACCAAGCGGGAATCACTTAGAAGAAATTCGTTCATGGAGTGATAGGGACATCCCATTTCTCACATATCGAAATAGGTTAGTTTTCTTCTCTTTCATGCTGTCCGTGGTTCTGCTTTTGGTCTCACCTTCTTTGTCTAATTTTACCTTTACTTTATCTTTGTCACTTGATAATCTGCAGTTTTGGTCATGTCTTGATTTCCTTATTGTCTACCACAGATTTGTTACTCCTACCAGGTATTTATCTTTTTTTAATCTCTTATAAGCAGTATAATCATTAGACATATTTATTTTTATCGGTGTACACATGCATTAACCTTAGTTTCCTGTTCAATAATGATTTGTATATTGTTTTGGACACAATATACAAGTTGTTCTTGAATTGTCCAAAGTGGACAGTCTAAGAATGTAAAATCGCATTCAATCCATATTATTGTATGTCTTAATCATTAGCTTCTTGATCTAAGAATGTCATTGGTTTGTATTTTCTCATTGTTCTCTGTGTACATACCTAATTTGGGTCGTAATACCACCTGAATTAAGTTGTGTGCTTGGAGAACTAAGGGGAAATGCTGCCGAAATTTTCTTAGAACAAGAAGTAATTAAGACATATATACAATAATATAATGCGAAGTTTACAATCTTGGATAGGATAGGACTCCACCCTTTAGTATGAAGTAGACATGCATCATGCATGCATGTAGTATTATTGAATGTAGATGTCAACCTCTGTAAACTCAAAATAATTGCTGTAGATCGGGAAAATATGGATCGAAAGTGGATGTCTGCCAATCGTTTGTCGAAGGAATATAAGGACGGAGTGCAAGATTTTATTAGGTTTGCAGTTGGACACGCAGAAAACCCTAGTAGAATCATGTGTCCATGTTTAGGTTGTTGTTATACAAGACGAGTTAGTGTACCTGACTTGGAAGGACATTTAATATGCAATGGAATTGATCAAAGTTATACTTGTTGGACAAAGCATGGTGAGACTAGAGGTGAATCTAGTGATATGGGGAATAGTGGGAAATATGCGTCAAATGATGCCAATACAAATACATATGAGGGCGATCGTTTTGAAGAGATGGCAAACGTGGTTGAAGAAGATCTTCGTGATTGTCCTCAAATGTTTGAGAAGTTGATAAGTGATGCAGAGAAACCGTTGTATGAGGGTTGTACTAAATTCACAAGATTGTCGGCGATGTTAAAGTTGTTTAACTTGAAATCGGGCAATGGATGGACTGATAAGAGCTTTAATGACTTACTCACACTATTGAAATCTATGTTGCCGGAGGATAATGTGCTTTCTAGTTGGACATATGAGGCTAAACAAATGTTGCGCTCTATTGGCATGAGCTATGAGAGGATACATGCTTGTCCTAACGATTGCATTTTATGTCGGAATGAACATGCATCGTTAAATACATGTCCTAAATGTAATGCCTCACGATATAAGAAGAAAGAATCAGTTTCAGAGAAGGTTTTGTGGTATTTCCCAATAATACCTAGATTTAGGCGCATGTACAGTAGTTCAGAAGATTCAAAGCACTTTACATGGCATGAGGATGAAAGGATTAAAGATGGCAAGCTACGGCACCCGGCAGATTCTCCTCAATGGAAAAGAATTGACCATGATTATCCCGATTTCGGGCAAGAACCAAGAAACCTCCAACTTGCATTGTCTACTGATGGATTTAACCCGCATGGTATTCAGAGTAGCTCTCACAGTACATGGCCTGTGATTTTGGTGATTTATAACCTACCTCCATGGCTATGCATGAAGCGCAAATATATGATGCTGTCTCTGTTAATTTCTGGGCCGAAACAACCAGGAAATGATATCGACATATACTTGGCTCCTTTCATTGAAGACTTGAAGCAAATGTGGGAGACAGGTGTAGAGGTGTACGATGGGTATAAAGAAGAAAGTTTCACCTTAAGGTCTATGATCTTCGGCACAATTAATGATTTTCCAGCATACGGTAATCTATCAGGATACAGTACCAAAGGTCAATGTGCATGCCCTATATGTGAAGATAATACAGATTGGATGCGGTTGGAACATGGTAAGAAGAATGTCTTCCTTGGACATCGTAGATTTTTGCATTCAAGTCATCATTATCGGTTATGGAGAAAGGCATTCAATGGGAATATAGAAGAACGTAGAGCTCCTTTGCCGTTGACGGGTGTGCAACTGTTTGAAAAAGTAAAAAATTTGAGTATCGAATTTGGGAAGCCTTTTGCCGGAGAGCTTGTGACACGAGGGTGGAAGAAAAAGTCGATTTTCTTTGAGCTACCGTATTGGAAGTCATTATATGTAAGACATTTCATTGATGTGATGCATGTTGAAAAAAATATCTTTAATAGTGTCATTGGTACCTTACTCAATGTGCCAGGGAAGACTAAAGATGGCATCAATGCAAGGTTGGACTTGGTTAGTATGGGATTGAGACGAGAATTGGGACCGGTGAAGAAAGGGAAACGTACATATCTACCACCAGCAGCTCATACTCTATCTAGAAAAGAGAAAATTTCTTTTTGTAAGTTTCTTCATGGAGTGAAGGTTCCAGAAGGGTACTCTTCAAACATTGCTAGCCTCGTGTCGATGAAAGATCTCAAGTTGAAGGGTCTAAAGTCCCACGATTGCCATGTTCTTATGGAGAGTTTGCTACCCATCGGTATACGGTCCATTTTGCCCAACAAAGTGCGGGAGACCTTAACTAAACTTTGCTTCTTCTTCAAGGAAATTTGCAGCAGAGTGATTGACCCTGAAAAGTTGCCAGCATTGCAAAGAGAAATAGTTGTGACTTTGTGTGAGCTTGAGATGTATTTCCCACCTTCATTCTTTGACATAATGGTTCATCTAACCGTTCATCTGGTTAGAGAGACACAATTGTGTGGGCCAGCTTATATGAGATGGATGTACCCGTTTGAGCGTTACATGAAAATATTAAAAGGGTATGTGAAAAACCGATCACGACCAGAGGGTTGTATTGTTGAACGGTATATAGTTGAAGAAGCTGTTGAATTCTGTACCGAATACTTATCCAATGTCAAACATTCCACAGGGATGCCAAAGTCTCATCATACAGGAAGAACCATAGGGCAAGGGATTTCTGGAATTGAAATATTGACTATACCAAGAACAGAATGGGAGCAAGCACACTTGTATGTTCTACACAACGCCGATGAAGTTGAGTCATATGTTGTAAACCACAAGGACATACTTAAGAATTTGTACCCAAATAAGAATCAAAATTGGTTACAAAGAGAACATATTCGGTGTTTTATAACGTGGCTAAAAGATCACATTTCTGTTGAGTATGCTCTAAATCCTACCTCTGTTTCAGAAAGATTGAGATGGTTAGCGAAAGGTCCAAGTACATGTTTTATCTTACACCAGTTATTTGATGAACGGGTACACATTCTATACAAAAGAACAAGATGATCGAAGTATAGTGCAAAATAGTGGGGTGACTCTTATAGCTCAATCTATGCATATCTCAAGTGCCAAAGCCAGAAACCCCATATATGCGAATATGTCATACTTCGGGGTCATCGAAGGTATATGGGAGTTGGATTACACAATGTGCAACACCCTTTCCCGAGTGTCACATTCCCGAACGTTTATAAGGCCGAAAATATTTCTTAATGCGGAAAATACGATTTTCTTTTTTTTCTTTTCACAAGATGCAATGGGATTTAGCAAAGGTAAATAATACTAATAACGAACTTAGGTTCGCCATACATTTCTAGAACAATATGCATAATAATTACAGGGACATAAACAGAAAAAGGAATAATACTATATACAGACATAAGTCTAATGTGTAACTGACATAAGAAATACAATAAGTACAAGGAGTCGCAGCTCCCCAAAAGTACTACAAAAACGACATAGTCTGGCCGACAACAAAACTAGACCACAAAAAGAAGGTCCTCCTCTGGCTCAAAGGAACTACTGGACTGAACCATCATCACGTCCATCTGTTCAAACAGCAACAGCAAGTACCAACAGAAAACATACAGATATGGGTGAGATTCCCGTTCATCAACACAGCAAAACAGCAATAGTAAAAACGGGACGACTCACCGGGTAACAGCGTACCCAACATGCTTACAGGAATTCTCGATGTCAAACATATTAAGCAGTTGACAGCATAATATCATGTTAAGCAGTTAACAGCATAAAGTAAGGTATTCTTTAACAGTACAACGATGTATAACAGTAAATGTAAACATCAATAGCCATGCAATGCAATGCAATGTACATGACTCAATGTCAATGTCACTGGGTACTACTCTGACCCCTACTCCATGGAGCTAACAAAACATTCGGAGAGAGTGAATGGGAGGACATGTTCCGTGCGCGCCAGCCTTGGGCAAGATGCTACAACATTCGTAACGTGCACGTATCTGGCTTTTACGGAAACACTCTCAACCAAACATGAAAAGTACGGCATCTAGTAGAGGATATCAGTGTATTGCACGGATTCGCCACGACACAGAAGAGCTACCAACTGGTCACATGTCAGCCCTTCCAACCCTGATACCTCCCAAAAGACCATTGAAGATCGTCACCGTAAGATTCGCACCCGCATCAAGGTGTAAGCTCAACTCCTAGGCTCAAGGCCTTACAACTATGCAAATGAAATGCCAATGCTTACACAAAGCAGATGCGATCAAGCAATGTCTATCCCCCGGATAAACCTCAAAGTCTACTAAGGTTCTCTTCCTTAGGAACTATACGCGTCTTTTGAAAACAAAACCTTTATCCACCGGATAAATCTCGTGATCCCTCCGGGATCGAGTCATCACAAGACTGAAACAATTGAACGACTGATCGGGGTCCGAATCACCGGTCCGTCATCGAACGACTGTTTCAAAACCCAAAACGTTTTATGTTTGTGATTATGTCTTATGAAGTCATTGATGTATTAAGTCATCAATGGTATAGCATGTGGTCTTGTTCCACTACATACCATACTTAATTATTCCTTGTCTTCAACTCTAAGTCAATTACTTAACTTAGGTTTAAAAAGCGTAAACTTTACAGTTTGAGTTTGAAAAACACTATTTATAAACAAACCATTTCTCGCGAGGCGAAGGTATATGTCGCGACGCGAGGCTGAGAAGTTTTCTTTACTGCTAGGAAAGTCCTTCTGCTTCGCGAGGCGAGAATTGTGTCGCGACGCGAGGCAGAGAAGTGATTTTTTCTATTCAGACAGTCTTTCTGCTCCGCGAGGCGAGGGTTATATCGCGACGCGAGGCAGAGAAGTTGCATCTTCACTACTTAGGCGGTTCGCGGGGCGAGAACTGCTTCGCTACGCGAGGCCGAGAAACTGCATCCTTGCTGCTTAGGCGGTTCGCGAGGCGAGACGAAGTCGCGACGCGAGGCCGAGGAGCTGCATCTTTGCTGCTCGGGCTAGTCCACTGTTTCGCGAGGCGAGGCAAGGTTAGCCTGGCGAATGCCTTATCTTCCCTCTGTCTCGCGAGGCGAGACGGGGTTCGCGGGGCGAGTGCCCTGTTTTTCATTTTCCCTAACTCCTTCATTATTTCTTCTTTTGAAACACTTAGTTTGATTAAAAACCTATGGCTAAAGAAAAGACATTTTCCCAACTTTGGTGACACACTTTAGAGGTGAAAACTTCATTTGATCTTTGGATCAAAATCACTTTTGTTTCTCTTTGAAAACATAGGTTATGAAATCATGTTTTGTTGCATCAACACTTTACCAAAACAAGAACAACATATGTTCTTATATTTTCCTCTTACTAAGGCCACAAGCCTACTCCAAAGAAAATGGAGACTTCACTTCACCAACAAAGCACATGTAGCTCAAAAGCTCATACAATTATGATAAGCCACAATACACATTTCTACATCATAATCAAACATCCAAGTCCATCACACATCATGGTCTCATAATCAAACCATAAAAGTCCATACTTGATCTAGTGATCAAAGTAGGTTTTTCAACATACATGGAAATGATTTTCATTCAATCATATCATCATCAACATATGCTAAAGCACACTACAACATACTCAAGCATAAACTCATCATAACAATCTTGTTCTCCAAGAGAACTTAACAAGACTTAACACATAAAAGTGAACCCAAACTAAAGGGTTTCACCCACACATAAACTTAAACAACCATTCTCACTACCACCATCTTGGTGTGATGAGGTTCTTCTCCCCATACCTCTTGATGAGCAGATTCCCGGATCAAAGTCAGTTGATCGGTTTCTGAACTTCCTGATAATCGTCAACAACTACAACAACACAACAATCCAACATTAAACAACAATCAAAGCCAATCTCAACAATTCTCACAAAGAGGGTTTCGGCCACCCTAGGTTAAAAAGGTTAGGAATTGGTTTTGGTTTTTCCATTTCATGGATTCAAAAGCATTAGGAAAGCTAAGGATGAAATCAAGTGTTAAAAATCAAAACTTGATGAAAACACTATTCATCATCTTCCAAAAGGGTTCGGCCAAAAATGCTTTTTGAGCTATGATGAGAGTTGAATCATAAGCTCTTGGGTTTAGGTAGAGATTGATGATGTGAGTTCAAAGAACTTGGTCTTACCTCAAAAGGATTTTTCTACAATTTCCTATGGATTTTCAAAGTTTTGGATCTAAGAAATTCTTTTCATGAAAATGAAGATTGATCTTGAAATAAAGAAAGATTCAAGAAGCTAAGAGATCATAGAAGTGATCTTACCTTGAAATGAAGAAAGATTGCTCAAGGAATCAAGTGAATCCAACAAAACTCAAGCTTTTCTAGGTAAAAATGGAATTTTCTCTCAAGAACAACTATGGAGCTTCTAAGGATGAGGGGCTGTGCGAAAATGATGAAGTGAGGGGCTGAGTTCAGCCTCTTAAAAGTTCACTTAAGGGTAAAAAGGTCATTTGCCAAAAGGGTATAATGGTAAAAGTGTAAAAGAATAAGGTTAGGGGCATTTTGGTCATTTTGCGTCCAGATATTTCCGAACGTCACAACGACTCTGGCATACTCTCCCAAGTGTCCTGGGATGATGTGATATCAAGATTATCTTTTGGCGAGTCCCGGTAAATCCATATGTGGCTCCGTTCGTCACCCGATTGAGGATTCCGCCCGAACGAAGGTCAGGAAGTTATTTTTCTGAAATTTTTTACGAAATTTAACCAAAACGTAGAGAATCGAATTCTAAGACTTACTGTCTCGTTCACGGGTCCATCTGAGGTCTTCTGAGCAGTAAAATCATACTGTCAGTGTAAAAACGCAGACCGGACTCCGTTTGAGTTTTCGACTCAAAACTTAATCGCAGCTTCCTACGATATCATCGAGCATGACTAGGGTCTCGGAATATTTTATTTCTATTCCTAAGACCTCAAATAAAATAAAGACATTAAAATACTAAAAAAATAGAAAACGTGAAAATCGGGGCGTTACACAATGTTTCGGGTGCCTGTGTTCCGGTGTAAGTGGGTTGACAATAATAACGGTGTACAGATGGATGAGTTGGGGTTCATGCGCGTTGATTTCAATAAGGTGGGGTATAAAGATGAGCCTTTTATTTTAGCATCACAAGCTCAACAAGTGTTCTATGTCACCGATCCAGCTGATACAAATTGGTCCATTGTTCTATTGTCTAACAAAATGGTTGTTAATGATATTGATGATCATCAAACACATGAAGATGCCAATATGGAGGACGATCCTTTCTTTGGGACATCACATTCACTTGAGGGTAATCCAACTAGAGAGGAAGATATGTATATTAGAAATGATCATGATGAGGGAATTTGGGTCAATCCATTATTTCGTACCAATAAGGGACACACAAGTCTCAATCCAACGAGAAAAAGGAAAAGATTGTCTTAAATATGTAAGTATAGCTAGTGATAGTGTTTTTTTAAGTTCCAGGCTAATTAAATTTATATTCATCGATTTTTGCATATATGATTATGAAATAATGTTTTTACTTGTGTCTAATTTTTTTTTGCAGGTAAATGGCATCTCCATCTCATGATAGTCCTGCGGAGGCGAAGAAAAATGTGAGGCGTCGCGGACCGACAGTTAAGAAAAATGTCATTCGACAAAGGAGTAAAGGAGTGAGACCTTTGGTAAGATATATATATATATATATATATATATATATATATATATATATATATATATATATATAAAGTTTCATTTTATTGTTTGTTATATAAATTTATACACTTACTTAATTTTTTCAGGTTCAATGGAATGTTAAAGGCCAGCCCGTTGGTAAAGTCAGCAGAGACATGAAGAGTTACATTGGGACCTTAGTGCGGCAGTCGGTCCCAATTACCTGCAATGATTGGAGGGATTCTTCTTTGCACCGTGTCAAAGAAGACATCTGGCATAATATAGAGGTAAATTAATTAACATTGATTAGTTATAGTGTTTCTTAATTATGTAAACATACTTATACTATGACATTAATTTTGCAGACGACCTTTGATGTTGATAAATGTCGGCAAAAAATGTTAATTCAGATGGCCGGAAATATGCACTGATCATTCCGGTCTGAATTGACGACGAAGTACCTGAGAGATGAGGAAGGGAATGTCAGGCCTGAGCCTCCAGCTCAATATGCAGAGTACATTTCACTGGATGCTTGGAGAGCTTTTGTAGCAAGACGCACAACAGATGAAGAATTTTTGGTATGTACAATAAATATCCTTATGACTTGTATATATGACATTAATTAACCATGCATGCATTGATATATATATATATATATATATATATATATATATATATATATATATATATATATATATATATTTCTGTGTCTATGTAGAGGCTTAGCAATGAAAATCGGCAGAGAGCGTCAAATCCTGATTACCCTTATAGAGGTGGAAGTTAGGGGTATTCCGGCATTGAGGAAAAGTTGGTATGTACAATATCCTTATAATTGGGTTATAATTTATTTGCTAATGTTTACTAATATTTGATTGTTCAAATGTATAGTTGTTGGCGGCAGGGGACGATGTTACAAACAAAATGGTTCAACGCCATATTTTGTGGATGGAAAGTCGTCGAGATGAGAACGGAGAAATTGTTGATCCCACCACTAGGCAAGTGGTTGAACAAATTGTAAGTATGAAAGCATTAGTTAACAAGCGTTTTCATTTTTAACTTTCTTATGATAATATTTAACATTTTCATTTGTGTCTCAGGATAGCATATCACAGTCTGTATCACAAGGGGATATAACAGATTGTGATGGTCGTCAAGACATCCTTGCCCGAGCCTTATCAAGGAAAGAGTACCCTGGTCGCCTAAGGGGTACGGGATTTGGTGTCACTTCGAGCCTTCTCTTCGGACCACAAACACGTGCTACTAATGATAGAATGGAAGAGATGATGCGTGAGATACGCTGTCTACGGAAAGAAGTAGATGAATTGAGAAGCACCATGCAAGACAGGCATCCAGTGGAGGCGCATGAGCCTGCTTTCCCTACCCCTACCCCATATAGCGCCAGAGATGGTTGCACTATGCTGTCACCCGAGGTAATTAATAATTCATACATTGTTTTTACTTAAACGTATTTAATCCATTTACAATTTAAATATTAATATTTTGTTTATCATTTATTCAGGACACCTCTGCATGCAACCTATATTTGTCAAGCCCAACTCGTCGAATGGTTGGTAAGGGGATAATGTTTAACGAAACAGTTCAAACACTATTGCACAACCGACCATTACCTCCCGGTCATGTGAAAGTTAGAGTTGACCATGTGGTTGAAGGGAATGCATCATTGCCTGTACCACTTGAGGAGGCAGATGTGTTGACTGTGGAAGATGCAATAGGCACCTATGTGGCATGGCCAATCAGCCTCGTAGTTGTAAGTAACATGATATAAGTTAATAAACATGCATGATTTATTATCATAAAATCATTCACTAACTAATTAATGTATTTGCAATGCAAAATATCCAGGTACCCTCAAAATCCAAAGCCAAGGACAATGGTAAGGGCAAAGTGTCGGAGCACACAACTGACAAATCCCGACCTTCCCTTCCTATAGTTAGCAAGGGGCAAAAAAAAGGGTCAATAACATCCCTAGTGAAGAACGGGAGCAAATCTCAGCCCCAGAGCAATTCTCAGGTCTCCCGTTCTCCTACGGCTCATGGTGCAGATTATATGGCTTATCTTGAAGCCTATATGTTAGGGAATATGAATGCACCAGATGTTACAGTGCCATTGGAGCCAGAACTGCTGGGTTATGAGACCACTTTGTTTCTCGGCCTTCATTTCGAAATCAAGGAAGTTCTTCGTCATGAGATACTATCTCAGACTGTTATTACAGTATATCTCAGGTATTACATCGAACTTATATTTTCTATCTCAAGTACGGTTATAGTTTATCCATTAATTTGTTTACATGTTTTAATTTAAGGTACTTGTATCATGAGATATTGATCCCAGAAGAACGGACTCGGAGGTTCGTGTTTTTGTGCCCACATAAAACAGCTTTGCACAAGTCAATAACTGGGCAAAAACAATATATAGCCGATGGCTTAGCATTAGCTGAACCTGGTATTGAGTCATTGTTTTTGTCACCTTGCAACGTAGGGTGAGTCATTTTAATTAACTTCTATAAATTTTGTGAAATGTGATTATCTAGGCTTAGGATTTGCCAACTCTGTTCATTTTTGTAGGGGACATTGGGTATTATTAGCAATCAATCCCCATGAAGACATTGTGTACTATTTTGACCCATTGCATGTCCCTTATACCTATCGCAAACCAATGATGGATCAATACAATAAGTAAGTATACACATTTATTTTTATCTTAATATATATGATGATTCAAATTATATACTTTGATGAATTGTTTGATTTTGCACTTAGGGGTTTGCAAATTCATCATGCCCAGAGCAGAGGAGGCAAGTCCCGATTTTCTTCATCATCCAAGACTAACTGGATATTTATGGATGTACGTATTTACAAATTAAAAGTTCTATCTTATATATGCAGTTATTTAAATTAAAAACTGAAAACAATTAATTTATTATTTGAGCTTTTAAAGTGCCCCCGTCAACCCAACCACATCGACTGTGGCTACTATGTAATGAAGTTTTTGAAGGATATCGTCGTTGAGAACCAAACTCAAATCCCATCATTGGTATGTACTTTTCGTTCTAGTTTATCTTGAAAGAGTATTTCAAAGTCAGTTAGTGGTTAGTAGTTATGAACTGTTGATGACAGTTATAAAAGTAAATATTAGCTCTTTGAGCTAGTTAGATGATTTATTTAGACCTTTTGTTAAAGGTCTGGCTACATCTATAAATCTGTGAAGTGTCAGTGCTCAGTAATGGCTAGTTGCTTGAAAAGGGATTCACGATACACATGCAGCATGAACACATGGAGATTCTTGATGCTCACAATAGAAGAATTCTGAAGCCTCCTCTTGCTCAGAACAGAACCTTTCAAGTTCAAATCCATGCTGCTGATGCTACAATGGTACCATTCTAAAATACAATTTTGCAATTGAACTTAATTCATAATGCATAAAAGGATGACAAGGAGTTTGAACACCCTAGTCCTTCGTATATCATTCTTCTACATGCATTTGAATACCAACACAACTAAGAATGTATACACTAGCCCTAACATGATGAATTTCATCAACTCATCTGCTTTTGAAGAAAAAAAAAACACAAATATCAACTCTATGAACTCCCTACTTTCCTAGCAGAACAGCAGGCGAAGATTTGTGCATATCTCGGGGTAGGGACCTCCTGTAGGTATAAGGTTAGTGTCATTTGAAAGATAAGATCTAAGGCCACATTTGGTGAAAATTTCAAGAATTATGGATCATTTTATGATTCTCAATAGTTCTTTGAAAACGGTTCTATTTCTGCAGAATCTTGCAGAAATAAGATTCTGAACAGTGTACAGTTATAAATGCATAACTCTATGTATAATAATTGAAATTGCATGCCGTCAGAGAAATTAGAAACCTAAGACAAATACCTTCACTCCAAGGAAATTTCTGAATTTTTAGTCTTATGGATAGATACAGTTTAAACTTCAAAGTTGACTCATGTGCTGCAGAATCCATTCCCGACAGCCTGAATTTCAAGATGCATATCTCGGGCTACCGAAATCCTTTTAACCTAATTCCAGTGGCTATTTAAAGCTAATACGCAAACATTAATGATGGAGAAAATTCATATTTTTTGGTCAACAAATGAATTCCCAGTAGGCCATTATGCAGAAAAGTTTTTTCTGCTGTGCTAGTTCTGGACAGCCTAGGTTGCAATGCGCATAACTCGGGTTGTAGGAACCCAAATGGCGTGATTCCGGTGACATTCAAAATCTAACAAGCAATAATATTTATATCTAAAATTTTATAATTTTATAGCATATATATTGGTACCGTTGTTTAGCCAAAGTTTCACTACGGTTTAAGAAAAAAATCAAGTTTCTTTGCTCAACAAAGTAAATCTTAGATTTTGAAGTGTGCCCTTGGATGTGCTTTTCTTGACTAAAGAGTATAGACCAGTGGCCATTGCAAAGATTCATATATAAAATAACCCTACAAAACCAAACAAAAGCTGCTCAACACAAATGTGCTAAAGTGTACATATTGTTGTCAATGTAAAATGATTTGTTACCTCTTCTGCAAACAAATTGCTCATGATCTTTCTTTCCTTGTGACCTAGTAACAAATCTGCAGGAAATCCAGTGATAACAAATCTGCAATCAGTTTGGCAAGAAATCCAATGGCTCATTGGAGGAGTAAACATATTGAGACCAAATTTCACTTCTTGCGTGAGTGAATAAAGGGAAACTGCAATTGTGCTTTTGCAGGTGATTTGAATTTCATAAAGTAGATATCATGACCAAGCCTATGAAAATTGAGAGATTCAAAGAGCTAAGGAGTTTTTTGAAAGTTGTATCAATAAGAGAATTGATTCAAACTTGATGTGCAGCAAATGATAGATGGAGTCTAGGTGCCAACCTAGTTGGAATGTTAGACTCCATAGTGATGCTAAATTAGCATATCTTGTGTGTTGAGTGAACTTCGAATTAGGTGGTTGTGTTGACAGAGTATTTCAAAGTCAGTTAGTGGTTAGTAGTTATGAACTGTTGATGATTATAACAGTAAAAGTGGTTAGCTCTGAGTTAGATGAGTTAGTTAGACTTATTAGTTAGAGGTCTAGCAGATCTATAAATGTGTGCATGAAAGTACTGTAAGTGCAGTGGTATATATATGAATTCAATAAAGAGTTAATTTTGAGTATTATTCAGCATATATATATTTTCTCTCTAAATACTCTGTTTTCAGTAGTGTGTGTGGATTTCTTCTTCCCTTTTCCCCACAGTTTATATATTTAATTACTCTCACATTTGACCATATTGAAATGTACAAACTTGATTTAATTTTCGTTTCGCAGTACTATCTAGAACGTAAATGTCCGGTATACTCTGATGATCAACTTATCGCACTCAAGCAAGAGTGGTGCCGTTATATTGTTGATTTTATCGAATGAAGGTATATGTAAGTGTGATCTATTGTAGTCATTTCGAGTTTATATACCATTTTGAACTTAACAATGTTTATTTGGATATTATTGAAGGGGAGCAAGGATTTTGTTGAAGCAGGGAAAGCAAAGGATTAATTGATCAAGGGCTTCTTCAATCAAGCTAGAACTAGCTAGGATTATTTTTTGGTTTTTGCTCTTGTATATATAACATATTGTTGGTTTTCCCTAACTGTATGCATATGTACATGAATATACTGTGCTAAGATTGATCGAGGGCTGCTTATTCTTTCTTCAATCAATTAAGCTACTGTAGATAGTACAAGATTTTTTGGCTCTTGTATATATATATATATATATATATATATATATATATATATATATATATATATAATATATATAATTGTTGAGGTTTTGCTATTATATATATATATATATATAACCTGTTTGGTTTTGAATATTGCTGGTTTTGCTTGTGTTGATTTGCAAATTGTAATGGAAAATAGGGGGAATAGTAAAAGTAATTATATATATATAAAAAAAAAAACAGGGTATTGCCAGCGTTTACTTGAAGAAGCGCTGGTAAAGGTTATACAATTGCCAGCGTTTCCTTTAATAAGTGCTGGTAAAGGTTAACCAATTGCCAGCGTTTCCTTTAATAAGCGCTGGTAAAGGTTAACCTTTACCAGCGCTTATTAAAGGAAACGCTGGCAATTTGTTAACCTTTACCACCGTTCCTTTAATAAAGCGCTGGCAATTGTTTAACCTTTACCAGCGCTTATTAAAGGAAACGCTGGCAATTGTATAACTTTTACCAGCGCTTATTGAACCGCTGGCGAAATTTTTCCCCTTTTGCTAGCGGATAAATAGTCAGCGCCCGAAAGCGCTGCTGAAGGCCTAAAATAAACGCTGGTAAATCCCTTTTCTGTAGTAGTGATGTTTATAATTATGAGTTCATGATTTATATGATTGTTGATGAATTGATGATGATGAGCAAGATGTCTATGCCATGATATGGTGTTTTGTTAACCTTATGCTATAAGAACATAGTTACAGAGTGAAAATAAATAGGCGATGTGACTGATGATCAAGGATTAGTTTGAGAACACTCAGGTTATGATTTATGAGTGTTAGGCTAATTAAATTGGTGATAAATAGCTTAAGCTTGAGTGATATATCAATTAGAGAACATAGAATGATTCTATAGTGCAGAAAACCCGTTTCTGCATATCCTGACACCTAGAAATCGATTTTCAACACTTGGAAATCGATTTAGCCTTGTGGAAATCGATTCCCATCATGGGGAAATCGATTTAGGACTTCTGGAATCGATTCCTAACTTAAGGAATTGATTTCCACGCGTTCAGAAACCCAGAAATTGATTTCTAGCACTTGGAAATCAATTTGCATTGTTCAGAATCGATTCCCATTATAGGGAAATCTATTTGAACATGTTGAAATCGATTTCCAAATAATGGAAATCGATTTGAAGACTTGAGAAATCGATTCCAGAGATTGGAAATCGATTCTCATGTGCCCAGGAGCAGTTTTGACCCCTTATGCTTGTTGGATAGTGTTATGTAGGCTTGTTATGATCTAAGGACTTTAAGTTACCCTTAGGAGCTTAAGAATACTTGATCTTACTGAAACACTAGGATGTAACCCCATGGTTTAAAATAGAACGAGTTAGAGAAGAACGTCATGAAATAATAAAGATAATAATGAAGATGCTGTTGATAATAGTAACGATAAGTTATTATTAGTGACGATTGTTGGTGACCATCGTGGATGGTCATAGCTAATAATCAATGTGATTGATTATGGTGGTGGATGGTTGGCATGTGTTTGCATATTGATGAACATTGCACGCACCATGCGTTGAAGTTGATATGTTTGGTGGAAAGCAAACGATGAATCGCGATAGTGGAGGCCGCGATGGGTGTTATCCCGACCTTGCGGTTACATTGAGTATGGAATTTCCAGGTGACATGCGCTAGCTACCTATTATCGGATTGACCTAATTAATAAGCTTGAGTACCCTGACTAGCCACTATACGTTATCAGGATTAGTGAGAGTGTTCGGGGATGCCCATGGTCTGGCATATCATCCACGTTGTTAACCGGACATGTACTCCTAATCGTCTTTCCAAAGTTAGAGTTGTTGGCCACATGCATACGGAGTAATGATGTTGCATTCGCATTGACATGCATCTCATATATATATTTATTATATTTGTGTTGACTGATGTTTGTTGTATGTCATCTTAATTACTATTCCATTCCGTTTACATATACTTATGATCGTGTTTCTCACCCTTATCTTTTGTTGTTCTTGTGCATATGATGTTGTATGTGCAGAGGAGGGTGAGCATGCCAACGAGGAGTGATCCTGTGGATATCTCTCTTAGTAGTAGTAGTAGTTAGGATTTATGTTCAGTTGTCTAGTTTTATTCCGATGTATTATCGATATATGTATACCAGCTGTGATATGTGACATCGGGATTTGGGTTATGTTTATTATTTATGTTTTCCACAGTTTGTGTTTAAAGGATTTTATTATTTCAGATTCCTACGTTTACGTTATAGATGATGTGATGCACATTACCCTTGAGGATACATTTTTATTTTAATTGTTATATTATTCTTAAAGACATGTATGATTTTATTTATGTTTTATTATATGCGGGGTAGTGGGTGTAACAGTGTCTGCTATATATTCTGCATTGCATCATCCCTATATTTGATGTGCTGTATATCTTGTCTCCCTATTTCTTTTCTCTGTATATGTATGTTCGTGCTACAAGTAGACGAGGAGCCAGCAGAGCCGGAGGATGGACCTTTGGCGACACCCGTTTACCACCGGAGCCCCGCGATTGCCGGTGTTGGGGGATATTGAGATCGTGTACCACGACGAGAGGGGATGGGGGTGGACCCCTCGACCTTTTTGGTTGTATATACAGGACCAGTTAGCTTGATCTTTCGGAGAGTTACTCCACAGTATGTTTGTAACGCCCCGATTTTCACGTTTTCTAATTCTTCAGTATTTTAACGTATGTATTTTATTCGAGGTCATAGGAATAGAAATAAAATATTCCGAGACCATAGTCATGCTCGACGATATCGTAGGAAGCTACGATTAAGTTTTGAGTCAAAAACTCAAACGGAGTCCGGTCTGCGTTTTTACACTGACAGTATGATTTTACTGCTCATAAGACCTCAGATGGACCCGTGAACGAGACAGTAAGTCTTAGAATTCGATTATCTACGTTTTGGTTAAATTTCGTAAAAATTTCAGAAAAATCACTTCCTGACCTTCGTTCGGGCGGATTTCTCAATCGGGTGACGAACGGAGCCACATATGGACTTACCGAGACTCGCCAACAGATAATCTTGATATCACAACATCCCAGGACACTTGGGAGAGTATGCCAGAGTCGTCATGATGTTCGGGAAAATCTAGACGTGAAATGACCAAAATGCCCCTAACCTTAGTCTTTTGCACTTTTACCATTTTACCCTTTTGGCAAATGACCTTTTTGCCCTTAAGTGACTTGTTTTAAAGGCTGAACTCAGCCCATCCAGCCCCTCATTCACGAAATTTCTTCCCAAAGAAGAACACCATTGTTGTTCTTGAAGAGAAACTCCATTTTTCTTCTTGAAAGCTTGAATCACTTGTTGTAATCACTTGATTCCTTGAGCAATCTTCCTTCATTTCAAGGTAAGATCACTTCTATGATCTCTTAGCTCCTTGAATATCTCTTTATTTCAAGATCAATCTCCATTTTCATGAAAAGAATTTCTTAGATCCAAAAGTTTGAAAATCCATAGGAAATTGTAGAAAAATCATTTTGATGTGAGACCAATTTCTTTGAACTCACATCATCATTCTCTACCTAAACCCAAGAGCTTATGATTCAACTCTCATCATAGCTCAAAAAGCAAAATATGGCCGAACCCTTCTTGATGATGATGAATAGTGTTTTCATCAATTTTTGATTTCTAACACTTGATTTCATTCTTAGCTTTTCTAATGCCTTTGAATCCATGAAATGGAAAACCAAGATCAATTCCTAGCTTTATTCTCTTTAGGGTGGCCGAAACCCTCTTTGTGAGAATTGTTGAGTTTGGTTTGATTGTTGTTTAATGTTTGACTGTTTGGTTGTTTGTAGTTGGTGTTAATTATCAGAAGGTTCACAAACCGATCAACCGACTTTGATCCGGGAATCTGCTCTTCAACAGGTATGGGGAGAAGAACCTCATCACACCAAGATGGTGGTGGTGAAGATGGTTGTTTAAATTATGTGTGGGTGAAACCCTTTAGTTTGGGTTCACTTTTATGTGTTAAGTTTTGTTAAGTTCTCTTCAAGAACAAGGTTGTTTTGATGAGTTTATGCTTGAGTATGTTGTAGTGTGCTTTAGCATAAGTTGATGATGATATGATTGAATGAAAATCATTTTCATGTATGTTGGAAAACCTACTTTGATCACTAGATCAAGTATGGACTTTTATGGTTTGATTATGAGACCATGATGTGTGATGGATATGTTTGATTATGATATAGTAATGTGTATTGTGGTTTATCATAATTGTGTGAGCTTTTGAGCTACATTTGCTTAGTTGGTGAAGCAAAGTCTCCATTTTTCATTGGAGTAGGCTTGTCGCCTTAGTAAGATGAAAATATAAGAACATATGTTGTTCTTGTTTTGGCAAAGTTTTGATGCAACAAAACATGATTCATAACCTAGGATTTCAAAGAGAAACAAAAGTGATTTTTGATCCAAAGATCAAATGAAGTTTTAACCTTTAAAGTGTGTCACCAAAGTGGAAAATGTCTTTTATTTAGCCATAGGTTTGTTAATCAAACTAAGTGTTTCAAAAGAAGAAATAATGAAGGAGTTAGGGAAAATGAAAAACAGGGCACTCGCCCAGCGAACCCCGTCTCGCCTCGCGAGACAGAGGGAAAATAAGGCATTCGCCAGGCTAACCTTGCCTCGCCTCGCGAGACAGTGGACTAGCCCGAGCAGCAAAGATGCAGCTTCTCTGCCTCGCGTAGCGAAGTATTTCTCGCCCCGCGAACCGCCTAAGCAGTGAAGAATTGTAGCTCTGCCTCGAGACGCGAGACAATTATCGCCTCGCGAAGCAGAAGGTCGGTTTGAAATACAGTTCTCTGCCTCGCGACGCGAGACAATATTCGCCTCGCGATACAGAGGATTTGTATAAGGAGCAAATATAACTCTCAGCCTCGCGACGCGAAACTTCTGTTCGCCCCGCGAGAAAGGAATTTCAATTGAGGTATCACTACCTTAATTTAGCTAAGCGAATGTACTCTCGCTAAGCGAATTTCATGTTTCAGAAAATGCTAGAAATGAAGTAAGTAGTTCAAATATTGTTTCAAATCAAATGAATTTTCAATCGTAAAAGTTGTTTGGTTTACAAAAGGAGTTTTCTAACTCAATCGTAAGAGTTTTATACGTGAAAAACCTAAGTTAAGTAATTAACTTAGAGTTGAAAACAAGGGTTAATTAAGTATGGTATGTGGTGGAACAAGACCATGTGCTATACCATTGATGACTTAGTACATCAATGAGTTCATAAGACTTAAGTGAAATCAACACTTGTTTCCGTAATTGAAAGATAAGGGATTAATATCTTAGAAAGGCTTAAAGACTTATCTAAGAGGATTCTCAATCCTTATTCATAATGCTTAGGACTTGAGACATAATTCATAAGACGTAAACACAAACACGAAACGTTTTGGTTTTCGAAACAGTAGTTCGATAACGGACCGATGATTCGGCTCCAGGTTAATCGTTCAATTGTTTCTGTCTTGTGATAACTGGAATGAGAAAGATCCTGAGGCTGTGCAGGTATGGGACTGTACAGTGGAAGGAATCCTAAGGCTATGCAGGTATGGGACTGTATAGTTAAGGGAAGGCATATAAGAATTGATTGGTACTACCCATACCAACAAGATTTATCTTCTTTTCGGGAACTTAGAACATAAGTACTTTATAGTTAAGCGTGCTTGACTTAGAGTAATTATGGGATGGGTGACCTTCTGGGAAGTTTCCTAGAAAGCGTGTGAGTGAGGACAAAACACGCTGAAAAAACTTGTGTTGGTCTGTGGGGACAGTCGGCGATTCTGAAAGCAGTCTGGATCATTCCAAAGGAATCACGAGATATTTATCCGATGGATAAATGTTTTATAAAACAAAGACGTGTGTGGTTTCTAAGGAAGAGAACCTTAGTGAACCTTGAGGTTTATCCAATGGATAAACATTGATTTATCGCATCTGCTTTGTGTAAGCATTGGCATTTCGTGTGCATAGTTGTAAGGCCTTGAGCCTAGGAGTTGAGCTTACACCTTGATGCGGGTGCGAATCTTACGGTGACGATCTTCAATGGTCTTTTTGGAGGTATCAGGGTTGGAAGGGCTGACATGTGACCAGTTGGTGATTCTTCTGTGTCATGGCGAATCCGTGCAATACACTGATATCCTCTACTAGATGCCGTAATTTTCATGTTTGGTCGAGAGTGTTACCGTAAAGCCAGATACATGCACGTTAGGAATGTTGTAGCATCTTGCTCATGGCTGGCAGAAACCGGAACATGTCCTCCCATTCACTCTCTCCGAATGTTTTGTTAGCTCCATGGAGTAGGGGTCAGAGTAGTACCCAGTGACATTGACATTGAGTCATATACATTGCATTGCATTGCATGGCTATTGATGTTTATGGCTATTGATGTTTACATTTACTGTTATACATCGCTGTATTGTTTAAGGATGCCTTATATTATGCTGTTAAATGTTTAGCATGCTATTATGTTGTTAACTGCTTAACATGATTTATATTGAGAACCTTGTAAGCATGTTGGGTACGCTGTTACCCGGTGAGTCGTCCCGTTTTTACTACTGCTGTTTTGTTGTGTTGATGAACGGGAATCTCACCCATATCTGTATGTTTTCTGCTGGTACTTGCTGTTGCTGCTTGAACAGATGGACGCGACGATGGTTCCGTTCCGCAGTCCCTTTGAGTTCGGAGGTGGACTCTTTTGCTGTTTTAGTTTTGTTGTCGGCCAGACTATGTCAGTTTTTGTAGTACCTTTTGGGAGCTATGACTCCTAGTACTTATTGTATTTTCTTATGTCAGTCATACATTAGACTTATGTCTATATACAGTAATGTTGATGTTTCTGTTTTTGTTTTCTGTTTCTGTATTTATAATACTGTATCTATGTCCTAGTAATGCATGGTGAACCTAAGTTCACTTATTAGTATTATTTATTACCTTTACTAATCCCATTACATCTTTATGAAAAGAAAAGAAAACGAAAAATCGTATTTTCCGCATTAATAAATATTTTCGGCCTTATAAACGTTCGGGAATGTGACACTCGGGAAAGGGTGTTGCATTATTTGGTATCAGAGCTGGCCGAGTCTTTTTGGGGTTTGTAGGTTATGGTCTGTCTTGTTTGTGTTGTGTTTTCTCTGATTGTTTTCTGTGTTATTGTTTCTGAGAGATAACAATGTTGGAGAGGATGATGACTTTGGTCTATCCTTTTGTATTGTTTGTTCTCTGTGTTGTGTTTCTGTGAAGAAGACAACGATTGTTTGTTACTCTCTGCATTATTGTTTCTGAAGGGGAATGATATTGGACAGGGTAGTAATGTTTTTGCTTTCTTGTAAGTTGTCGCTCGCAGAGTTCTTTAGAACGAGTGCTTTTCCGATGAGTTGAAAGACATGGAGTTCCTGCAGCTACGTCAAGGAGGAATGTCTGTCAAAGAATATGCTGATCGTTTTGAGTTCCTGCTGAAGTCTTCGAGGTATTTCCATCTTCATCCCGACGAGGAGTGGAAGTGTACAAAGTTCGAAGAAGGTTTAAGGGACGAGATTCGAGGAGAGGTGCTACCTCTTGAGGTCAAAGAGTTCTCGGTTTTGGTAGATGAATGCTTTGTAATCGAAGATCTGATGAAGACTTGTGGAGGAAGGCAACGTAACTCTGGACTGACTAGGATCCATAAAGGCACCAATGGTCGTGATGATAGGTCTCGATGGAAACCATATGCAAAACAGCAAGGTCAACAACAACGTTCTGTAGGGGGAAGCAGTGGGAGTATTAGTCAATCTGGAAGCGCCCCAAAGAAGTGCATGAAGTGTGGCAAGAACAATCATGTCACCAGAGGATGCTTAATCAAGGGAATCATATGCTTCAAGTGTGGGAAGCTAGGACATACTTCACGCGATTGTGTGCAATCAAAAGCTACACATTCTGTCAACGATGTGGAAACAGTGAAGCCTAAGGCAATGAGTGGAGTTTATACTGGGGATGATGTTGAGACTTCTCAAAGGGAAGATTTGATTCACGGTCAGATCGTCGTGGAAGGTAGAACCTTATCTGTATCTTTCCTTACCCTTAGATTTGGTAATTCTTGCACTTTCTGCCAAGCCTGTTATAACTGCGAAAGTCTGTTTGAACTGTACTATTTTCCGTAGTGGATAGAACGTAATCTGTTTGCCTCTTTCGCAAATGGATTTGATCATAGGGATGGATTAGTTATCTTGTAACTATATCCCATTAGACGGTGCAAACAAAACCTTAGTTTTCCCTGATTCGGATAATTATGGATTTGGGCTGCCAACCAAGGAAACGTTTCTTTGAGAGGAGGAGGAGCAAAACGAATACATGTTATTAACGAGTTTCCGGAAGTCTTTCCCGAAGACGTACCAGGTTTACCGCCAGTCCGAGACATCGAGTTGTGATCGATCTTGTGCCAGGAATAGGACTAGCGTCTATGACACCTTATCATATGGCACCTGCTGAGTTGGAAACCCTGAAGGAACAGTTGGTGGACCTATTGGGGAAGCAGTTCGTTAGACCCAGTGTGTCGCCGTAGGGAACGCCTGTGCTGTTGGTGAGAAAGAAAGACGAAACATCTTGCTTATGTGTGGATTAGCGCCAGTTGAACAAAGTTACCATCCAGAACAAGTATCATCTTCCAGGAATAAATGACTTGATGGATCAGTTGAGGAGAGCGGCAGTTTTCTTCGAGATTGATTTGCGATCGGGTTATCACCAGATTCGTGTGAAGACAGAAGATATACCGAGGACAGCGTTTCAAACACGCTATGGGCACTACGAGTACCTTGTAATGCCATTTGGTATAACGAATACTCCTCTATATTCATGGATTACATGAATAGGATCTTTCATCCATACCTAGATAAGTTTGTCGTTGTTTCACAGACGACATACTCATCTATTCGCGAAACCAAGAAGTACACGCTGAATATCTTAGTGTGATTCTTCAGGTTCTGAAGGAGAAACAGCTATATGCAAAGTTGTCCAAGTGTGAGTTTTGGCTCGACGAAGTAAAGTTTTTGGGTCATGTGATTTCAAAGGAAGGATAAAGCGTTTGAATGGACTGAAGCCTGTGAGGAAAGTTTGCAAGGATTAGAGAGAAGGTTGACTACTTCACCTGTGTTAGTGCTGCCTGATCTCAAGGGAACATTTGTGTTCACACTCCTACATATTCCTCAATGTATTAGACAATTGAGTGAATTGGTAATATAGTGTCCATTGGTCTGGACATTTTCGTATTATTTCACTGAAAGTTTCGTTATGACTATTTCTTGAGTTATAACATAAACAACTTCTTGATACTGAAAGTTTCTTGATGAAACTTAGTCTAATCACTTTTACTTTTGGTGAAGGTGATCCAGTCTGATTTTTGCCAGACTGTTTATCTTTTGATTCCCAAATTTATTGGAAGGTTCTTATGAAAGAAGGAACTTTATTAGAGTCATGGATGTAAACATGTATTAGCTATGCATTTTTACACTCACGAACCTACTGAAGAGTCTTTTTGCATACCGAATATTCCTGTATTCATTCCAGATTGGAAAAAATTCTTTTGTATACGTTCTTACTCTCTTCTGAGACCAAGACCAGGAAAAATTTCCTTTGTTGAAAATTTCTTTCCTTAATCTTCAGCGACCGAGTAGGTTTAGTTTTAAGTCACGGAATTTCGAGGACGAAATTCTTTTAAGAGGGGTAGGAATGTAACGCCCCGATTTTCACGTTTTCTAATTCTTCAGTATTTTAACGTATGTATTTTATTCGAGGTCGTAGGAATAGAAATAAAATATTCCGAGACCATAGTCATGCTCAACGATATCGTAGGAAGCTACGATTAAGTTTTGAGTCAAAAACTCAAACGGAGTCCGGTCTGCGTTTTTACACTGATAGTATGATTTTACTGCTCATAAGACCTCAGATGGACCCGTGAACGAGACAGTAAGTCTTAGAATTCGATTATCTACGTTTTGGTTAAATTTCGTAAAAATTTCAGAAAAATCACTTCCTGACCTTCGTTCGGGCGGATTTCTCAATCGGGTGACGAACGGAGCCACATATGGACTTACCGAGACTCGCCCACAGATAATCTTGATATCACAACATCCCAGGACACTTGGGAGAGTATGCCAGAGTCGTCATGACGTTCGGGAAAATCTAGACGTGAAATGACCAAAATGCCCCTAACCTTAGTCTTTTGAACTTTTACCATTTTACCCTTTTGGCAAATGACCTTTTTGCCCTTAAGTGACTTGTTTTAAAGGCTGAACTCAGCCCATCCAGCCCCTCATTCACGAAATTTCTGCCCAAAGAAGAACACCATTGTTGTTCTTGAAGAGAAACTCCATTTTTCTTCTTGAAAAGCTTGAATCACTTGTTGGAATCACTTGATTCCTTGAGCAATCTTCCTTCATTTCAAGGTAAGATCACTTCTATGATCTCTTAGCTCCTTGAATATCTCTTTATTTCAAGATCAATCTCCATTTTCATGAAAAGAATTTCTTAGATCCAAAAGTTTGAAAATCCATAGGAAATTGTAGAAAAATCATTTTGATGTGAGACTAATTTCTTTGAACTCACATCATCATTCTCTACCTAAACCCAAGAGCTTATGATTCAACTCTCATCATAGCTCAAAAAGCACAATATGGCCGAACCCTTCTTGATGATGATGAATAGTGTTTTCATCAATTTTTGATTTCTAACACTTGATTTCATTCTTAGCTTTTCTAATGCCTTTGAATCCATGAAATGGAAAACCAAGATCAATTCCTAGCTTTATTCTCTTTAGGGTGGCCGAAACCCTCTTTGTGAGAATTGTTGAGTTTGGTTTGATTGTTGTTTAATGTTTGACTGTTTGGTTGTTTGTAGTTGGTGTTAATTATCAGAAGGTTCACAAACCGATCAACCGACTTTGATCCGGGAATCTGCTCTTCAACAGGTATGGGGAGAAGAACCTCATCACACCAAGATGGTGGTGGTGAAGATGGTTGTTTAAATTATGTGTGGGTGAAACCCTTTAGTTTGGGTTCACTTTTATGTGTTAAGTTTTGTTAAGTTCTCTTCAAGAACAAGGTTGTTTTGATGAGTTTATGCTTGAGTATGTTGTAGTGTGCTTTAGCATAAGTTGATGATGATATGATTGAATGAAAATCATTTTCATGTATGTTGGAAAACCTACTTTGATCACTAGATCAAGTATGGACTTTTATGGTTTGATTATGAGACCATGATGTGTGATGGATATGTTTGATTATGATATAGTAATGTGTATTGTGGTTTATCATAATTGTGTGAGCTTTTGAGCTACATTTGCTTAGTTGGTGAAGCAAAGTCTCCATTTTTCATTGGAGTAGGCTTGTGGCCTTAGTAAGATGAAAATATAAGAACATATGTTGTTCTTGTTTTGGCAAAGTTTTGATGCAACAAAACATGATTTCATAACCTAGGATTTCAAAGAGAAACAAAAGTGATTTTTGATCCAAAGATCAAATGAAGTTTTAACCTTTAAAGTGTGTCACCAAAGTGGAAAATGTCTTTTCTTTAGCCATAGGTTTGTTAATCAAACTAAGTGTTTCAAAAGAAGAAATAATGAAGGAGTTAGGGAAAATGAAAAACAGGGCACTCGCCCAGCGAACCCCGTCTCGCCTCGCGAGACAGAGGGAAAATAAGGCATTCGCCAGGCTAACCTTGCCTCGCCTCGCGAGACAGTGGACTAGCCCGAGCAGCAAAGATGCAGCTTCTCTGCCTCGCGTAGCGAAGTATTTCTCGCCCCGCGAACCGCCTAAGCAGTGAAGAATTGTAGCTCTACCTCGCGACGCGAGACAATTATCGCCTCGCGAAGCAGAAGGTCGGTTTGAAATACAGTTCTCTGCCTCGCGACGCGAGACAATATTCGCCTCGCGATACAGAGGATTTGTATAAGGAGCAAATATAACTCTCAGCCTCGCGACGCGAAACTTCTGTTCGCCCCGCGAGAAAGGAATTTCAATTGAGGTATCACTACCTTAATTTAGCTAAGCGAATGTACTCTCGCTAAGCGAATTTCATGTTTCAGAAAATGCTAGAAATGAAGTAAGTAGTTCAAATATTGTTTCAAATCAAATGAGTTTTCAATCGTAAAAGTTGTTTGGTTTACAAAAGGAGTTTTCTAACTCAATCGTAAGAGTTTTATACGTGAAAAACCTAAGTTAAGTAATTAACTTAGAGTTGAAAACAAGGGTTAATTAAGTATGGTATGTTGTGGAACAAGACCATGTGCTATACCATTGATGACTTAGTACATCAATGAGTTCATAAGACTTAAGTGAAATCAACACTTGTTTCCTTAATTGAAAGACAAGGGATTAATATCTTAGAAAGGCTAAAAGACTTATCTAAGAGGATTCTCAATCCTTATTCATAATGCTTAGGACTTGAGACATAATTCATAAGACGTAAACACAAACACGAAACGTTTTGGTTTTCGAAACAGTAGTTCGATAACGGACCGATGATTCGGATCCAGGTTAATCGTTCAATTGTTTCTGTCTTGTGATAACTGGAATGAGAGAGATCCTGAGGCTGTGCAGGTATAGGACTGTACAGTGGAAGGAATCCTAAGGCTATACAGGTATGGGACTGTATAGTTAAGGGAAGGCATATAAGAATTGATTGGTACTACCCATACCAACAAGATTTATCTTCTTTTCGGGAACTTAGAACATAAGTACTTTATAGGTAAGCGTGCTTGACTTAGAGTAATTATGGGATGGGTGACCTTCTGGGAAGTTTCCTAGAAAGCGTGTGAGTGAGGACAAAACACGCTGAAAAGACTTGTGTTGGTCTGTGGGGACAGTCGGCGATTCTGAAAGCAGTCTGGATCATTCCAAAGGAATCACGAGATATTTATCCGATGGATAAATGTTTTGTAAAACAAAGACGTGTGTGGTTTCTAAGGAAGAGAACCTTAGTGAACCTTGAGGTTTATCCAATGGATAAACATTGATTTATCGCATCTGCTTTGTGTAAGCATTGGCATTTCATGTGCATAGTTGTAAGGCCTTGACCCTAGGAGTTGAGCTTACACCTTGATGCGGGTGCGAATCTTACGGTGACGATCTTCAATGGTCTTTTTGGAGGTATCAGGGTTGGAAGGGCTGACATGTGACCAGTTGGTGATTCTTCTGTGTCGTGGCGAATCCGTGCAATACACTGATATCCTCTACTAGATGCCGTACTTTTCATGTTTGGTCGAGAGTGTTACCGTAAAGCCAGATACGTGCACGTTACGAATGTTGTAGCATCTTGCTCATGGCTGGTAGAAACCGGAACATGTCCTCCCATTCACTCTCTCCGAATGTTTTGTTAGCTCCATGGAGTAGGGGTCAGAGTAGTACCCAGTGACATTGACATTGAGTCATATACATTGCATTGCATTGCATGGCTATTGATGTTTATGGCTATTGATGTTTACATTTACTGTTATACATCGCTGTATTGTTTAAGGATGCCTTATATTATGCTGTTAAATGTTTAGCATGCTATTATGTTGTTAACTGCTTAACATGATTTATATTGAGAACCTTGTAAGCATGTTGGGTACGCTGTTACCCGGTGAGTCGTCCCGTTTTTACTACTGCTGTTTTGTTGTGTTGATGAACGAGAATCTCACCTATATCTGTATGTTTTCTGCTGGTACTTGCTGTTGCTGCTTGAACAGATGGACGCGACGATGGTTCCGTTCCGCAGTCCCTTTGAGTTCGGAGGTGGACTCTTTTGCTGTTTTAGTTTTGTTGTCGGCCAGACTATGTCAGTTTTTGTAGTACCTTTTGGGAGCTATGACTCCTAGTACTTATTGTATTTTCTTATGTCAGTCATACATTAGACTTATGTCTATATACAGTAATGTTGATGTTTCTGTTTTTGTTTTCTGTTTCTGTATTTATAATACTGTATCTATGTCCTAGTAATGCATGGTGAACCTAAGTTCACTTATTAGTATTATTTATTACCTTTACTAATCCCATTACATCTTTATGAAAAGAAAAGAAAGCGAAAAATCGTATTTTCCGCATTAATAAATATTTTCGGCCTTATAAACGTTCGGGAATGTGACACTCGGGAAAGGGTGTTGCAATGTTGACATCATCGGACCCTACCGTGTTTACCAGTTTCTTCCTTTCCTACGGATGTGGCGAGCACTGAGCCAAAGAGAGCAGGACTACAGATAGGTGGCACCACAGACTTCAACAATATCCAGCAGGAGGGGCTTCATGTACAGAGGCTAGAGGATACCTTCAGACCGGTATCTGAGGGCGGCATTGAGGCGCTATATAGTAGTGTCGAGTTCCTCCTCCAAGTACGAGCCTACACGGGTTTATAGGCGTACCCACAAAGAGGGGCAGGGTAGCTCAGGTCATCCCTACCACTGATGGTAAAGGCTAGCCAGTGCGTCTCTAGGACTGTGCAGGGAGGTTGATGTATTTTGAGAGTGGGGTTGGGGAGCGCTGGTGTGGATGTTAGAGAACTTTCTTTTGAGGTCTGGATGTATTATTTTACAGCACAGTTGTACAGTTCATGTATGTATTACAGTAGCCCTACTAATGGGGCAACCACGTAAATACTTATATAATGCATGTACATGTTTTATCTTTCCCTTTGTGCTTTACTCTGGTGCATGTTTTATTTTACGTGCTTATGTTGTATGTTCGTTGTTTTACCTCGTCTGATTTTAATAAGCGCGTAATAATATCGTTAAGTTATAGCTAATGTTATAAGTGGGGTCATGCCGTTACAAATCATGGTTTTCAAACATGAATTAAGAGAAGATTCATGAGGTCTAAGGATCAAAGAAGTGATCTTACCTCTTGGAGTGATGAAAATAAGTAGGAATCCACACTTGATTCACCAAAAATGGTTAGAGATCAAGCTTGAAAATGGAGAGAAAGTAGATAAGAAAAATGGTGTTAGGAGAAAATGGTGGATGGAGGCCTTCAATGGCTGATTTATTTCGTGGGGGAGGAGGACATAAAAGTCCAAGATTTGTCCACTTAAGGGCAAAATGGTTTTTTAACCTTAAAACAAAAATGTCATTAAGAAAAAGGTCAGGGGCATATTGGTCTTTTCGCTTCCAGATATTTTAAAAATCATCATGACACTTGGCATGCATCCCAAGGTGATGTGACCTGATGTGACTTCATGATTATCCGTTAGAAGGTCCCATTAAATCCTTATACAGCTCCTTTGTCTCCCGGTTTGAGTTTCCGCTCGAATAGTTTATATTATTTTCACTTTTTAACGTCAAGAACCAATTTTAGAAAAATTGTAGAGAATGGAATTCTAAGCCTAACTATCTCGTCCACGAGTCAAAATTAGGTCTTTATAGTAGTAAAATACTACTGTCAGTGAAAAACGCAGACCGGGCTCCGTCTGAGTTTTTAGCCCAAAATTTAATTGTAGCTCCCTACGATAGCGTTGAGCATGAATATGGTCTCGATTTATTTTATTTCATTTTCTAAAATCTCGAATAAAATACAAACTTAATTATACAACTTACTGATTTATAAAGGCAGTGGAAATCGGGGTCTTATAGATTCTCTAAGATTGTGCTGCCTATGACGCAGTTGACGAGAAAAGGGAAGGCATTCGAGTGGTCGGAAGCTTGTGAGCAGAGTTTCTTGGAGCTGAAGCGGAGGTTGACCATGTCGCCGGCGTTGGTTTTGCCAGATCCGTTAGGACGTTTTGACGTATATTGTGATGCGTCATATCAAGGATTGGGTTGTGTCATCATGCAAGGAGGAAGAGTGGTGGCATATGCCTCCAGGCAGCTGAGAGTGCATGAACGAAACTACCCGACTCATGATCTGGAACTAGCTGCGATAGTGTTTGGATTGAAGATATGGAGACACATCTGTATGGTGCTGAATTCAATATATTTAGCGACCATAAGAACCTAAAGTACTTGTTCGACTAGAAGGAGTTGAACATGAGGTAGAGAGGATGGATGAAATTCATAAAGGACTATGAATTTGACCTGCAATACCATCCAAGCAAGGCAAATATCGTAGCGGATGCGCTTAGTAGGAAGTCCCTACACGTATCTGTGATGATGATACGAGAGCTTGAGTTGTTAGAGCAGTTTAGAGATCCGAATCTGGAAGTGGAAATCGTCGAGGATAAGATGAATCTTGGGATGATTGAGGTTACTAGCGATTTCCTGAATTTGCTTTGGAGAAGGCAAGCTGAGGATGAGTACCTTAAGAAAGTTAACTGGCTCATCGAGGAAGGTGAGGTGGTTGAGTTTAAGAAAGGTTCGGAAGGCCTCATTAGATTTGGCGACAGAGTTTGTGTGCCTGAGGATAATGAAGTTAGGAATATGATTTTAGAGGAAGCACACAAGAGCAAGTTGAGTTTTCACCTAGGAGTTACTAAAATGTACCAGGATCTGAAGAAGTTATTGTGGTGGCCAGGAATGAAGAAGGAAGTGGCAGCTTATGTCCTATCCTGCTTGGTGTGTCAAAAGGTGAAGGTTGAACACCAGAAGGCAGTAGCATTGTTGTAATTGTTGGATGTCCCAGAGTGGAAGTGGGACAATATTGCAATGGACTTTCTTTATGGGTTACCAAAGACTGGGAAGAGGTGTGATGCAATTTGGGTCATCATAGATAGGTTAACGAAATGTGCCCATTTCTTGCCTATCAACCAGAATTATTCTCTAGAGAGGTTGACTCAGATTTACATCAGGGAGGTGGTGAAGCTACATGGTGTACCTTCAAGTATCATCTCGGATCGAGACCCGAGATTTACTTCGAGGTTCTGGAGGAGTCTAAACGGAGCGTTGGAAACCAAGTTAAGGTTAAGTTCTGCTTATCATCCCTAAACGGATGGTCAGTCAGAACGGACGATTCAATCGTTGGAAGATCTGCTAAGAGCATGTGTGTTAGAACACACGGGGAGTTGGGATGGCGCCATATGAAGCATTGTACGGGAAAATTTTTAGGATTCCATTGTGTTGGTTTGAGACTGGAGAGAATCAATTGTTAGTACCTGTGTTGGTGCAACAAACGACGGAACAAGTTAAGTTGATCCGGGAAAAGATGAAAGCCGCAAGGGATAGGCAGAAGAGCTACGCTGATAAAAGGATAAGGCCTTTAGAGTTCCGGGAGGGCGATCATGTATTTATAAGAGTTACTCCAAGGACTGGTATTGGTAGGGCAGTTCAATCTAGGACGCTTACACCCAGATTCATAGGACCATTTCAGATTCTTCGCCGAATTGGTCTTATAGCTTATCAAATAGCCTTACCACCTAACTTGTCAAAACTCCACGATGTTTTTCACATATCCTAGTTTATAAAGTATTACCCTGATCCATCGCATATGCTAGAGCCCGAATAAATCCAGCTAAGAGAGAACCTTGAATACGAGGCTTTACCTGCTCGGATAGTGGATAGAAGGATCAAGGAGCTTCGCAGTAAACAGATTCCCTTGGTGAGAGTGGAATGGGATCCAACGACCGGAGATTCAACATAGGAAAGATAAGCTCAAATGCACCAACATTACCCATCGTTGTCTACAGGTATGAACGAGGAATTTCGGGGATGAAATTCTCTTTAAGGGGGTGGTAATGTAACATCCCTATTTTCTGAAACCTTAATTGAGATAGATGGCCTAGGTCAGGTATTTATATGCTTGTTGATAATTACTATCATGGCTTGGAAGTGTGTTTAGAGAATACGTTAAGAGTAGGAATGAATTGGGTAAAAGAAGGATGAAGGACAAGGAATCAGGAGCAGAACGCTCAAGCGTGGACAAGTAGGATGCTCAAGCGTGGAGAGTTTGGATGCTCAAGCGTGGACCTTCTGACCAGTTGACCGGCAGTGATGGGACGTAAAGTGGCACGTGTCGGTTACGCGTCACAGCTGGCTTGTGATGGGCGGTGCCTTGGCGATGAGGGAACGTCAACGCTCAAGCGTTGAGGAAGCCAACGCTCAAGCGTTGGAACGCTAAAGCGTGGAGATCTGAAATGCTAAAGCATTAGCACCAGAGTTTTACCTCTATAAACACTTGCTCATTTTAATCATGGACGAGTTTTATGAACTTTCAACTATTCCAGAGAGCTTGAGAGAGATAGAGGCACGTTCTTGAGGCTGTGATTCAAGGTTGCGATCCGTTTGTTAGTCCGATTCTAGTTCCGATCGTGTTTTCATGATCAGCGCAACTCCTACTCCAATTCTATCGGTTTGCTTTTGTGATTCGACGAGGGTAAGCCGAGGTTCCGTATCTACCTACATTGTACCTATACAATGTTCTCTTTTGGTTTAAGCTTCTTTTCACAGTTTTAATGTCATATTAGGGTTAACGCTATAGCCTCCGTGTTGTTTCCGTGATTAAGGCAAGTTTGAAAGTTGCGTGCGGAACCCGTTGGAGCAAGTATGTAGCGGCTGTGAGGAGCTGGTAGGAAGCTTAGAGAGCTCGTTGTGTTCATGATTATCGCTACATTTGCTATCAAGTGGGGAGAAAGAGTTATACACATCGGGGAGGCAAGAGTAGCTGTATTGTATGTTTTGTGTGTGTAGGGGAACCCTATACCCTACGTGAGGTTGAGCCCTGACAAAGTACCTAAACCCTAGGTTTAGTCTACTTTGGGCTATTACCGTTATGTTTGATACCCTAGGTTAGTAGATTTGTGATGCATGATAAAATGTGTTATGTATTGATATATGCGTACCTGCTATTTCTGATATTTGATATTTGCAAGATATGCATGATGTGTTGATGATAATTGGCATGTTGGTATGTTATGCTGTTTATTGCCTTATTGAGCATATTGATAATTGATGAACTATTGCATCATATCTGGAAATGCGTGTATGTATGAAATATGGAGGTTTATCATGATTAGGGCTTTGACCTCGTTGTGGATGTTCGAGCTGATGGTTAAGATCTGAGGTTATAGTTGGAGCTTGAAGCTCATAAGGTCATGATGGGAGCTTGGAGATCATATGGTTACTAGTGGAGCTTGGAGCTCTATGGTTACAGTGGAGCTTGGAGCTCATATGGTTACCTATGGAGCTTGGAGCTCATATTTCTAAGAGCATGTTTGCATGTGTTGCGATATTAGCTCAAGAGAGATGGATGACATGCATAGCATATGCATTTGATGCCAAGTGGCGAGCCGTATGCTGTGAGGCATACGAGGTTGGTGCACTGAATGCGGGTGCGAAAAACGGAAAGGTAGGTCTACGTGATCTTGGGGATACACTAGACACAGGTGTATCCACATGAGACCGGTATGGTAGCGCCTATCGTGTCATGGCGGTCCTGGGCATGTCCTACTATCCTGACTGGACCCCGAGTCTTTCCAGTTGCCGGTGGATCTTCCGAGGAGGCCCTGTAACGCCCCGATTTTTCAAGCTTTATAATATAAATTAAATAGTATTATTGCGTTTATATTTTATTGGAAGGTCTAGAGAGTGAAATAAAATAATCTGAGACCATAGTCACGCTCTACGCTATCGTAGGAAGCTATGGTTAAATTTTGGTCAAAAATTCAGACGGAGCCCAGTCTACAATTTTCACGGATAGTAGTATTTTACTACTATCAAGACCTAATTTTGACTCGCGGACGAGACAATAAGTCTTAGAATTTAATTTTCTTCAAATTTGCTAAAGTCAATTCCTGACGTTAAAAAGTGAAAATAATATAAACTATTCGGGTGAATACTCGAACCGGGAGACAATTGGAGCTGTAAAGGAATTTAACGGGACCCGCTAACGGATAATCTTGAAGTCACATCAGGTCATCACCTAGGGATCCGTGCCAATGTCATGATGATTTTCAAAATATCTGGACGTGAAATGACCAAAATGCCCTTGGTCTCTTTAGCAAAATTACCAAATTACCCTTCTACTTAATTACAAGTTTGCCATAGAGGAAAAATAAATATCTCTCTCACCTCCTCACTTGGCCACTCGGCCACTCTCTCTCTCCTCTCTTCTCTCACTTGTTCTTCAAGTTCTTCAAAGTTCTTCGTAAGTTCTTCCACAAAAAACCATCTTTTGATCTTGAAAAGTTGAAGCTTTTTGTGAAATCAAATT
This sequence comes from Ammopiptanthus mongolicus, assembly GCA_039655645.1. NCBI lineage: Eukaryota > Viridiplantae > Streptophyta > Magnoliopsida > Fabales > Fabaceae > Ammopiptanthus > Ammopiptanthus mongolicus. The sequence goes on from CM077349.1 coordinate 55,019,453, forward strand.
CCTTTTTGTCTTAAGACTTTGCATCTAGGAGGTATGAACTCCATCCTAGCTTTCTTAATCTCTCTATTTCATCTCTTGTGTCTCTTGATTCATGAAGATCAAAGCTTTGATTCATAAACTTCAAAAGTTCATGGAAAAGTGTAGAAAAATCCTTTTAATGTCAAACCAATTTCTATGAGTTAGATTCATCATTCTCTTTCATTATCCAAGAGCATGTAACTAAAAGATTTTCCTAGCCCATTTGGGTATATATGGCCAAACCTATAAGGTTGAGGAAGCTTGAGTTTTTGATCCAAACTTTGAGTAATAAGACTTTATTTAGTGTTAGGTCTATCTACGGATCATCCGTTCAAGAGATAACAAATTTTGAACATCTCTAGCTAATTTTAACATAGAAGGGCCGAACCCTAAGTGGATGGAAATAGGAGATTTTTGTGTTGTTAGATGTTAATGTTTGATTGATTGTGTTGATTGTAGTTGGTGACGAGTGTTCGGACGAATAACCGGGAGATTCACGAACCTGTCAATCAACTTTCATCCAAAGGGTTTATTCACCAACAAGTATGGGGGGTGAACCTCATCACACCAAAATTGGTGGAGGTGAAAATGGTTGTTTATGTTGTTTGGGTGAAACCCTTTTGCTTGGGTTCACTACTTTATTTGTGAAGTTCTCTTGGAGAACAAAGCTTGTAATAATGGTTCTATGTTTAGTAGGTGTTTATGATGATATTGATTGGATGAAAAATATTTTCATATATGTTGAAAAACCATACTTTGATCTCTAGATCAAGTAAGGATTTTTATTCTTGATTATGATGCAATGATGTATGATTGTTGTTTGTCATAATATTGTGAGTATTTTGAGCTATGACTTGTCAAATTGGTGAAGCAAAATCTTCACATTTCATTATGAGAGGCATTCGGCCATCACCAAAAGGAAAAGGAAGAACATGAGTTGTTCTTGAACATTCAATGTTTTGAAAGTAAGAAAGTGTTTTAGTAACATATGTTTCAAAGAAAAACAATAAGTGATTTTGTACAAAGATCAAAGGGAATTTTAACAATCAAGTGTTTTACTAAGGTGAAAAATATCTTTTACTTTAGCCATAGGTTATCTAATTAATTAAGTATTTTAAAAAGAAAAAATGATGAAGTGATTTCATGAAAGTTACCTTAGATTGTCATGAGATGTCCTTAAGTGTTAATTAAAGGAATCATAGTTAGAAAGTTGAATAAAGTTTACATTTTCTTTTACACTAACTTAGAACATGGTTTTACACTAAGCTAGTAAGGAAAATCCTTTTCAAATTTGTTAAGGTACTTTACCTTAATCAAGTAACAAAGTTCTTTCAATTTAATAATTTTTCAAGTATAAAGGATTTGGTTTACAAGGAGAGTTTTCAACTCTAAATCGTAAAGTTTTACCCGTGAAAACCGAAGTTAAAATAATTAACTTACAGTTGAAGACAAGAGATAATTACGGTATAGTATGTGGTGGAACAAGACCATACACTATACCATTGATGACTTGGTTCATCAACGACTTCATAAGACTTAAGTGAATCAACACTTATTTCATTTATTGAAACTCAAGGAGTAATATCTTAGAAAGGATCAAAGACTTATCTAAGAGGATTCTCAATCCTTCTTCATAATACTTAGGACTTGAGACGTAATTCATAAGACATAAACACAAACGCGAAACGTTTTGGGTTTTGAAACAGTAGTTCGATGACGGACCGGTGATTTGGATCCAGGTCAGTCGTTCAATTGTTTCAGTCTTGTGATGACTCGATCCCGGAGGGATTCACAAGATTTATCCGGTGGATAAAATTTTTGTAATACAAAGACGCGTATAGTTCCTAAGGAAGAGAACCTTAGTGAACTTTGAGGTTTATCCGGTGGATAGACATTGCTTTATCGCATCTGCTTTGTGTAAGCATTGGCATTTCATTGCATGAGTTTTAAAGCCTTGAGCCTAGGAGTTGAGCTTACCCCTTGATGAGGGTGCGAATCTTACGGTGACGTTTCAAATAGTCTTAGAGGTATCAGGATTGGAAAAGCTGACATGTGAACAGTTGGTAGCTCTTCTGTGTCATGGCGAATCCGAGCAATACACTGATATCCTCGACTAGATCCTGTACTTTTCATGTTTGGTGCAGAGTGTTTCCATAAAGCCAGATACGTGCACGTTATGAATGTTGTAGCATCTTGCTCAAGGCTGGCGTACACGGAACATGTCCTCCCATTCACTCTCTCCGATTTTTTCTTAGCTCCATGGAGAAGGGGTCAGAGTTTTACCCTTGTGGCATATGGCATTGAGTCATGTACATTGCATTGCATTACATGGCTGTTGATGGTTACATTATTGTTATACATCACTTTTCTGTTTTCAATAATGCCTTAGTTTATGCTGCTAGTTGATCAACATGACCCATATTTGTATATCTTCTCTGCTGGTATTGCTGTTTCTCTGCTTGAGTAGATGGACGTGACGACGATACAGTCCACAATTTACTTTGAGTCCGGAAGGGGACTCCTTTTGCTATTTAGTTTTTGGCTAGGCTATATTAAGTGTCTGTTGTACCTTTTGGGGAGCTTTGACTCCTAGTACTTATTATATACTTATTGCCAGTTAGGCATTGGACCTATGTCTATATACAGTGCTATTACTCTTTCTGTACTTTATTTCTGAATGTCTTTTAGAAATGCATGGTGAACCTAAGTTCATTTATTATTACTTACCTTTACTAATCCCATTATATCATTGTGAAAAGAAAAAAGAAAGAAAGAGAAAACCGTATTTTCTGCATTAATATTATTTTCGGCCTTATAATCATTCGGGAATATGACACTTAGGAAAGGGTGTTGAAAGCCTAGTTAACCCTGTTTGTCTGGGACAGTTGAGCGGTGATGCACTCTTATGGTCACGGCGAGCAGAACGGATTATCGGAATGAACCAACTTGTTGTCCGATATGCGGACGTGATGTTGCCTTTAGTAGGGTGTTTAGTACCGGCCGGCATGCATAGAAAGAGTATTTGTACATCTAGCTAGGGAACTACTATAGTGTCATGATATTGAGAGATGGTTGTGTTTGTTATATGTTCTGCATTACATCATCCCTGTCATAGATATGTTGTATATCTTATCTCCTTATTCTTCTTTGTATGTGTATGTTCGGTTCTGCGAACAAAGGATGAGTTAGCGGATGACCAGGATGGACTCGAGACTTCACCCGTTTATCACGGGGGCACCGCAGATGCCGGTGCTGGGGGACATTGAGATCGTCTACCACGATGAGAGGGGATGGCAGGTGGACCCCTCGACCTTTTTGGCCGTTTACATCGGACCTGTCAGCTTGATCTTCCGGAGCGGCACACCACCGTATGTGGACATCATAGGACCTTATCGTGTGTACCAGTTTCTTCCCTTCCCTCGGATGTGGCACCCATCGAGGCAGAGAGAGCGAGACTACTTGTGGGTGGCAGTCCAATCCTCGGCATTATCCAGCAGGAGAGGCTTCGTCTACAAAGGTCAGCATAGGCATACAGAGCGGTACCTGAGGGCAGCTTAGAGACGTAGGATTAATGTATCGAGTTCCTCATCCGAGTATGAGCCTATGTGGGTTTATAGGCGCACTCACGGAGAGGGATAGGGTAGCTCAGGGCATCCTCATCACTGAGTGTGAGAGCTATCCAGTGCGTCTCTAGGACTGTGCAGAAATGTTTTGATGTATTTTGAGTGTGGGCTGGGAAGAGTGCTGGTGAGCTTTGAGAGTTTCGTTTGAAGGTCCTTGGATGTATCTTGATTATGTTTTCAGTTTCTTTATGTACCTTGTCTGTATCTATATACCCCTACTGATGGGGCCACCATGTATACTTTAGTACTACTTGTATATATGCACGCTTTGGTTTATCCTGCTACGTTTACTCTGATGTTATACGTGTGTATGTTCATTTGCATGTTATCGTTTGTTTTAATAAGCGCGTAATCGCTAAGTATAGTTAATAGTATCAGTGAATTTTAAAATAATAGGATTTCCTCAAGTAGAACTTGGGGACGTCACAATATATATAACCTAATATTATATATTATATATAATACTTATTTAATATTAGATATTCTTTCCATTCTGTTATGGAAAATGGATTTGGCAGCTAGGAAATGGGAATGAAATTCATTTCTGGTTGGATAATTAGTTGTCTGCACCTCTGGTTTCCCTGCTTCATATTCCTGAAACTGTCCATCACAATTTGCATGCTAAGGTCAGTGATTTTATTCATAATGTCAGTTGGTGTGTCCCTCATTCTCTGTTGAATCATTATCCTGCTATCAGAACTGAAATAGAACAAGTAATTATTCTAAAGTTGCCTTTTGAGGATCAGTTGTTGTGGAGCAAGTCAGATAAGGGTGATCTCACCTTTAAATCTGCTTATTCTTATCAGAATCCTATTGGTCAGGTGTTGCCTTGGTCGAAGGTGATTTGGAATGCATGCTGTTGGGGTTTCAAAAGGGATAATTTTTAAAAACAATTTATAAAAAACTCTTGAGTGGAAAAACCCCTTTACTAAAGGACCACGTATTGCACATGAATCACAAGGATATTGTGTTTACCTCTTGAAGCGTAGCTTTACCACGAACAGTGTGAGCACGTCAGCAGCACTGATAAATCACGAACACTGCTACGGTGTGAATGGCAACATGATCTGCATAGCTACAGAGCAACAGATCCGAGGAACACTTCTGCTATCACCACAAAGGGAGAGGTTCTTCTCTATCACTATCACTAGTATTGCAAAGTAGCAATACCTCTACTCATTCCACGCGAGCAAACCAACGTCAGAGACAGCATAGTGCTAGCTATCAGGATTGGAAGAGGCGCGGCACACAGAGAGAGAAAGGAGGCATAGCTGTCAATAGAGTACAGCGGCCGTTATGAGTGCTCTGTGTTATGTTATCGCTTAAGTGACGTACACAACTTATTAATAGTTGTCACTCACTTAACCTAACCCACTTGGGTTACTGTACGCTACAGGCCCAATGTTTAATTATTAATTAAATCATATTTAATTAATCAATTAAACTTATCCTCATTTAATTATTAATTAAATTATATTTAATTAATCAATTAAATCAATCCCATTTAATTATTAATTAAATCATATTTAATTAATTAATTAAACTAATTCTCTGAACATTTGCTCTATGCGTGTGACCCTATAGGTTCTCAATTAATTGGCAATAATATTAATTATTATTAATCACATTAATAATCAATTAATATTATAAACGATGAGCGGCATCTAGCAATACATCATTGCTACCCAATTAATTAGAATATTGGCGATACAATTAAAACCATATTGTAACCATATATAATGTGAAGTCAACGTCCTTTCGTCACAATGTCTTAATTGAACACAAGGCATAAATATTTCATCCTTGTTAAGTCCAATTATTTATTTCTTGATCTAGTAATTGAAGTATGATCATATGTGCCCGATATCTCATATTGTCCCACCTTAGCATGTTTATGCATTTCTACGTCGCATACCATCAAGAGGCCTATAGACATTACTCCTGTTATGTAGGAGGGGCGAATCCTATCTACATCACTCACATTCATCAACATGTTTCATTGTAGGCCCAATAACTACCTTTATAGTTGTCCTGTTACAGACAACTTTTAATAGTATCAAAGCCTGCAACTACATATGTTAGGAATCGTAGTGACTTCAAGTCGAATGACTACTTCACTATGGTCACCGTTAGAATCGCTCATGACACTTACATAACAATTATGCAGAGTTCTCATATCGGGTCATTCCAGTATAAATATTCCACTAATATTTAGACCTATGTGAAGACTTGTTATCTTATATCTATGACCCGTGAGATGTGGTCATCAGTACACTCACATAATAGTCTCAATGTAATATTATTGTCCTTATTAATAATAATACTTGACTATGGATATTGAAGAATAGTGTTCTATAATTTAATGGCATAAATGCCTCATATATATAAAATATAAATAAAGTCATGATACAATATATAAATCCAATAAATATATCTTGGCCACTAGGGCTTACACCAACACATGCATACCTCCATCAAAATCATTTTTAGTATGGAGAATCATTCATAATAGAATGCCTACTGATGAAAACTTTTGTTCAAGAGGTTGCAGTTTGGCATCCAGATGTAGTTTATGTGGTGGGGCTATTGAGACTACTTCTCATTTGTTTTTTACTTGTCCTTTTGCTCAGGATTTGTGGAATTGGTTCAGCATTACTATTAACAGTGTGGTTGATTCTTCTGATATTCATACTATTCTATCAATTTGCAACAAAAGTTGGAGCTCTCAGCTTAGGGATGTTGTTCTAGCAGCTATTGTTTTTGTTCTTTGGGCCATTTGGCATTGCAGGGACAAAGCAATCTTTGATGGTAAAATAATTAGTGTTAAATCTGCTATCACCATGATCATTGCAAATGTTTCCCTTTTTGGATCCTTCAGTTCTGGTGACATTTAACATCCCAATTTTTCGTGACTCTAATCGAGTTGGTTAATCTTGATTAGGGCATTGGATGCTGGTGTGAATTGTTTTGTGCTAGTTTAAGGCTTAGTTGGAAGCTTAGGAATAGGCTGGAAAAAAAGTTGGAAGTGCTTAAGAGGTTAAACGAGAAACTGGGGAAGTCAGGAGTTTGGAAAGCTCTTCCCTGCTGAGCAGCACGCTACCAATGCTCAAGCATTGGAATGTTGCATGCTCAAGCGTGCTGAGTGCGTTTGCCAGCTGGTGTACTTTTTGATGTGTGTGTTACACATGTCAGGCCAGGATGAAGGCGAAGTGGACGAGGCTCCACGCTCAAGCGTGGGAACGCCCAAGCTTGCAGAATCACCATCCTAAAGCATGGACAGCAACTCAAGTTAGTGTTAGTGTAAACCCTAGAGGCCATTAATTCTCTTTGAGATTTACATTTGTATCATGACTTTGATTCACATATATTTATATATGAGGTATTTCAGTTTATACTATTAATTGTTTAAGCGAAGTAAAGTCCTTAGAATAGTTATTTCAGTTCAATAGAACATCAAGTGCATGACTTGATCGTGAGACTCTATTGAACAATTAAAATACTATTCTTAGTATCTGTAGTCAAGTATTATTATTAATTAGGACAACAATAATACATCGAGACTATAATGTGGGTAGACTGATGACCACATGTCACGGGTCATGGATATGAGATATCAAGTCTTCACATGGGTATAAATGTGCTTAATAGTTATGTAAGTGTCATGAGCGATTCTCATGGTAACCAAAGTGAAATAGTCCTTCGAATTGAAGTCACTACGATTCCTACAAGAGGAGTTGTAGGCTTTAATGCTACCAAACGTTATACGTAACAAGATGATCATAAAGATAGTTATTGGGCCTGTGATGAATCATGTTGAGGGATGTGAGTGATGAAGACAGGATTCGTCCCTCCTACATAACAGGAGTAATGTCATGGGCCTCTCGATATAGTGAGACGTGAAAGTGCATGGCCATGCTACATTGGGCCAGTATGAGATATTGGGCCTATTTGTGATTACATGTCTACTCGGGAATTGAGAAATAAATAATTGAACTTAACAAGGATGACACATTTTGCCTTGTGTTCAATTAAGACATATGGATGAAAGGACATTTACTACATGGTTATTTTGGTTACCGTAAGGTATATATTGTATCATGGATATTCTCACTAATTGGGTAACAATGATGTATTGCTAGATGCCACTCATTGTTTATAATATTAAATGTGATTTAATATTATTGCCAATTTATTGAGAACATATAGGGTCACACGCATAGAGCAAATAGTCGGAGAATGAATTAATTTATTAAATATGATTTAATAATATTAATTATAGATTGGGCCTATAGCATACAAGGCGATTGGGGTTAGGGTAAGTGGGTGACAACTTATAAGGTTGTGCACGTCACTTAAGCGTTAAGAGATTGCTATGCATAACCTAGCGGCCGTCACACTACCTCCTTGGTAGGCGCCCCCCTTTCCCTTGTCGTCAGCTAGCATGGCGCTTTCTCCGACGGTGATTTATTCGCATAGACTACGCAGAGGTGCTACTCCATTGTGGTACTGATGATAGCGCTCATTTCCTCTTCAAAGCAGTGTTTGTAATGCTTGTGATCAAGTGAGAAGAATTGTTCTTCTCCTCGCACTGATTGCGGTAAAGCTTTTGGTGGAAATTTTTCCGCTGAATTTTTCTCTACAAGAGGTAAATACTACAATCATGAGTCATGATCATTTGCATGGATCTTTTGGTGGGAATTTTTTTGTTGCGTTATAGTTTTTAAATACGCGAATTCCCAACGGTGGTATCAGAGCCGCTTGTGAAACCATGATTCTCTTGTGTGTTTATATGTTATAACATGTTTTGTTTTAAAAAGTATGATCTTTAACATGTTATGTTTGAAAATCGTAAAAGTGTTTTGCGAAAAACGTTTTCTGAAATCATTGTTTTGATTTGCGACATCAGCAAGTGTTGCTGTCATACGCACCTTACGTCCAGATGCTCCATAATCGATTATGAGGGTTCAAGTGTTGATGCCCTAATCGTAGTGGAAGCAAGGCAAATGCTGGTCAGAACCACGATAATCGATTATGTAATCCATTATGTAATCGATTATGCAAAGAGTTTGCATAAACGTTCGTATAACAGATTACATAATGGATTATGTAATCGATTATGCAATAGATTATGGTAGTACAATAATCATTTATGGTGGTACAGAAATCGATTATGATAGTACAATAATCATTTTCTGAGAAGTCAGAATAGCAATATCCGATTATGGTAATTGATTAAGATAGTATAGTAATCATTTTCTTAGGAGTCAGAATAGCGGTAATCGATTATGAGGATATCAGAAGCGCTGTTTTGACTGGTTTTTGAAATCACTTAATAATAATAATAATAATAATAATAATAATAATAATAATAATAATAATATTATTATTATTATTATTATTATTATTATTATTATTATTATTATTTTATTATTAAATTTTTATTATGTATCTGGTTGTGTATGGTGAATGGTTATGGCCTTAGTCCTTTTTCTTCTTTCTTTGGTTGTTTTGAAATACGGCCTGTGTGTCGTGCCTTTCTCTTAATTTCCATATGTACATTCTTTTCTCACCTTATTCCCCTCGAATGTAAAAGAGGTTTCTTCCTATTGTAATGTTATGGTGGAGACAAGAAGGCGACTTTAGAAGAGGACGACTTGGTAGGTGATCATGCTTGGTGAAGCTTGTATGCTACTAGGGTTTTAGATTATATTCTCTCTTTGGCTTGGGAGAATCAATGCATTAGGGGCCATAACCATGTCACATTTGTTATATGCTATATATGTATGAGTTGCATGTTAGTATATAGTAGGTTAAACAGTTTAACTTATGGTGAGATCAAATTTATAAATAAATCCCTCAAAAGGAAATATTAAGTCATGTTTGAATGTGCCTTCCAATGCATGACACTCGTCAAGACTAATATCGATTGAGCATAGGTCTGCCAAAGCAGAGTACCTTTGTCTATACTAGTAAGACGCGATGGGATAAATGTAATATCTAATTGTCAACCATTGGGTCTGACTTAACTAAGCCAACTTCAACAGGATTGAAAAGGGGCTTAGAGGCATAGAGCATAAGATGGATTAGAATAAGAGTTATTCACCCAACTGATCCAAGAATTACATAAGATGTAATTGGAAAGAGTTTCCTACCTAAATAGCCAAGTTCTGGGCGATCAGCCAAAGTTGACTCAGAATGAAGTCAAATATGGATCTTTGTCCCGCTAGAAAATCTTCCAACGGGATTTTCCGAGTCAATGATGAGGGTCACTGATTTGAGTAAAATAGTGGGAGGCGTATTTAATAAAAGACCTTATTAAATATGTTTATGCATGATACTTATATTTTGTGTTTTTGAGTTGCAGATAACCATGTCTTCAAACCACACGTCAAATAACCTAACACTACGATTTGTCCTTGAGAAGGACAAGTTGTCCGGAACGAATTTCCTGGACTGAAACAGAATCCTGAGGATTATCCTCAGGCATGAAAAGAAGTTGTATGTTCTTGAAGAACAAATCCCTGAGAAGCCACCGGCTGCTAATGCTTCTAAGGCTGAGAACGATGCTTATAAGTAGCATCAGGATGATGCCTTAGATGTTGGCTGCCTCATGCTTGCTACCATGACCTTTGAGCTTCAGAAGCAACATGAGACCATGGAGGCGTACGATATGATCGTGGACCTCAAAATGCTCGATCAAGGGAGGCAAGGCATGAGCAGTTCGAGGTTTCTAGAACCCTTTTCAATTCTAAACTGGCAGAGGGAAGCCCTATGAGTCCTCATGTACTTCAATTAATTGGGTACATTGAGAATCTTGAAAGGTTGGGTTTTCCATTGGACCAAGAGTTGGCCATGGACATAGTTCTGCAATCGTTGCCTGAGAGCTATAGTCAGTTTGTCATGAACTACAATATGCATGATCTTGACAAACCGTTGCCAGAATTGTTGAGCATGTTGAACTGCTGAACAAAATATTAATAAAGGAAAAGGGAAGGCCATCATGATGGTCCAAGCTGGAAAGGGCAAGAAGCAGCCCAAGAAACCCATGGATAAGCATAAGGGCAAAGGCAAGGGCTTCCATAAGTCCAAACCTAGCACTTCTGGCTTAAAGCCTACGGGTGGAGTTGCTAAGGAGGGTACTTACTTCCACTGCGGTCAGACTGGACATTGGAAGAGGAACTGCCCCAAATACCTGGAAAAGAGCAAGAAAAAGGGAAGTCAGACTTCCACCTCAGGTATATATGTTATAGAAGTCAGTTTATCTACTTCTGCATCATGGGTATTAGATATTGGATGTGGATCTCATGTTTGTACAAATATGCAGAATCTAAAAGGGAGTAGACCATTGGCAAAAGGTGAAGTTGACCTACGAGTTGGTAATGGAGCAAAAGTTGTTGCTTTAGCTGTAGGAACCTATGTACTGACTTTGCCTACTGGGCTTATTATTCAGTTGGAGAACTGTTATTTTGTGCCTGCCATTAGCAGGAATATTATTTCTGTATCTTGTTTGGACAAGAGTGGTTTTCATTTTATAATAAAGGACAAATCTTGTTCTATTTATTTGAATGAAATTTTCTATGCTATTGCACAAATGTATAATGGACTCTATGTCCTAGATCTTGATATGCATATCTATAACATTGATACCAAAAGGGTCAAACTGAACGAGTTGAACCCGACTTACCTTTGGCATTGTCGCTTAGGCCACATAAATGAGAAGCGCATTTCCAAACTCCATAAAGATGGATTATTGGACTCTTTTAATTACAAATCATATGAGATATGCAAGTCTTGTTTATTGGGAAAGATGACTAAAACCCCACTCATTGGTAATAGTGAAAGGGCAAGTGATCTTTTGGGCCTTATACATAGTTATGTATGTGGACCACTAAACACATCGGTTATAGGTGGTTTCAATACTTCATCACTTTTACTGATGACTTCAGTAGATATGGGTTTGTGTATCTAATGAAACATAAATCCGAATCCTTTGAAAAGTTCAAGGAATTCAAGAATGAAGTACAAAACCAACTGGGCAAGAATATTAAAGCACTTCGATCAGATCAAGGCGGTGAAATATTTAAGCCTGGAGTTTGATGATCATCTGAAAAAGTGTGCAATATTATCTCAGCTCACTCCACCTGGAACACCACAATGGAATGGTGTATCTGAAAGGAGGAATCGGACCTTATTAGATATGGTTTGATCCATGATGAGTCCTGCAGACCTTCCAAACTCCTTCTGCGGACATGCTTTATTAACAGCAACTTTTACACTTAACCGTGTTCCATCTAAGACAGTTGAAAAGACACCATATGAGATATGGACTGGCAAACGACCCAGTATGTCTTTTATGAAGATTGTGAGGTTTATGTGAAACGTCAAATTTCTAATAAACTTGAACGTAAATCTGATAAGTGCTTATTTGTGGGGGAGCCCAAGGAAACCAAGGGATACTATTTCTACAATCCTTCTGAAGGCAAAGTGTTTGTTGCTAGGACTGGTGTATTCCTAGGATAGGAGTTTATCTCCAAAGGAACCAGTGAGAGGAAAATAGAACTTGAATAAGTTCAAGAATCACAAAATAGCAATGAACCTATGATGGAACTGGAGCAACCTCCGCAGGATGTTGTGAAACAACAATCTGCTCCACTAGCACAAGACTGGCGTAGGTCTAATAGGATACGTCACTAACCTGAGAGATATGGATTTCTCATGACTCAACAAGGTGATGTTTTACTCATGGATCAAGATGAGCCTGTGACTTACCAGGAAGCCATCACTGGCTCAGAATCTGAGAAATGGCTAGAGGCGATGAGATCTGAAATGGATTCCATGTACATTAATCAAGTTTGGAACTTGGTTGAACCACCAGAAGGGATAAAACCCATAGTGTGCAAGTGGGTTTTCAAAAAGAAAACTGACATGGATGGTAATGTACATACCTACAAAGCACGATTGGTTGCTAGGGGTTTCAAACAAATTCATGGCATAGATTATGATTAAACCTTTTCACCGGTTGCAATGCTTAAATCCGTTCAATCTTGCTTGCTATTGTAGTACACCAGGATTATGAAATCTGGCAATGGATGTCAAGACCGCTTTCCTTAATGGAAATCTACTCGAGGATGTGTATATGACACAACCTGAAGGTTTTGACACTCTAGAGAATGCTGGAAAGGTATGCAAATTACAACGATCCATTTATGGATTGAAGCAATCTTCTAGAAGCTGGAATCTTCGTTTTTATAATGCTGTAAGACAGTTTGGATTCATCAAAAATGAAGATGAACCTTGTGTCTACAAGAAGGTTAGTGGGATCGTTGTTGCCTTTCTAGTACTGTATGTGGATGACATACAACTTATTGGAAATGACATCCCTACCCTACAAAATGTAAAGACATGGTTAGGGATTTGCTTCTCTATGAAAGACTTAGGCGAGGCTACCTATGTATTAGGTATCAGAATCTATAGAGATAGATCATTGAGACTGCTCGGCCTAAGTCAGAGTACATACATAGACAAGGTGTTAAAACGGTTTAACATGCATGAATCCAAGAAAGGACTCTTGCCTATGTCTCATGGTATATGCCTTTCAAAGGCACAATCCCCTTCCAATCATGAAGAGAGGGATCGCATGAGTAAGATTTCGTATGCATCTGCAATCGGATCTATCATGTATGCCATGTTATGTACTCGACCAGACGTCTTGTGTGCTTTAAGCATAACGAGCAGGTACTAGTCTTATCCCGGTGAGAGTCACTAGACTGCTGTCAAGAATATCCTCATGTACTTGAGAAGTACGAAGCATACATTCTTAATCTATGGAGGTGAGGAAGATCTCGTTGTAAAAGGTTACACCAATGCTAGCTTCCAAACCGATAAGGATGATTCCAAATCGCAATCTAGTTTTATGTTTTGCCTGAATGGTGGCGTTGTGAGCTGGAAGAGTTCAAAGCAGGAGACAGTTGTTGATTCTACCACAGAGGCTGAGTATATTGCTGCCTCCAATGCAGCAAAGGAGGCCATTTCGATCAAGTTCATTACTGAACTGGGAATTGTTCCTAGCATTGTGGATCCCAATGATCTCTATTGTGATAACAGAGGAGCCATTGTACAATCCAAGGAACCTAGATTTCACCATCAATCCAAACATATACTTAGGCGCTTCCATCTCATTCGAGAGATTATCGATATAGGAGATGTGAAGATATGTAGAGTACCAACACTTGATAATGTTGCTGACCCGCTTACGAAACCTCTTGCTTAGCAGAAGCATGATGGTCACACAAGGTCGATGGGTATTAGATTTATGCTTGATTGGCTCTAGTGCTAGTGAGAGATTGTTGGTGTAAGCCCTAGAGGCCATTAGTTCTCTTTGAGATTTACATTTGTATCATGACTTTGATTTACGTATATTTATATATGAGGAATTTTAGTTTATACTATTAAGTTTAAGCGAAGTAAAGTCCTTAGAATAGTTATTTCAGTTCAATAGAACATCAAGCGCATGACTTGATCGCGAGACCCAATTGAATAATTAAAATACTATTCTTAAATTATCCATAGTCAAGTATTATTGTTAATTAAGACAACAATAAGACAACGAGACTATTATGCGGGTAGACCGATGACCACATCTCACGGGTCATGGATATGAGATATCAAGTCTTCACATAGGTATAAATATTAGAGTAATATTTATACTGGATTGACCCACTATGACAACACTGCATAATAGTTATGTAAGTGTCATGAGCGCTTCTCATGGTAACCAAAGTGAAGTAGTCCTTCGACTTGAAGTCACTATGATTCCTACATGAGGAGTTGTAGGCTTTAATGCTACCAAACGTTATCTGTAACAAGATGATCATAAAGATAGTTATTGGGCCTGCAATGAATCATGTTGAGGGATGTGAGTGATGTAGAGAAGATTCGTCTTCCTACATAACAGGAGTAATGTCGTGGGCTACTCGATAGAGTGAGACGTGAAAGTGCATGGCCATGCTACATTGAGCCAATATGAGATATTGGGCCCATTTGTGATTACATGTCTACTCGGGAATTGAGAAATAAATAATTGAACTTAACAAGGATGACACATTTATGCTTTTGTGTTCAATTAAGACATATGGATGAAGGGATATTTACTACATGGTTATTTTGGTTACCATAAGGTATATATCGTATCACCGATATTCTCACTAATTAGGTAACAATGATGTATTGCTAGATGTCGATCATTGTTTATAATATTCAATGTGATTTAATGTTATTGCCAATTTATTGAGAACCTATAGGGTCATATGCATAGAGCAAATAGTCGGAGAATGAATTAATTTATTAAATATGATTTAATAATATTAATTATAGATTGGGCCTGTATCGTACAAGCCCATTGGGGTTAGGGTAAGTGGGTGACAGCTTATAAGGTTGTGCACGTCACTTAAGCGTCAAGAGATTGATGTGCATAACCTAGCGGCCGTCACGCCACCTCCTTGGTAGGTGTCGCCCTTTCCCCTGCCATCAGCTAGCACGACGCTTTCTCCGATGGTGATTTGTTCGCATGGACTATGTAGAGGTACTGCTCCATTGCGGTATTGGTGATAGCGTTCATCGTCCTCTTCAGAGCAGTGTTCGTAGTGCTCGTGATCAAGTGAGCAGAATTATTCTTCCCCTTGCAGTGATCGCGGTAAAGCTTTGCTACAAGAGGTAAATACTACAATCATGAGTCATGGCCATTCGCATGGATCTTTTGGTGGGAATTTTTCCGCTGCATAATAGTTTTTAAATACGCAAATTCCCAACAGTTACTGGAGTTTTCCTTTCTTCCTCATTTGTTGCACGAAACTTAGTGGAAAAACCAGGAGCTTTTCCAGCTCCTAGAGAGAGAGTCAGAGGTTCTAGTGAGTGAAGTTGAAGGTTTCAGGACTTTGGAGCTTCCGATCGTAATTCCGGCTACACGGTTCTGATCGCGATGAAGTTTTCTACAACTTCGACGGATTACTTTCTCGATTCGTCAAAGGTAAACTCGAATCCCTAACACGTTTTGTTCATGGTTCTTCGAGTCTTTACCTTTCTTCTTTGATCTCTGGGCTTGCCCTAGGGCCAATACTATTGTATACGTGTTGTGCTTGTAATTAGGGCAAAGTCCGCGTTCGTGATTGCTCGTGCTGAGGAGCTTGAGGTCGCGACTATTGGAGGAGTTTGAGTTTGTTCTTCACGTCCTTTCTGCTTGGAGGAACGTGATAGTGTTCGTGTTGTTTTTCACACCGACTGTTCAGGTGGGGAGAAAGAGTACTGCTACTGTCGGGAAGGCAAGAGTAGTGTAGATGTATTTTCGGTGTGTGTAGGGAAACCCTAACCCAACTAGTGGTTGAGCCCCAACAAAGTACCTAAACCCTAGGTTTAGCATACTTAGGATATCGTCATTATGATTGGAAACCCTAGGTTAGAGAACTGTTAATTAAGGATGATCTACTTCGTATGACTGTTGTGGTATTGATTTATGTTGTTGCTATCTGTATACGTGCCTATATGCTACTTGGTATGTGTTATGCTGCTATGTGATGTTGTTGATCTTACTGTTGTTGTTATTATTGTTGTATACTATGATATCGTGTGGTGGCGGGATGCCGTTTAGAGTTAAGTTCGGCTGTGTGCCCTGTCGTTATCGGGTGGACACTGTGGATGGTGCCGTTGTTGTTATGCTAATTTCTTGACGTTGTGGCCATGAGGTTTGAGCTGTGGCTCGTGGATGCATGGCGTCGAGGCTGTGGCCGTGTGCATGCAGTGGCATCATGCTGATTCTGCTTGAGTGTTTAGGCGTGAGACCCAGTATCAAGCCCGTTGAGGATGTTTGTTGCCTATCATCAATTGCCAAGTGGCGAGACCGTATGACAGGTAGTATGGGCTGCTAGCGTCATACGAGGTTAGTTGTACCTGAGTGCGGGTATGAAAAGTAGAAGTGTAACGGCCCGGACTGCTTTTAAGGATTGTCGACTGTCCCCACAAACCAACACGATTCTCTTCAGCGTGCTTTGTCCTCACTCACACGCTTCCTAGGAAAACTTCCCAGGAGGTCACCCATCCCAGAATAACTCCAAAGTTAAGCGTGCTTGACTTGGAGTAATTCTGGGATAGGTGACCTCCTGGGAAGTTTTCCTAGGAAGCGTGTGAGTGAGGACAAAGCATGCTGAAGAGACTCGTGTTGGTTTGTGGGGACAGTCGACAATCCTTAAAAGCAGTCCGGGCCTTTACAAATGGTATCAGAGCAGACCTCTCCCAGTACGGTGTGGTTCGGGGACAAACCAAGCGGAAGTTGGTGGGCATGTAACACCCGGGGCCGATGAGGGCGGGGAGTGATCGTCGGTGCATGAGGCAAGGACAAGGAGCGACTCCTGGCAGGCTTCTAGGCGGAGGGACACATGAATGAACCGATACACGTCGGAATGAAAGGATCCTGAGATTGTATAGGTATGGGACTGTACAGTTGAGGAAGGCTTAAAGGAATTGATTTGTCCTACCTATACAAACAAGATGCATCTTCTTTTCGTTAGCCCATCACTTAAGAACTCCAAAGTTAAGCGTGCTTGACTTGGAGTAACTCTGGGATAGGTGACCTCCTGGGATGTTTTTCTAGGAAGCGTGTGAGTGAGGACAAAGCACGCTGAAAAGACTCGTGTTGGTTTGTGGGGACAGTCGGCAATCCTTAAAGAAGTCCGGGCCGTTACAAGAAGGGTGGTCAAGTTACCTTGGGGATATTGCCGGTCTCGGGAATAGTTTACAGTGACGGATGAGGTAGCTCGTATCCTGTCGTGACGCCCGATCCAGTCCGGTTTGGCCGACTAATCTCTGAGCTTTCCAGCTTCTAGGCTAACGTTCACAGGTACGTGGGAACATGAAGCTAAGATGCGCCAGAGTCATCCTTATCTGTTCACAGGTATGCGACAGAAATTTCGGGGTCGAAGTTTTCTAGAACTTCGACGGATTACTTTCTCTATTCATCAAAGGTAAACTCGAATCCCTAACACGTGTTCTTCGTGTTCTTTGTGGTTCTTTGAGTCTTTACCTTTCTTCTTTGATCTTTGGGCTTGCCTTAGGGCTAACACTATTGTATACATGTTGTGCTCGTGATTAGGGCAAAGTCGGTGTTCACGATTGCTTGTGCTGTGGAGCTTGAGGCCGCGGTTGTTGGAGGAGTTTGTGGATGTTCTTCACGTCCTTGCTGCGCGGAGGAACGTGACAGTGTTCGTGTTGATTTTTACGCCGACTGTTCATGTGGGGAGAAAGAATATTGCTACCGTCGGGAAGGCAAGAGTAGCGTAGATGTATTTTCGGTGTGTGTAGGGAAGCCCTAACCCTACTAGTGAATGAGCCCCGACAAAGTACCTAAACCCTTGATTTAGTATATATGGGCTATCGCCGTTAAGTTTGGAAACCCTAGGTTAGAGAACTGTTGATTGAGGATGATCTGCTTCGTATGACTGTTGTGGTATTGATTTCTGTTGTTGCTATCTTTATACGTGCATATATGCTACTTAGTATATGATATGCTGCTTTGTGCTGCTGTTGATATTACTGTTGTTGTTATTATTGATGTATACTGTGATGTCGTGTCGTGGCGGGATGCCGATTAGAGTTAAGTTTGGTTGTATGTTGTGTCGTTATCCGGTTGATACCGTGGGTGGTACCGTTGCTGTTATGCTGATTTCTTGAGGCTGTGGCTGTGAGGTTTGGGCTGTGGCTCATGGACGCCTGGCGTCGAGGCTGTGGCCATGTGGATGCGGTGGCATCGTGCTGATTCTGATTGAGTGTTTAGGTGTGAGATCCGGTATCAAGCCCGTTGAGGATGTTTGTTGCATATCATTAGCACTCTTATTTGGTCGCATGCAATGATTGATATACATATTTGTGATACATGCTATATGCTACTTGCTGCTATTTTACTACCCGGATTTTGTCGTTCCGATTTTGCATATAATGTATTTCTTATCTCCCTATTGTTTCTTGTTTGTCTGTTTTGGCCCTTGGTTCATATGAAGAAGAGGAGCCAACTGATGGACCCAAGAGCGCACCCCTACATCACCTCGATGCCGAGGATGCCAGTGTTGGGCTTGATCGAGATCATCTATCACGATGATCGGGGGTGGCTTGTAGACCCCTCTACCTTTTTGATGGTCTATACGAGACCGGTGAGCATTCTTTTTCGAGGAGGGGCATCGCATAGGGAGGACATTGTGGGACGCTTCAAAGTTATACAGTTCTTACCCTTTCCGCGTATGTGGCAGCCACCGAGACGCCATGAGCGAGACTACACCTGGGTCGACCCAGCTTCTTCGCAGGTGAGTAACAGGAGAGGCTTCGTCTACTGTGGTTAGTGCCGGAGGACAGAGCAGTACCTGAGGACCTACCGCAGGCGTAGGGTTGTTGTGTCCAGCTCATCATCTGAGTATGAGCCTGTGGTGACCTATAGGCGCACTCACGGCGAGGGCCAAGGTAGCTCGGGGCATCCTCACCACTGATAGTGAGATCCTGCCAGTGCGTCCTAGCTATAGATTTAGATAATTCTTTCATGCGTTTGGTTTATGTCCCCCCATGTTTTCTTGTATTCTTTTGATTTTTGTTAATAAAATAATGAAGCGCTGCAAATGATTGATAAAGGCTGGGGTGCCAACCTAGTTGGGATGTCAGTCTTTATGGTGATGCTTGATTGAACAGTGTTATGGGAACGAACCTGAGTATGAGTTCTGCTTATCATCCTCAAACGGATGGTCAGTCTTAACGAATAATTCAATCCTTGGGGGATGTCTTAACAACATACCTGATGGAGAACACGATAAGTTGGGACGAGTTTCTTCTTATGCTTAAGTTTACTTACAACAACAGTTACCATTCAAGTATTGGCATTGCGCCGTACGAGGCACTGTATGGACGAAAGTGTAGGACTTTACTGTGTTGGTTTGAGATTGGAGAAAGCCAGCTGTTAGGTCCAGAGTTTGTACAACAAACAATGGAATAAGTCCGTAAGATAAGGGAAAAGATGAAGGCCACAAGGGATAGGCAGAAGAGCTATGCCAACAAAAGGAGGAGACCCTTGGAGTTCCAAGAGGGGGACCACGTCTTCATGAGAATTACCCCAAGGGCTGGAGTGGGCAGGGCAATCAAATCCAGAAAGCATACACCTAAGTTTATCAGACCGTTTCGGATTCTTCGCCGAATCGGTCCTGTAGCCTATTAGATAGCCTTACCACCTAACCTTTCAAACCTACACGATGTTTTTCATGTATCCTAGCTTAGAAAATATTACCCTGATCCATCATGTGTGTTAGAGCCTGAATCAATCCAACTGGAAGAAAACCTTGAGTACGAGGCTTTACTGGTACGGATAGTGGACAAAAGGATCAAGGAACTGCGCGGCAAACATATTCCTCTGGTGAGAGTGGAATGGGACTCAGTGACTGGTGATTCAACGTGGGTGCGTGAAGCTGAGATACAGCAGCATTATCCGTTTTTTTTTCAGAGGAAATTTCGGGGACAAAATTTTCTTTAAGGGGGTGGTAATGAAACATCCTGATTTCTGTAACTCTAACCGAGTTGGTTAATCTCGATTAGGGCTATGAATGATTGTATGCTTGATGGTGGGTTAAATTAAGGCCTAGTTTGAAGCTTAGGAATAGGCTTGCATCATGTTGAAAGTGCTTAAGGCGTAACACGAGAGACTGGGGAAGTCAGTGTTGGGGAATCAAAAGGGATAATTTTAAAAACAATTTTCAAAAACCTCTTGAGCGGAAAAACCCTTTTACAAAAGAACCACGCACATGAATCACAAGGATTTTATGTTTACCTCTTGAAGCGTAGCTTTACCACAAACACTGTGAGCATGTCAGCAACAATGGTGAATCACGAACACTGCTACGGAGTGAGTGGCAACTTAATCAACACAGCTACAACGCAGCAAATCCGAAAAACACTGCTGCTATCACCACGAAGGGAGAAGCTCTTCTATCACCAGTATTGCAAGGTAGCAATACCTCTACTCAATCCACCCAAGCAAACCATGGTCAGAGATAGCGTAGTGCTAGCTATAAGGATTAGGAGAGGCGCGACACACGAATAGAGAAAATGAGGCACGACTTTCTGGGGTGTACAACGGTCGTTATTAGCGCTGTGTTGTGTCTCGTTTAAGTGACGTGCACAACTTTCTAATAGTCGTCACCCACTTAACCTAACCCTGTTGGGATACTATACGCTAAAGGCCTAATGTTTAATTATTAATTAAATCATATTTAATTAATCAATTAAATAAATTCTCTGAACATTTTCTCTATGAGTGTGACCCTATAGGTTCTCAATTAATTGGCAATAATATTAATTATTATTAATCATATTAATAATTAATTAATATTATAAACAATGAGCGACATCTAGCAGTACATCATTGCTACCCAATTAATTAGAATATTGGTGATACAATCAAAACCATATTGTATCCATATATAATATAAAGTCAACGTCCTTTCATCTGAATATCCTAATTGAACACAAGGCATAAATGTGTCATCCTTGTTAAGTACAATTATTTTCTTGATCTAGTAATTGTCGTACGATCATGCGGGCCCAATATCTCATATTCTCCCACCTTAGCATGGCCATGCATTTCTACGTCGTATACTATCAAGAGGCCTATAGACAATACTCCTATTATATAGGAGGGACGAATCCTATCTACATCACTCACATTCCTCAACATGTTTCATTGAAGTCCCAATAACTATATTTATAGTTATCTTGTTACAGCCAACGTTTAATAGCATCAAAGCCTACAACTACATATGCTAGGAATCGTAGTGACTTCAAGTTGAAGGACTACTTCACTATGGTCACCATGAGAATCGCTTATGACACTTACATAACTAGTATGCAGCGTTCTCATAGCGGGTCACTCCAGTACAAATATTTCACTAATATTTATACCTATGGGAAGACTTGATATCTTATATCTATGACTCGTGAGATGTGGACATCAGTAAACTCACATAATAGTCTTGATGTATTATTATTGTCCTTATTAATAATAATAATTGACTATGGATATTTTACTAATAGTGTTGTAACACCCTTTCCCGAGTGTCACATTCTCGAATGATTTTAAGGCCGAAAATAATATTAATGCGGAAAATACGGTTTTTTTTTTCTTTTTACAATGAGGTAATGGGATTTAGTAATGGTAAGTAATAATAAAATGAACTTAGGTTCACCAAGCATTTCTAAAAGAGATACTGAATTAAAATGTAGAAACATACATAATATTGTATACAGACATAGGTTCAATGCCTAACTGGCAACATAATATAATAAGTACTAGAAGTCATAGCTCCCAAAAAGGTACAACAGATACTGACACAGTCTGGCCAAAACAAAACTAAATGGCAAAAGGTGTGCCCCTCCGGACTCAAAGCAAATGCTAGACAGTATCGTCGACGCGTCCATCTGCTCAAGCAGAAACAACAATGCCAGAAGAAAAGATATACAAATATTGGTGAGATCCCGATCATCAACACAACAAAGTAGCAGAAGTAAAAAACGGGACGACTCACCAGGTAACGACGTACCCAACATGCTTACCATATATCTCAATATAAATCATGTTAAATAATTAACAGCATAAAATAAGGCATTCTCAAAAAGCAAAACAACGATGTACAACAAATAAATGTACTCATCAACAGCCATGCAATGCAGTGCAATGTACATGACTCAATGCCATATATCACAGGGTAAAACTCTGACCCCTACTCCATGGAGCTGACAAAACATCAGAGAGAGTGAATGGGAGGACATGTTCCGTGTACTGCCAGCCATGAGCAAGATGCTACAACATTCGTAACGTGCATGTATCTGGCTTTACGGAAACACTGCACCAAACATGAAAAGTACGGCATCTAGTCGAGGATATTAGTGTATTGCTCGGATTCGCCACGACACAGAAGAGCTACCAACTGGTCACATGTCAGCCCTTCCAACCCTGATACCTCCAAGACCATTCCAATCGTCACCGTAAGATTCGCACCCGCATCAAGGTGTAAGCTCAACTCCTAGGCTCAAGGCCTTACAACTCATGCAATGAAATGCCAATTCTTACACAAAGCAGATGCGATAAAGCAATGTCTATTCACCGGATAAACCTCAAGGTTCACTAAGGTTCTCCCCCTTAGAAACTATACTTGTTTTCGTATTTCAAAACTTTTATCCACCGGATAAATCTCGTGATTCCTCCGGGATCGAGTCATCACAAGACTGAAACAATTGAACAATTGACCTAGATCCGAATCACCGGTCCATCATCGAACTACTGTTTCAAAACCCAAAATGTTTCGTGTTTGTGTTTCTGTCTTATGATTTATGTCTCAAGTCCTAAGCATTATGAATAAGGATTAAGAATCCTCTTAGATAAGTCTTTAGTCCTTTCTAAGATATTACTCCTTGGTTTTCAATTAAGGGAATAGGTGTTGATTCACTTAAGTCTTATGAAAACATTGATGAACTAAGTCATCAATGGTATAGCATATGGTCTTGGTCCACCACATACCATACTTAATTACTTCTTGTCTTTAACTCTAAGTTAATTGTTTAACTTAGGTTTTCACGCGTAAAACTTTACGATTTGAGTTTGAAAAACTCTCTTTGTAAACCAAAACCGTTCTAATTGAAAACTCATTTGATTTTATAGAACTTTGGTACATGATTAAGGTGAAGTACCTTAACAACTTTGGAAATATTTTTCCTTATTAACTTAGTGTAAAACCAAGTTCTAAGTTAATGGAAAGGAAATGTAATCTCATCTAATCTTCTAACTATAATTCATTTTAATCAACTTAAGGATAAAGGTCTTCATTATGTTTGAAAAAGGAACATTATCTTTGTTCTAAGGTAAAGGTAATGTCCTATGAAACTATGTTAACGTTCAAGAAAACACTTCTTTATTCCACTTTTAAAACACTTGGTTAATTAGATGAACTAAGGTTAAAGTAAAAGACATGTTTCACTTTGGTGAAAACTGCAACACCCTTTCTCGAGTGTCACATTCCCGAACGTTTATAAGGCCGAAAATATTTATTAATGCGGAAAATACGATTTTTCTTTTTTGGATTAGTAAAGGTAATAAATAATACTAATAAGTGAACTTAGGTTCACCATGCATTACTAGGACATACTGTATGATAAATACAGAAATAGAAAATGGAAAACAGAAACATCAACGTTACTATATACGAACATAAGTCTAATGTATGACTGACATTAGAAATACAATAAGTACTAAGAGTCATATCTCCCAAAAGGTACTACAAAAACTGACATAGTCTAGCCGACAACAAAACTAAAACATCAAAAGAGTCCACCTCCGAACTCAAAAGGACTGCTGAACCGAACCATCGTCGCGTCCATCTGTTCAAGCAGCAACAGCAAGTACCAGCAGAAAACATACAGATATGGGTGAGATTCCCGATCATCAACACAACAAAACAGCAGTAGTAAAAACGGGACGACTCACCAGGTAACATCGTACCCAACATGTTAAACCGTTAAACCACATACTAAACCTCTCAATATAAATCATGTTAAACAGCTAACAATATAATATAATACATTCTAAAACAGAACAGCGATGTATAACAGTAAATGTAAACATTAACAGGCATGCAATGCAGTGCAATGTACATGACTCAATGCCAATGCCACTGGATACTACTCTGACCCCTACTCCATGGAGCTAACAAAACATTCGGAGAGAGTGAATGGGAGGACATGTTCCGGTTTCTGCCAGCCATGAGCAAGATGCTGCCATGAGCAAGATGCTACAAAATTCGTAACGTGCACGTATCTGGCTTTACGGTAACACTCTCGACCAAACATGAAAAGTACGGCATCTAGTAGAGGATATCAGTGTATTGCTCCGATTCGCCACGACACAGAAGAGCTACCAACTGGTCACATGTAAGCCCTTCCAACCCTGATACCTCCAAAAAGACCATTGAAGATCGTCACCGTAAGATTCGCACCCGCATCAAGGTGTAAGCTCAACTCCTAGGCTCAAGGCCTTACAACTATGCACATGAAATGCCAATGCTTACACAAAGCAGATGCGATAAAGCAATGTCTATCCATTGGATAAACCTCAAGGTTCACTAAGGTTCTCTTCCTTAGAAACTACACACATCTTTGTTTTATAAAACATTTATCCATCGGATAAAACATTTATCCATCGAATAATTATCTCGTGATTCCTTTGGAATGATCCAGACTGCTTTCAGAATCGCCGACTGTCCCCACAAACCAACACAAGTCTTTTCAGCGTGTTTTGTCCTCACTCACACGCTTTCTAGGAAACTTCCCAGAAGGTCACCCATCCCATAATTACTCTAAGTCAAGCACGCTTAACTATAAAGTTCTTATGTTCTAAGTTCCCGAAAAGAAGATAATTCTTGTTGGTATGGGTAGTACCAATCAATTCTTATATGCCTTCCCTTAACTATACAGTCCCATACCTGCAAAGCCTCAGGATTCCTTCCACTGTACAGTCCCATACCTGCGCAGCCTCAGGATCTCTCTCATTCCAGTTATCGCAAGACGGAAACAATTGAACGATTAACCTGGATCCGAATCATCGGTCTGTCATTGAACTATTGTTTCAAAACCCAAAACGTTTCGTGTTTGTGTTTACGTTTTATGAATTATGTCTCAAGTCCTAAGCATTATGAATAAGGATTGAGAATCCTCTTAGATAAGTCTTTGAGCCTTTCTAAGATATTAATCCTTGATTTTCAATTAAGGAAATAAGTGTTGATTCACTTAAGTCTTATGAAGTCATTGATGTACTATGTCATCAATGGTATAGTACATGGTCTTGTTCCACCACATACCATACTTAATTAACCCTTGTCTTTAACGCTAAGTTAATTACTTAACTTAAGTTTTTCACGTAAAACTTTACGATTAAGAGTTAAAAACTCTTTTGGTAACAAAACTGTTCTCATTTGAAAACTCGTTGGATTTGAAATACGTTGCACTTGCCTCAAGCAAAGTACCTTAACTATTTTTGAAAAGAGTTCTTCGGTACTTGACTGAGTGTAAAACCATGGTCTAAGTTAATGGAAAGGAAATGTAATCTCATCTAACTTCCTTAACTATGATTCATTTAATCAACTTTAGGATAAAAGGTCTCCATTATGTTTGAAAAAGAACTTTGTCTTTGTTTTAAGATGAACTTCGTCTCCGTTTTAAGATAAAGGAAATGCCTTATGAAACTATATTTAACTTCTCATGAAAACACTTCTTTATTTTACTTTTAAATCACTTGATCGCTTAGATAAACTAAGGTTAAAGTAAAAGACATGTTTCACTTTGGTGAAGACGCTTAAAAGTTGAAACTTTACTTAATCTTTGGATCAAATCACTTATTGTTTTCCTTTGAAACATAAGTTATATTAAAACAATTTCTTACTTTAAGAATTTTAAATGTTCAAGAACAACAATTGTTCTTCCTTTTTCTTTGGTCATGGCCGAATGCTCCCTCAATGGGATGTGAAGATTTTGCTTCACCTATTTGACAAGTTATAGCTCAAAAGCTCACAATATAATGATGAACAATAATCATGCATCATTCAATCATAATCAAGCATAAAAATCCTTACTTGATCTAGAGATCAAAGTATGGTTTTCAACATACATGAAAATGATTTTCATCCAATCACATCATCATAGACATATGCTAGAGCAGACTAAAGCATAAACTACACTTATTACACATTGTTCTCCAAGAGAACCAAATTGAATGGTGAACCCAAACCAAAGGGTTTCACCCACACATAAACTAAACAACCATCTTAACCGCCACCATCTTGGTGTGATGAGTTTCACCCCCCATACCTGTTGAAGAGCAGATTCCCGGATCAAAGTCGGTTGATCGGTTTGTGAACCTCCTGATAATCGTCACCAACTACAAACAACCAAACAATCAAACATCAAACATCAAACAAGACAAATCTCATCTATTCCTCCTCAAAGAGGATTCGGTCCTACCCTAAGAAATTTAGCTAGAGATGTCCAAACTTTCTAATCTTTTGGATGGTTGATCCTTAGGTACTCCTAACACTAAAACAAGTCTTATTCCTTAAAACTTGAATAAAAAACTCAACCTTTTTCACATCTAAGATTTCGGCCACTTTTGAAAGAAAAGGCTAGAAAACTCATTTGGTTTCATGCTCTAGAATGGTGAAAGAGAATGATGAGACTAGTTCATAGAAAGTGATTTGGTATCAAAAGGATTTTTCTACACTTTTCTATGGATTTTCAAAGTTCTAGATCTAAACTTGGATCTTCATGAATCAAGTGATTCAAGAGATGAAATAGAGAAATTGAGAGAGTTAAGATGAGGATCATACCTCCTAGGATCAAAGATTAGTGAAGAAGAAACAAGTTTTCACCCAAAAACTTCAACTTTTGAAGATCAAACTAGGGTTTATGTAAAGAACTTTTGATGAACACTCAAGAACTCATGAAGAACATGAAGAACAAGTGAGAGAAAGAAGAGAGAGAGAGAGAGAGAAAAAGAAGGTGTGGCCGCATGGCCAAGTGGGGTGAGGGGTTTATAGCCATTTTGCCTTCATGGCAAACTTGTAAATCAACAAAAAGGGTACTTTGGTAATTCCTTCAAAGACTAGGGGCATTTTGGTTATTTCTCTTATAAATATCTAGATATTTCTAGAAAGGTAATGATGACATGGTGAGTCACAGGGTCAGAATGGTTATTCCATAAATTCTCAGGGGCAAAACGGTCTTTTCATTCAAGGGCAAATGGTAATTATGAAAAGGGTCAAGGGCATTTTCGTCATTTCACGTCCAGATATTTTCTAAACGTAATCATTACACTGATGAGTCACTGAGGAGTCATAACACACCATGTGACTTCAACCTTATCCGTAGCGGGTCACTGAAATCTCATATTCAGCTCCGTTCTTTACTCGATTTAGGTTTTCGCCCAAGAAAGTCGTATGACGACTTATTTATTTTGAATATTTCCAAAATAACCAATATTGTTGGAAATAAAATATAAAACCTAACTGTTTCGTTCGCGAGTCAAAATTAGGTCTCGATAGTAGAAAAAGGCTACTATCCGTGAAAAACGCAGACCGGGCTCCGTTTGAGCTTTTGCCCGAAACTTAACCACAGCTTCCTATGGTTGTGTAGGACATTCCTATCTGGTCAGAATATTTTATTTCACTCTCTAAACCCTCCAATAAAATACAAACGTTAAAATACTGGAGAATTAGAAAACGTGAAAATCGGGGCGTTACATTCCTACCCCTCTAAAAAGAATTTCGTCCTCGAAATTCTATGACTTAAAGCTAAACCAACTCGGTCGCTGAAGATTAAGGAAAGAAATTTTCAACAAAGGAAATTTTTCCTGGTCTTGGTCTTAGAAGAAAGTATACAAAAGAATTTATCAATCATGAATGAATACAGGAATATCCGATATGCAAAAAGATTCTTCAGTAGGTTCGTGAGTGTAAAAATGCATAGCTAATACATGTTTACATCCATGACTCTAATAAAGTTCCTTCTTTCATAAGAACCTTCCAATAAACTTGGGAATCAAAAGATAAACAGTCTGGCAAAAATCAGACTGGATCACCTTCACCAAAAGTAAAAGTGATTAGACTAAGTTTCATCAAGAAACTTCCAGTATCAAGAAGTTGTTTATGTTATAACTCAAGAAATAGTTATAACGAAACTTTCAGTGAAATAATACGAAAATGTCCAGACCAATGGACACCATATTACCAATTCACTCAATTGTCGAATACACTGAGGAATATGTAGAAGTGTGAACACAAATGTTCCCTTGAGATCAGGCAGCACTAACACAGGTGAAGTAGTCAACCTTCTCCCTAATCCTTGCAAACTTTCCTCACAGGCTTCAGTCCATTCAAACGCTTTATCCTTCCTTTGAAATCATGTGACCCAAAAACTTTACTTTGTGAAGCCAAAACTCACACTTGGATAACTTTGCATACAGCTGTTTCTCCTTCAGAACCTGAAGAATCACACTAAGATATTCAGCGTGTACTTCCTGGTTTTGCGGATAGATGAGTATGTCGTCTATGAAACAATGACAAACTTATCTAGTTACGGACGAAAGATCCTATTCATGTAATCCATGAATATACGAAGTATTCGCCATACCAAACCGCATTACAAGGTACTCGTAGTGCCCATAGCGTGTTCAAAACGCGGTCTTTGGTACATCCTCTACCTTCACATGAATCTGGTGATAACCCGATCGCAAATCAATCTCGGAGAAAACTGCCGCTCTCCTCAACTGATCTATCAAGTCATCTATCCTCGGGAGAAGATACTTGTTCTTAATGGTAACTTTGTTCAACTGGCGATAATCCACACATAAGCAAGATGTTTCGTCTTTCTTTCTCACCAACAGCACAGGCGTTCCCTACGGCGACACATTGGGTCTAACGAACTGTTTTCCCAATAAGTCCACCAACTGTTCCTTCAAGGTTTCTAGGATATCCCGAACTGGCGGTAAACCTGGTACGTCTTCAGAAAAGACTTCCGGAAACTCGTTAGTAACATGTATTCGTTGAGCTCCTCCTCTCAAAGAAACGTTTCCTTGGTCGGCAGTCCAAATCCAGAATTATCCGAATCAGGGAAAACTAAGGTTTTGTTTGCACCGTCTAATAGGATATAGTTACAAGATAACCAATCCATCCTTATGATCACATCCATTTGCGAAAGAGGCAAACAGATCAAAGCAATCAAAAACATTCTATCCATTACCGAAAATAGAACAGTTCAAACAGACTTTCGCAGTTATAACAGGCTTTGCAGAAAGTGCAAAAATTACCAGATGTAAGGGTAAGGAAAGATACAGATGAGGTTCTACCTTCCATGACGATCTGACTGTGAATCAAGTCTTCATTTTGAGAAGCTTCAGCACCACCCATAGTGTAGACTCTGCCTTTCGCCTTAGGCCTTGCAGCTTGGACATTGTTGACAGAATGTTCCAATTTCGGTTGCATGCATTCCCGTGAGATATGTCCTGGCTCCCCACACTTGAAGCAGATAATCCCTTTGATCGAACAGTCTCTTGTGATGTGGTTACTCTTCCCACACTTCATGCACTTCTTTGGGGCGCTTCCAGATTGACTAATACTCCCACTGCTTCCTCCTACAGAACGCTGTTGTTGACCTTGTTGTTTTGAATATGGTTTCCATCGAGATCTATCATCACGACCATTGGTGCCTTTATGGAACCTAGTCGGTCCAGAGTGACGTTATCTTCCTCCACGAGTCTTCATCAGATCTTCGACTACAAAGCATTCATCTACCAACACCGAGAATTCTTTGACCTCAAGAGGTAGCACTTCTCCCCGAATCTCGTCCCTTAAACCTTCTTCGAACTTTGTGCACTTCCACTCCTCATCGGGATGAAGATGGAAATACCTCGAAGACTTCAGCAGGGACTCAAAACGATCAACATATTCTTTGACAGACATTCCTCCTTGACGTAGCTGCAGGAACTCCATGTCTTTCAACTCGTCTGGCAGTCGTCGGAAAAATACTCGTTCTGAACAACTCTGCGAGTGACAACTTACAAGAAAGCAAAAACATCACTATCCTGCCCAATATCATTCCTCTTCAGAAACAATAATGTGGAGAATAACAAACAGGTGTTGTCTTCCTTACAGAAACACAACATAGGGAACAAACAATACAAAAGGATAGACCGAAGTCATCATCCTTTCCAGCATTGTTTTCTTTCAGAAACAATAGCACAGAAAAACAATCAGAGAAAACACAACACAAACAAGACAGACCATAACCTACAAACCCCAAAAAGACTCGGCCAGCTCTGATACCAAATAATGCAACACCCTTTCCCGAGTGTCACATTCCCGAACGTTTATAAGGCCGAAAATATTTATTAATGCGGAAAATACGATTTTTCTTTTTTGGATTAGTAAAGGTAATAAATAATACTAATAAGTGAACTTAGGTTCACCATGCATTACTAGGACATACTGTATTATAAATACAGAAATAGAAAACGGAAAACAGAAACATCAACATTACTATATACGGACATAAGTCTAATGTATGACTGACATTAGAAATACAATAAGTACTAAGAGTCATATCTCCCAAAAGGTACTACAAAAACTGACATAGTCTGGCCGACAACAAAACTAAAACATCAAAAGAGTCCACCTCCGAACTCAAAAGGACTGCTGAACCGAACCATCGTCGCGTCCATCTGTTCAAGCAGCAACAGCAAGTAGCAGCAGAAAACATACAGATATGGGTGAGATTCCCGATCATCAACACAACAAAACAGCAGTAGTAAAAACGGGACGACTCACCAGGTAACATCGTACCCAACATGTTAAACCGTTAAACCACATACTAAACCTCTCAATATAAATCATGTTAAACAGCTAACAATATAATATAATACATTCTTAAACAGAACAGCGATGTATAACAGTAAATGTAAACAGCAACAGGCATGCAATGCAGTGCAATGTACATGACTCAATGCCAATGCCACTGGGTACTACTCTGACCCCTACTCCATGGAGCTAACAAAACATTCGGAGAGAGTGAATGGGAGGACATGTTCTGGTTTCTGCCAGCCATGAGCAAGATGCTGCCATGAGCAAGATGCTACAAAATTCGTAACGTGCACGTATCTGGCTTTACGGTAACACTCTCGACCAAACATGAAAAGTACGGCATCTAGTAGAGGATATCAATGTATTGCTCGGATTCGCCACGACACAGAAGAGCTACCAACTGGTCACATGTCAGCCCTTCCAACCCTGATACCTCCAAAAAGACCATTGAAGATCGTCACCGTAAGATTCGCACCCGCATCAAGGTGTAAGCTCAACTCCTAGGCTCAAGGCCTTACAACTATGCACATGAAATGCCAATGCTTACACAAAGTAGATACGATAAAGCAATGTCTATCCATTGGATAAACCTCAAGGTTCACTAAGGTTCTCTTCCTTAGAAACTACACACATCTTTGTTTTATAAAACATTTATCCATCGGATAAAACATTTATCCATCGGATAATTATCTCGTGATTCCTTTGGAATGATCCAGACTGCTTTCAGAATCGCCGACTGTCCCCACAAACCAACACAAGTCTTTTCAGCGTGTTTTGTCCTCACTCACACGCTTTCTAGGAAACTTCCCAGAAGGTCACCCATCCCATAATTACTCTAAGTCAAGCACGCTTAACTATAAAGTTCTTATGTTCTAAGTTCCCGAAAAGAAGATAATTCTTGTTGGTATGGGTAGTACCAATCAATTCTTATATGCCTTCCCTTAACTATACAGTCCCATACCTGCAAAGCCTCAGGATTCCTTCCACTGTACAGTCCCATACCTGCACAGCCTCAGGATCTCTCTCATTCCAGTTATCGCAAGACGGAAACAATTGAACGATTAACCTGGATCCGAATCATCGGTCTGTCATTGAACTATTGTTTCAAAACCCAAAACGTTTCGTGTTTGTGTTTACGTCTTATGAATTATGTCTCAAGTCCTAAGCATTATGAATAAGGATTGAGAATCCTCTTAGATAAGTCTTTGAGCCTTTCTAAGATATTAATCCTTGATTTTCAATTAAGGAAATAAGTGTTGATTCACTTAAGTCTTATGAAATCATTGATGTACTAAGTCATCAATGGTATAGTACATGGTCTTGTTCCACCACATACCATACTTAATTAACCCTTGTCTTTAACGCTAAGTTAATTACTTAACTTAGGTTTTTCACGTAAAACTTTATGATTAAGAGTTAAAAACTCTTTTGGTAACAAAACTGTTCTCATTTGAAAACTCATTGGATTTGAAATACGTTGCACTTGCCTCAAGCAAAGTACCTTAACTATTTTTGAAAAGAGTTCTTCGTTACTTGACTGAGTGTAAAACCATGGTCTAAGTTAATGGAAAGGAAATGTAATCTCATCTAACTTCCTTAACTATGATTCATTTAATCAACTTTAGGATAAAAGGTCTCCATTATGTTTGAAAAAGAACTTTGTCTTTGTTTTAAGATGAACTTCGTCTCCGTTTTAAGATAAAGGAAATGCCTTATGAAACTATATTTAACTTCTCATGAAAACACTTCTTTATTTTACTTTTAAATCACTTGATCACTTAGATAAACTAAGGTTAAAGTAAAAGACATGTTTCACTTTGGTGAAGACGCTTAAAAGTTGAAACGTTACTTAATCTTTGGATCAAATCACTTATTGTTTTCCTTTGAAACATAAGTTATATTAAAACAATTTCTTACTTTAAGAATTTTAAATGTTCAAGAACAACAATTGTTCTTCCTTTTTCTTTGGTCATGGCCGAATGCTCCCTCAATGGGATGTGAAGATTTTGCTTCACCTATTTGACAAGTTATAGCTCAAAAGCTCACAATATAATGATGAACAATAATCATGCATCATTCAATCATAATCAAGCATAAAAATCCTTACTCTTGTGAACCTCCTGATAATCGTTACCAACTACAAACAACCAAACAATCAAACATCAAACATCAAACAAGACAAATCTCATCTATTCCTCCTCAAAGAGGATTCGGTCCTACCCTAAGAAATTTAGCTAGAGATGTCCAAACTTTCTAATCTTTTGGATGGTTGATCCTTAGGTACTCCTAACACTAAAACAAGTCTTATTCCTTAAAACTTGAATAAAAAACTCAACCTTTGTCACATCTAAGATTTCGGCCACTTTTGAAAGAAAAGGCTAGAAAACTCATTTGGTTTCATGCTCTAGAATGGTGAAAGAGAATGATGAGACTAGTTCATAGAAAGTGATTTGGTATCAAAAGGATTTTTCTACACTTTTCTATGGATTTTCAAAGTTCTAGATCTAAACTTGGATCTTCATCAATCAAGTGATTCAAGAGATGAAATAGAGAAATTGAGAGAGTTAAGATGAGGATCATACCTCCTACGATCAAAGATTAGTGAAGAAGAAACAAGTTTTCACCCAAAAACTTCAACTTTTGAAGATCAAACTAGGGTTTTTGAAAAGAACTTTTGATGAACACTCAAGAACTCATGAAGAACATGAAGAACAAGTGAGAAAAAGAAGAGAGAGAGAGAGAAAAAGAAGGTGTGGCCGCATGGCCAAGTGGGGTGAGGGGTTTATAGCCATTTTGCCTTCATGGCAAACTTGTAAATCAACAAAAAGGGTACTTTGGTAATTCCTTCAAAGACTAGGGGCATTTTGGTTATTTCTCTTATAAATATCTAGATATTTCTAGAAAGGTAATGATGACATGGTGAGTCACAGGGTCAGAATGGTTATTCCATAAATTCTCAGGGGCAAAACGGTCTTTTCATTCAAGGGCAAATGGTAATTATGAAAAGGGTCAAGGGCATTTTCGTCATTTCACGTCCAGATATTTTCTAAACGTAATCATTACACTGATGAGTCACTGATGAGTCATAACACACCATGTGACTTCAACCTTATCCGTAGCGGGTCACTGAAATCTCATATTCAGCTCCGTTCTTTACTCGATTTAGGTTTTCGCCCAAGAAAGTCGTATGACGACTTATTTATTTTGAATATTTCCAAAATAACCAATATTGTGGGAAATAAAATATAAAACCTAACTGTTTCGTTCACGAGTCAAAATTAGGTCTCGATAGTAGAAAAAGGCTACTATCCGTGAAAAACACAGACCGGGCTCCATTTGAGCTTTTGCCCGAAACTTAACCACAGCTTCCTATGGTTGTGTAGGACATTCCTATCTGGTCAGAATATTTTATTTCACTCTCTAAACCCTCCAATAAAATACAAACGTTAAAATACTGGAGAATTAGAAAACGTGAAAATCGGGGCGTTACATTCCTACCCCTCTTAAAAGAATTTCGTCCTCGAAATTCTATGACTTAAAGCTAAACCAACTCGGTCGCTGAAGATTAAGGAAAGAAATTTTCAACAAAGGAAATTTTCCTGGTCTTGGTCTTAGAAGAAAGTATACAAAAGAATTTATCAATCATGAATGAATACAGGAATATCCGATATGCAAAAAGATTCTTCAGTAGGTTCGTGAGTGTAAAAATGCATAGCTAATACATGTTTATATCCATGACTCTAATAAAGTTCCTTCTTTCATAAGAACCTTCCAATAAACTTGGGAATCAAAAGATAAACAGTTTGGCAAAAATCAGACTGGATCACCTTCACCAAAAGTAAAAGTGATTAGACTAAGTTTCATCAAGAAACTTCCAGTATCAAGAAGTTGTTTATGTTATAACTCAAGAAATAGTTATAACGAAACTTTCAGTGAAATAATACGAAAATGTCCAGACCAATAGACACCATATTACCAATTCACTCAATTGTCGAATACACTGAGGAATATGTAGAAGTGTGAACACAAATGTTCCCTTGAGATCAGGCAGCACTAACACAGGTGAAGCAGTCAACCTTCTCCCTAATCCTTGCAAACTTTCCTCACAGGCTTCAGTCCATTTAAACGCTTTATCCTTCCTTTGAAATCATGTGACCCAAAAACTTTACTTTGTGAAGCCAAAACTCACACTTGGATAACTTTGCATACAGCTGTTTCTCCTTCAGAATCTGAAGAATCACACTAAGATATTCAGCGTGTACTTCCTGGTTTCGCGGATAGATGAGTATGTCGTCTATGAAACAATGACAAACTTATCTAGTTACGGACGAAAGATCCTATTCATGTAATCCATGAATATACGAAGTATTCGCCATACCAAACGGCATTACAAGGTACTCGTAGTGCCCATAGCGTGTTCAAAATGCTGTCTTTAGTACATCCTCTACCTTCACATGAATCTGGTGATAACCCGATCGCAAATCAATCTCGGAGAAAACTGCCGCTCTCCTCAACTGATCCATCAAGTCATCTATCCTCGAGAGAAGATACTTGTTCTTAATGGTAACTTTGTTCAACTGGCGATAATCCACACATAAGCAAGATGTTTCGTCTTTCTTTCTCACCAACAGCACAGGCGTTCCCTACGGCGACACATTGGGTCTAACGAACTGTTTTCCCAATAAGTCCACCAACTGTTCCTTCAAGGTTTCTAGGATATCCCGAACTGGCGGTAAACCTGGTACGTCTTCAGAAAAGACTTCCGGAAACTCGTTAGTAACATGTATTCGTTGAGCTCCTCCTCTCAAAGAAACGTTTCCTTGGTCGGCAGTCCAAATCCAGAATTATCCGAATCAGGGAAAACTAAGGTTTTGTTTGCACCGTCTAATAGGATATAGTTACAAGATAACCAATCCATCCTTATGATCACATCCATTTGCAAAAGAGGCAAACAGATCAAATCAATCAAAAACGTTCTATCCATTACCGAAAATAGAACAGTTCAAACAGACTTTCGCAGTTATAACAGGCTTTGCAGAAAGTGCAAAAATTACCAGATGTAAGGGTAAGGAAAGATACAGATGAGGTTCTACCTTCCATGACGATCTGACTGTGAATCAAGTCTTCATTTTGAGAAGCTTCAGCACCACCCATAGTGTAGACTCTGCCTTTCGCCTTAGGCCTTGCAGCTTGGACATTGTTGACAGAATGTTCCAATTTCGGTTGCATGCATTCCCGTGAGATATGTGCTGGCTCCCCACACTTGAAGCAGATAATCCTTTTGATCGAACAGTCTCTTGTGATGTGGTTACTCTTCCCACACTTCATGCACTTCTTTGGGGCGCTTCTAGATTGACTAATACTCCCACTGCTTCCTCCTACAGAACGCTGTTGTTGACCTTGTTGTTTTGAATATGGTTTCCATCGAGATCTATCATCACGACCATTGGTGCCTTTATGGAACCCAGTCGGTCCAGAGTGACGTTATCTTCCTCCACGAGTCTTCATCAGATCTTCGACTACAAAGCATTCATCTACCAACACCGAGAATTCTTTGACCTCAAGAGGTAGCACTTCTCCCCGAATCTCGTCCCTTAAACCTTCTTCGAACTTTGTGCACTTCCACTCCTCATCGGGATGAATATGGAAATACCTCGAAGACTTCAGCAGGGACTCAAAACGATCAACATATTCTTTGACAGACATTCCTCCTTGACGTAGCTGCAGGAACTCCATGTCTTTCAACTCGTCTGGCAGTCGTCGGAAAAATACTCGTTCTGAACAACTCTGCGAGTGACAACTTACAAGAAAGCAAAAACATCACTATCCTGCCCAATATCATTCCTCTTCAGAAACAATAATGTGGAGAATAACAAACAGGTGTTGTCTTCCTTACAGAAACACAACATAGGGAACAAACAATACAAAAGGATAGACCGAAGTCATCATCCTTTCCAGCATTGTTTTCTTTCAGAAACAATAGCACAGAAAAACAATCAGAGAAAACACAACACAAACAAGACAGACCATAACCTACAAACCCCAAAAAGACTCGGCCAGCTCTGATACCAAATAATGCAACACCCTTTCCCGAGTGTCACATTCCCGAACGTTTATAAGGCCGAAAATATTTATTAATGCGGAAAATACGATTTTTCTTTTTTGGATTAGTAAAGGTAATAAATAATACTAATAAGTGAACTTAGGTTCACCATGCATTACTAGGACATACTGTATTATAAATACAGAAATAGAAAACGGAAAACAGAAACATCAACATTACTATATACGGACATAAGTCTAATGTATGACTGACATTAGAAATACAATAAGTACTAAGAGTCATATCTCCCAAAAGGTACTACAAAAACTGACAT
This sequence comes from Ammopiptanthus mongolicus, assembly GCA_039655645.1. Classification (NCBI taxonomy): domain Eukaryota; kingdom Viridiplantae; phylum Streptophyta; class Magnoliopsida; order Fabales; family Fabaceae; genus Ammopiptanthus; species Ammopiptanthus mongolicus. The sequence continues at coordinate 55,056,941 of CM077349.1, forward strand.
AGTCTGGCCGACAACAAAACTAAAACATCAAAAGAGTCCACCTCCGAACTCAAAAGGACTGCTGAACCGAACCATCGTCGCGTCCATCTGTTCAAGCAGCAACAGCAAGTAGCAGCAGAAAACATACAGATATGGGTGAGATTCCCGATCATCAACACAACAAAACAGCAGTAGTAAAAACGGGACGACTCACCAGGTAACATCGTACCCAACATGTTAAACCGTTAAACCACATACTAAACCTCTCAATATAAATCATGTTAAACAGCTAACAATATAATATAATACATTCTTAAACAGAACAGCGATGTATAACAGTAAATGTAAACAGCAACAGGCATGCAATGCAGTGCAATGTACATGACTCAATGCCAATGCCACTGGGTACTACTCTGACCCCTACTCCATGGAGCTAACAAAACATTCGGAGAGAGTGAATGGGAGGACATGTTCTGGTTTCTGCCAGCCATGAGCAAGATGCTGCCATGAGCAAGATGCTACAAAATTCGTAACGTGCACGTATCTGGCTTTACGGTAACACTCTCGACCAAACATGAAAAGTACGGCATCTAGTAGAGGATATCAATGTATTGCTCGGATTCGCCACGACACAGAAGAGCTACCAACTGGTCACATGTCAGCCCTTCCAACCCTGATACCTCCAAAAAGACCATTGAAGATCGTCACCGTAAGATTCGCACCCGCATCAAGGTGTAAGCTCAACTCCTAGGCTCAAGGCCTTACAACTATGCACATGAAATGCCAATGCTTACACAAAGTAGATACGATAAAGCAATGTCTATCCATTGGATAAACCTCAAGGTTCACTAAGGTTCTCTTCCTTAGAAACTACACACATCTTTGTTTTATAAAACATTTATCCATCGGATAAAACATTTATCCATCGGATAATTATCTCGTGATTCCTTTGGAATGATCCAGACTGCTTTCAGAATCGCCGACTGTCCCCACAAACCAACACAAGTCTTTTCAGCGTGTTTTGTCCTCACTCACACGCTTTCTAGGAAACTTCCCAGAAGGTCACCCATCCCATAATTACTCTAAGTCAAGCACGCTTAACTATAAAGTTCTTATGTTCTAAGTTCCCGAAAAGAAGATAATTCTTGTTGGTATGGGTAGTACCAATCAATTCTTATATGCCTTCCCTTAACTATACAGTCCCATACCTGCAAAGCCTCAGGATTCCTTCCACTGTACAGTCCCATACCTGCACAGCCTCAGGATCTCTCTCATTCCAGTTATCGCAAGACGGAAACAATTGAACGATTAACCTGGATCCGAATCATCGGTCTGTCATTGAACTATTGTTTCAAAACCCAAAACGTTTCGTGTTTGTGTTTACGTCTTATGAATTATGTCTCAAGTCCTAAGCATTATGAATAAGGATTGAGAATCCTCTTAGATAAGTCTTTGAGCCTTTCTAAGATATTAATCCTTGATTTTCAATTAAGGAAATAAGTGTTGATTCACTTAAGTCTTATGAAATCATTGATGTACTAAGTCATCAATGGTATAGTACATGGTCTTGTTCCACCACATACCATACTTAATTAACCCTTGTCTTTAACGCTAAGTTAATTACTTAACTTAGGTTTTTCACGTAAAACTTTACGATTAAGAGTTAAAAACTCTTTTGGTAACAAAACTGTTCTCATTTGAAAACTCATTGGATTTGAAATACGTTGCACTTGCCTCAAGCAAAGTACCTTAACTATTTTTGAAAAGAGTTCTTCGTTACTTGACTGAGTGTAAAACCATGGTCTAAGTTAATGGAAAGGAAATGTAATCTCATCTAACTTCCTTAACTATGATTCATTTAATCAACTTTAGGATAAAAGGTCTCCATTATGTTTGAAAAAGAACTTTGTCTTTGTTTTAAGATGAACTTCGTCTCCGTTTTAAGATAAAGGAAATGCCTTATGAAACTATATTTAACTTCTCATGAAAACACTTCTTTATTTTACTTTTAAATCACTTGATCACTTAGATAAACTAAGGTTAAAGTAAAGGACATGTTTCACTTTGGTGAAGACGCTTAAAAGTTGAAACTTTACTTAATCTTTGGATCAAATCACTTACTGTTTTCCTTTGAAACATAAGTTATATTAAAACAATTTCTTACTTTAAGAATTTTAAATGTTCAAGAACAACAACTGTTCTTCCTTTATCTTTGGTCATGGCCGAATGCTCCCTCAATGGGATGTGAAGATTTTGCTTCACCTATTTGACAAGTTATAGCTCAAAAGCTCACAATATAATGATGAACAATAATCATGCATCATTCAATCATAATCAAGCATAAAAATCCTTACTCTTGTGAACCTCCTGATAATCGTCACCAACTACAAACAACCAAACAATCAAACATCAAACATCAAACAAGACAAATCTCATCTATTCCTCCTCAAAGAGGATTCGGTCCTACCCTAAGAAATTTAGCTAGAGATGTCCAAACTTTCTAATCTTTTGGATGGTTGATCCTTAGGTACTCCTAACACTAAAACAAGTCTTATTCCTTAAAACTTGAATCAAAAACTCAACCTTTTTCACATCTAAGATTTCGGCCACTTTTGAAAGAAAAGGCTACAAAACTCATTTGGTTTCATGCTCTAGAATGGTGAAAGAGAATGATAAGACTAGTTTATAGAAAGTGATTTGGTATCCAAAGGATTTTTCTACACTTTTCTATGGATTTTCAAAGTTCTAGATCTAAACTTGGATCTTCATGAATCAAGTGATTCAAGAGATGAAATAGAGAAATTGAGAGAGTTAAGATGAGGATCATACCTCCTAGGATCAAAGATTAGTGAAGAAGAAACAAGTTTTCACCCAAAAACTTCAACTTTTGAAGATCAAACTAGGGTTTTTGTAAAGAACTTTTGATGAACACTCAAGAACTCATGAAGAACATGAAGAACAAGTGAGAGAAAGAAGAGAGAGAGAGAGAGAAAAACAAGGTGTGGCCGCATGGCCAAGTGGGGTGAGGGGTTTATAGCCATTTTGCCTTCATGGCAAACTTGTAAATCAACAAAAAGGGTACTTTGGTAATTCCTTCAAAGACTAGGGGCATTTTGGTTATTTCTCTTATAAATATCTAGATATTTCTAGAAAGGTAATGATGACATGGTGAGTCACAGGGTCAGAATGGTTATTCCATAAATTCTCAGGGGCAAAACGGTCTTTTCATTCAAGGGCAAATGATAATTATGAAAAGGGTCAAGGGCATTTTCGTCATTTCACGTCCAGATATTTTCTAAACGTAATCATTACACTGATGAGTCACTGATGAGTCATAACACACCATGTGACTTCAACCTTATCCGTAGCGGGTCACTGAAATCTCATATTCAGCTCCGTTCTTTACTCGATTTAGGTTTTCGCCCAAGAAAGTCGTATGACGACTTATTTATTTTGAATATTTCCAAAATAACCAATATTGTGGGAAATAAAATATAAAACCTAACTGTTTCGTTCACGAGTCAAAATTAGGTCTCGATAGTAGAAAAAGGCTACTATCCGTGAAAAACACAGACCGGGCTCCGTTTGAGCTTTTGCCCGAAACTTAACCACAGCTTCCTATGGTTGTGTAGGACATTCCTATCTGGTCAGAATATTTTATTTCACTCTCTAAACCCTCCAATAAAATACAAACGTTAAAATACTGGAGAATTAGAAAACGTAAAAATCGGGGCGTTACAAAAACACTTAAAGGTTGAAACTTTATATAATATTTGGATCAAAGTCACTTATTGTTTTGCTTTGAAACATAAGTTACTAAAACACTTTTCTTACTTCAAAACTTTGAATGTTCAAGAACAACTATTGTTCTTCCTTTTCTTTTTGGTCATGGCCGAATGCCTCTCATAAACAAATGTGAAGATTTTGCTTCACCCATAAGACAAGACATAGCTCAAAATGCTCATACAATTATGACAAACAACAATAACAAATCATTGCATCATAATCAAGCATAAAAATCCATATTTGATCTAGAGATCAAGTAGGTTTTTAACATACATGAAAATGATTTTCATCTAATCAACATCATCATAACATATGCTAGAACATACTAAAGCATAAACTACCATTATTACAAACTTTATTCTCCCAGAGAACTTAACAAATAAAGTGGTGAACCCAAACCAAAGGGTTTCACCCACACACAAACTTAAACAACCATTTTTACCACCACCAACTTTGGTGTGATGAGGTTCACCCCCATACCAATTGATGAACAATCCTCCGGATCAAAGTTGGTTGATCGGTTCGTGAATCTCCCGATTACTCGCCACCAACTACAAACAACACAATCAATCAAACATTAAACATCAAACAACACAAATCTCATCTATTTCCTATCACTTAAGGTTCGGCCATCATCTAGAAAAGTTAGCTAGAGATGTCCAAAATTTCTCATCTTTTGGATGGATGATCTTTTCATACTCCTAACACTAAAACCAGTCTTATTACACAAAACTTGGATAAAAAACTCAATCTTTGTCTTCATGAACGTTTCGGCCATATAATACCCATATGGGTTAGATAAAGCTTTTGGTTACATGCTCTTGAATAGTGAAAGAGAATGATGAAACTAGTTTACAGAAATTGATTTGGTATTAAAAGGATTTTTCTACACTTTTCTGTGAATTTTCAAAGTTTTGGATCTAAACTTGGATCTTCATGAATCAAGAGATTCAAGAGATGAAATAGAGAGATTAAGAGAGTTAAGATGAAGATCATACCTCCTAGAATCAAAGACTAATGAGAAAAGAAACAACTTTTCACTAAAAACTTCAACTTTTCAACATCAAAGATAGGTTTTTGGTTAAGAACACTTGAAGAACTATGATGAACTTCAAGAACATGAAGAACAAGTGAGAGAAGAGAGAAAGAGAGAGAGTGGCCGAGAGGCCAAGTGAGAGAGTGAGAGAGATATTTATTTTTCCTCTATGGCAAACTTGTAAATAACCAAAGGACAATTTGGTCATTTCCTTAAAAGACCAAGGGCATTTTGGTCATTTCACGTCCATATATTTTTGAAATGTCATCATGAGAAGGCCACGAAATTCAATTTGATTTGACCTCAAGATTATCCGTTCGCGGGTTCCGTTAAATCCCTTCACAGGTCCAAACATCTCCCGGTTCGAGTATACTCCCGAATATAATATATTATTTTCAATTTTGGACGTCAGGACGGATTTTAGCAAATATGTAGAGATTTAAATCCTGAGACTTATTGCCTCGTTCATGAGTCAAAATTAGGTCTTGATAGTAGAAAAACACTACTATTCGTGAAAAACGCAGACCGAGCTCCGTTTGAGTTTTTGCCCAAAACTTAACCATAGCTTCCTACGATAGCGTAGAGTGTGACTACGGCCTCAGAATATTTTATTTCACTCTTTAGACCCTCTAATAAAATACAAATGTTTAAATACACAATAATTATAAAACTTGAAAAATCGGGGCGTTACATTCCTACCCCTCTTAAAAGAATTTCATCCTCAAAATTTAACGTACCTCTTAAAACAAACTCGGATATTGTCGTTGCATGTCCTCTTCTCTTTCCCAGGTAGCATCACCTGAAGTCTCATTCCAGATAACTTTGACCAAAGATATCTCCTTCCCTCGCTGTCCTCGATCTTAACCGGTAGTGTTTCATAGGTCAGGTTATCCTTTAGCTGTACTGAATTAGACTCTATGACATGACTGGGATCCAGAATATACTTTCGCAGTTGCGAAACATGAAAAACATTATGAAGGTTGGACAGAAAAGGCGATAAAGCTATTTGGTAAGCTGCTGGACCTATCCGACGAAGAACTTGATAAGGTCCAATGAATTTTGGAGTGAGTTTTCTGGACTTAAGGACCCTGCCCTCCCTAGTCATTGGAGTGACTCTCAAAAACACACGATCACCTTCCTCAAACTCAAGTGGCCTACGTCTTTTATCCGCATAACTTTTCTGTCGGCTCTGAGTTGTCCTCATCTTTGCTTGAATCAGTTTCACCTTCTCAGTCGTTTGTTGCACTAGTTCAGGTCCTAATGAAGCACTTTCTCGGCCTTGATACCAACACAAAGGTGCTCTGCAACGTCATCCGTATAAAGCTTCATAGGGTGCCATCCCTATGCTCGAATGATAACTGTTGTTGTAGGTGAATTCTATCAACGGTAGGAAATTCTCCCAACTTTCGGCATGTTCCAACACATACGCCCTCAACGGATCCTCTAAAGATTGAATCATCCTTTCTGATTGTCCATCAGTTTGAGGATGATAAGCCAAACTCAGTCGTAACTTCGTTCCTACAGCTGCATGTAAACTCTGCCAAAACTGCATAGTACAACGTGGATCTCTATCCGATATGATGCTCGAAGGTACTCCATGCAGTCTCACAGTCTCACTGATATAAATCGGAGTAAGCTTCTCCATGGAATACTTGAGATTGATAGGTAGAAAATGAGCTGATTTTGTAAGCCTATCAATTATTACCCAAATGGAATCATATCCTTTTCGTGTCCTCGGCAAACACGTCACAAAATCCATTTCTATGTTGTCCCATTTCCACTCTGGGATATCCAATGGAAGTAACATTCCCGCTGGCCTTTAGTGTTCAACCTTTGCTTTTTGACACACCAAGCAAGACGTCACATAATCAACCATGTCTCTTTTCATGCCTTACCACCAAAACAACCGCTTCAGGTCTTGGTACATCTTGGTTGATCCTGGATGCATACTCCACTTGCTTCTGTGAGCTTCATCTAGAATTAACCTCCTTATCTCTGGGTTGTTTGGCACACAAACCCGTTCTCCTCGTCTTAAGATTCCATCTGCTCCTTCCTTGTATTCAGACGTCATCCCTTTCTTCAGATTCCTTCGCTCTTTCTCTAGATACTGGTCGTATACTTGTTTCTCCCGAATCTGATCCATCAGATCACAAGATACGGTAACCATACCCACACAAAGCTTCCCAGGCATACTGATCACGGATAGATGCATATCTCTGAACTATTCCAATAGCTCGTGTTCCTTAACCATCATGGAAGACACATGTAACACCTTTCTACTCAGGGCATCCTCTACCATATTAGCTTTTCCCGGATGATACTGTAACTGGAAGTCATAGTCCTTCAAAAATTCCAGCCATTGTCTCTGCCTCATATTGAGCTCTTTCTGATCAAACAAGTACTTCTAACTTTTATGGTCGCTGAAGACATTGAACGTCGAACCATACAAGTACTGCCTCCAAATCTTCAACGCAAAGACCACCGCTGCTAATTCCAGATCATGCGTAGGGTAATTCTTCTCGTGCACTTTCAACTGTCTCGAGGCATACGCTACCACTTTCCAATTCTGCATCAGAACACAGCCTAACCCCTAGTATGAAGCGTCACAGTACACTTCAAAAGGTTCGCTTGGATCTGGTAACACCAACACTGGGGGAGTAGTCAGCCTCTTCTTCAGCTCCTGAAAACTCTGCTCACAGGCTTCAGTCCATTCGAAAGCTTTATCTTTCCTTGTCAACTAGGTAAGAGGTCCTACAATCTTAGAAAATCCCTCGATAAACCTCCGATAATACCCCGCCAAGCCCACAAACTGCGTATCTCAGTTACTATGGTTGGTCTTTCCCATTCAAGAACTGCTTCAACTTTTGACGGATCTACAACAATTCCTTCCTTTGAAATCAATTGACCCAAAAACTGCACTTCGTCAAGCCAAAACTGACACTTAGATAGCTTCGCGTACAACTGTTTCTCCTTCAGAACCTGAAGAACCACACTAAGATGTTCAGCATGTTCTTCTTGGTCTCACGAATAGATGAGTATGTCGTCTATGAAAACAACGACAAACTTATCTAGGTATGGACGAAAGATCCTATTCATATAATCCATGAATATAGCTGGAGCATTCGTCACACCAAACGGCATTACAAGGTACTTGTAGTGCCAATAGTGTGTTCGAAACGTTGTCTTTGGTACATCTTCTGCCTTCACACGAATCCGGTGATAACCCGATCGCAAATCAATCTTGGAGAAAACTGCCGCTCCCCTCAACTGATCCATCAAGTCATCTATCCTCGGAAGTGGATACTTGTTCTTAATAGTAACCTAGTTCAACTGGCAATAATCCACACATAGGGTAGAGGTTCCATCTTTCTTCTTCACTAACAGCACAGGTGCTCCCCACGGCGACACACTGGGTCTAACGAACTGCTTCCCCAATAAGTCCACCAACTGTTCCTTCATGGTTTCCAACTCTGCAGGTGCCATACAATACGGTGCCATAGACACTGGTCCTGTTCCTGGCACAAGATCGATCGAAAACTCGATATCCCGAACTGGCGGCAAACCTGGTACATCTTTAGGAAAGACTTCCGGAAACTCGTTTACAAAAGGTACGCGCTCTAGGACTAGCTTGCTATTGACCTCCAAAGAAGAGAGCAACATGTATGCTTGAGCTCCTTCTCTCAAAGAAGCGTTTACTTGGTTGGCAGTCAAAAATCTAGAATTCTCACAACTAGGAAAGACTAAGGTTTTATTTGCATAATCTAACAGGATATGGTTAGAAGATAACCAATCCATTCCTAAGATTACATCCATTTGCGAAAGAGGCAAACCGATTAAATCAATCAAAAATGTTCTATCTTTACAGAAATAGAACAATTCAAACAAACTTTAGCAGTTATAACAGGCTTTGTAGTAGGCGTAGAAATTATTAAATCAAAAGGTAAAGAAGACACAAGCAATCCCAATAGGTTCACACAGTCATATGCAATAAAGGAATGCGTTAGGCCTGAATCAAACGGTACAGTTAAGGTTTTACCTCCCATGACGCACTGACCTTGGATTAAATCCTCATTTTGAGAAGCTTCAACGCCGCTCACCTTATAGACTCTACCCTTTGCCTTAGGCCTCGCTGCTTGCATATTATTGACAGAATGTTCAGCTTTCGGCTACACAAATTCGCGTAAAATATGTCCCAGCTTCCCACACTTGAAGCATATAGTTCCCTTGATTGAGCAGTCACTTGTGACATGATTACTCTTTCCACACTTCATACACTTGTTTGGGGCGTTTCCAGGCTGACTGAAACCCCCACTGCTTCCTCCCACAGAACGTTGTTGTTGATCTTGTTGCCTTGAATACGGTTTCCATCAAGATTTGTTGTCACGACCACCGTTCCCTCTGTGGAACGTAGTCGGTCCAGAACTCTGTGCCCGCTTGTCCTTGTTAGGCTCCAAGCTCTCGATCAGATGACATTTTTCCATCAGCCTTGGAAAAACAGAAATTTCCAGAGGAAATACAGCCCTCTTCAAATCGATCCTCAGACCCCCTTCAACTTCCTGCATTTCCATCCTTCTCTTGGGTTGTCCAGGAAATAATTTGAAAACTTTGCCAAACTCTCGAATTTGGCCCTGTACTCAGCTACAGTCGTTCCCCCTTGTCTCAGTTGGAGGAACTCCATTTCTTTCTCGTGCCTCGCACTCACAGGAAAGTACTTTTCCAGGAACTTCCCTTTAAAGGCATTCCAGTCCACAGCTTGTTGATCATGTATCAACATCTGACGGGCTCCTTCCCACCAGTATTCAGCATCCTCTACCAGCATATAAGTTGCATAAACAACCTTGTCGTTTTCGGTACACCTCATTGGATCCAACGTTCAACTAGCTCAGGATTGAACTCACCCTTGAATTGACGTGGGTTCCTACAGAGGAAATCGTCCAGTCCTCTAACCCCAGCAGCTTTTTCATCACGTTGAGCCATCATAGCAGCCATTTCCCGTATGGCGTTCACAGCAACATTCAGGTTTTAAGCAGCCATCGCTACCTTCAAAACCAGAACTGTCAAACTCAAGGGACTACAACACAATTAAAGCAAACAATATTACCTCCCTCATAGAGATAACAACAGAGAAACACACAGTGAACACAACACAAACAAGACAGACCATACCCTACAAACCCAAAAAGACTCGGCTAGCTCTGATACCAAATAATGCAACACCCTTTCCCAAGTGTCACATTCTTGAACGATTTTATGGCCGAAAATAATATTAATGCGGAAAATACGATTTTTTTTTTTTTTTTTTTTTTTTTTTACAATGAGGTAATGGGATTTAGTAAAGATAAGTAATAATAAAATGAACTTAGGTTCACCATGCATTTCTAAAAGACATACTGAATTAAAATGCAGAAACAGACATAATATTGTATACAGACATAGGTTCAATGCCTAACTGGCAACAGAATATAATAAGTACTAGGAGTCAAAGCTCCAAAAAAGGTACAATAGATACTGACACAGTCTGGCCAAAACAAAACCAAACAGCAAAAGGAGTCCCCCTCCGGACTCAAAGCAAACGCTGGACAGTATCATCGTCGCGTCCATCTGCTAAAGCAGAAACAACAATACCAGTAGAAAAGATATAGAAATACGGGTGAGATCCCGATCATCAACACAACAAAGTAGCAGAAGTAAAAACGGGATGACTCACCAGGTAATGACGTACCCAACATGCTTACCATATATCTCAGTATAAATCATGTTAAATAATTAGTAGCATAAAATAAGGCATTCTCAAAAAGCAGAACAACGATGTACAACAAATAAATGTACTCATCAACAGCCATGCAATGCAGTGCAATGTACATGACTCAATGCCATATGCCACAGGGTAAAACTCTGACCCCTACTCCATGGAGCTAACAAAACATCCGAGAGAGTGAATGGGAGGACATGTTCCGTGTACTGCAAGCCATGAGCAAGATGCTACAACATTCGGAACAAGCACGTATCTGGCTTTACCGAAATACTCTGCACCTAACATGAAAAGTACGGCATCTAGTCGAGGATATCAATGTATTGCTCGGATTCGCCACGATACAGAAGAGCTACCAACTGGTCACATGTCAGCCCTTCCAACCCTGATACCTCCAAGATCATTCCAATCATCACCGTAAGATTCGCATCTGCATCAAGGTATAAGCTCAACTCCTAGGCTTAAGGCCTTAAAACTCATGCAATGAAATGCCAATGCTTACACAAAGCAAATGCGATAAAACAATGTCTATCCACCGGATAAACCTCAAGGTTCATTAAGGTTCTCCCCCTTAGAAACTATACGTGTTTTCATATTTCAAAACTTTTATCCACCGGATAAATCTCGTGATCCCTCCGGGATCGAGTCATCACAAGATTGAAACAATTGAACAATTGACCTAGATCCGAATCATCGGTCTGTCATCGAACTACTATTTCAAAACCCAAAACGTTTCGTGTTTGTGTTTATGTCTTATGATTTATGTCTCAAGTCCTAAGCATTACGAATAAGGATTGAGAATCCTCTTAGATAAGTCTTTAATCCTGTTATCTCCACAAAAAATATTCACTCGGTAGATGTTGATTAATGGTCAGTCGAATGAACAGTATGAGTCAACAGTTGAATAAGAAGAGCCGAATGAATAGAAATAAGAGCAGCCAAATATATATATATATATATATATATATATATATATATATATATATTATTGTAGGTAGCCGAATTAGTGATAAAATTGGTAGCCATTTTAATATTAAGTTATCACGATGATTGATGAATTGCTTAAATACTCCGATTGGATTATGTGAAGAAATTTGCATGGTTAATAATTGAGCTAAGTTGATTAGTCGAAGATCAAGTGAAGCCCGTGGATTTAGGAATGCTAAATGTTGGTGTCCATAAAAGCGGGATTTGGGTAGAAAAGAAAAGACCGTTTGAAAGCCAAACACTGGAAGTTTTGTCGTTTCAAGGATCTGTGTTAAGTTGAAGGATCAACCAACTAGGATGATCGTGAAGATATGCCTGAAATATACGAAATTTTGTTAGTCATGGGTAGCCATTGGTTTTGTAACCATTTACGTATTAAAGTGTCTTTTGTCAACCATGATGTATTTTAGTTGCTGAAAAAAGGAGATTCAAATTGGCTGACAAGGCAGTCGTTGAAATGGGAGTTGTTGTTGACCCGTTCCCAGCCATTACTATTGGTATGGTCTCCTTTCTGGACCACCGGGGTCCCCATGCAAAAGGTGGAAACAGCCAATCCGGCAGCAATGGAGAAGAAAAGGAGAGGTTTCGGAAGGGCAAAAAAGGGGATGAAACTGCCACGATTTAGGGACAAAGCCAGATAAGGAACAAACCAGATGTCTTTCCGAGGCTGAGAACTCCTAGGATCATGGCGGTGCAGAGGTCATAAGCATCCAAATCAAGTCATGTTAATCCAAGAACTAGTGTTTTTCACAAGCTAGAGCAACAGCCGAGAAGGTATGGTCCCCAGGGATTCCCTAGACCCCAAACATTCAGCCGCTTGAATGGATTGGTAACCGAATTATCGGAGCCTAACCAGGAAAGAGTGGAGGCTTTAAGGGGTCAGCTTGAACAACAAGATCTTCAATCGGGGAGGCCTAATTATCAGACAAGGCCCCATGATAAGATTGTTCAAAATAATCCTATTCAAAGGCCAACTAGAGAAGAAAAGGGAAAGATGCCAAGGATAGATGAAAGTCCTGTCCTGGCAGGAAAAAGGCGTGTTGCAGAATTCAGTGAAAAGGATGGTATGACTTCTCTAAGGATCATCGTGCGCAATGATGAAGACATGAAGCCGTAGAGAATGGTCAAGCCCGTGGCTAATATTTAAGAGGGACATTGGTTCTTGAATAAGTATGCGAAGAATTTGAAGCCAATTGATCCTGTGGAGATTCAGTTAATACGAACCCAGAAAAGGAGAAAATAAAGAATGGCCCAGATACGGAAAATGAAGCAAACATTACAGATGTTAGCTGAGGCCAAGAAGGTGACCAGAGATGAGGTTTCTTCTCCTAAGGTAGCCGAGGCCTTAGATGCTGCATTCGGGTTCCCTAAGGAAGAAAGGAAAGAGGAACAAAAATACCTTCAGCATAATGGATTAGATCCCCAACCAGGAGAGAAGAAAGTAGATAGTTTGATGAATGAGGAATCTGATGTTCTTGTGGGAGAAGATTTAACTCCTATCATTGAATTAAATGATCAGTTCCGTGAGGAAAATGGTCGCCAGCCGAAAGTACTAGAAGGGGATGTATGTGCTGAAGAAGTAGAATGGGCAATCCTAGCCGATAAAATTGCTTTAAAACCCCAGGGAGTAGTGTTTGAAAAGCCCAGTGAAGAAATGGCTAAGCATTTAAAGCCTCTGTATATTAAGGCTCAGTTGAATGGCAAGACAGTTGGCCACGTGTTTGTAGATGGAGGGGCAGTCTTGAACGTTATGCCAGTTAGCACTATGAAAAAACTGGGCAAGACAAAAGAAGACTTATGCCTTACCAACATGGAGATAACTAATTTCACTGAGGAGGCTGCGGCTGCTTTGGGGGTGTTGGTTGTCGATGTTACGGTGGGATTTAAGACCACCTCTTCTGCTTTCTTTGTAGTAGATGCCAAGACTACCTATGCGATTCTCCTGGGGTAGAGATTGGATACGCTCTAGCCGATGTGTGCCTTCCACCTTACATCAGATGCTTATCATGTGGAATGGAGATAAAATAGAGACAGTATTAGCCGATAAGCATCCTTTTACAGCTGAGGCCATGTATTATTCTCCCCACATAAAACCCATCCAAGTGGCTGAAGATTACAAAGAAGGTGCCTGGGAATCATGCAATTTGACATCACAAGGGTTTACTATCACATTGCAGGCCGAATCATGGCCTTTTGAAAAAGTTCTTGATGATTGATAAGGCCCACGTTATAAGGGATTTGGTCCAACGGCTGGCTTTGTTTACAATGAAAAGCAAAGTTATTGAGGTAGGGTCAGTCGAGGAGGAAATATCACAAGAAGGAGACAACCAGACCAGGGGGCAGGGCCCTGATAAGGAAGAGTTGCAAAGGCCTGTTGACAAAAAGGTATCTAGTTTCGAGGCACAAGACCCCTTGGTGGAGGTGAATCTAGGTTCGGCTGACAGGCCAGAAGTAACTAGGGTTAGTGGTTTGTTAGCCGAGCCAGACAAAATCAAATTAATCAAGCTCATTAAGCAATATAAAGACTGTTTTGCCTGGGATTACGACGAGATGCCTGGTTTGTCTAGAAATTTGGTGGAACATCGATTGTCGATTAAAAAAGGGTTTAAGCCATATAAGCTACCTCCCAGAAGGTTTAATCCTGAGTTGCTACCAAAGATTAAGGCAGAAATGGAGAGATTGTTGAAAGCTGGTTTTATTCGCACCGTGAGGTATGTGGAATGGCTTTCCAATCTTGTGCCGGTGTTTAAGAAGAATGGAAAGTTAAGAATTTGCACTGATTATAGAAACTTAAAGTTGGCAACACCCAAGGATGAGTATGTTATGCTTACAGCCGACATGTTAGTTGATGTTGTGGCTAGCAATGATATCTTAACTGTCATGGATGGACATTCAGGGTATAACCAGATATATATAGCTGAGGAAGATGTTCATAAGACCGCTTTTAGATGCCCAGGAGCTATTAGGATCTTTGAAAGGGTAGTGATGCCGTTTGGGTTGAAAAATGCAGGGGCCACGTAGTAGAGAGCAATGAATGCTATTTTCCATGAGTTGATTGGGAAAAATATGGAAGGATATATTGATGATGTTGTGGTCAAATCTAAGGATTTTGATAAGAATTTGATTGATTTGGAAATGGCTTTGCAGAGGATGAGGTTTCATAATTTGAAGATGAATCAAGAGAAATGTTCCTTTGGGGTCTCGGCTGGAAATTTCTTGGGTTTTCTGGTACATCAACATGGCATTGAAATAGACAGAAATAAAGCCAAAGCAGTATTGGAAGCTAGGCCTCCAAGAAACAAAAAGGAATTGCAAAGTTTGATAGGGAAAATCAATTTTTTCAGAAGGTTCGTAGCAAATTCGGCTGGAAAGATGAAATTTTTCTCTCCTTTGCTCAAACTTAAAGAGGCAGAAGAATTCATATGGGGAGAAGAGCAGCAATAAGCTTTTGAACAGATCAAACAGGCTTTAGCCAATCCTCTAATGTTGGTACCTCCAATTGCTGGGAAGCCGTTGAGGTTGTACATCTCTATGGCTCAAGAGTCAATCGGCTGCTTGCTTGCGTAGGAAGCCGAGGATAGTGTAGAGAAAGCAGTTTATTATCTTAGCCGTTTATTAAAAGAGGCTGAGTCTAGATATTTTCTTATAGAAAAATTATGTTTGCCTTTATTTTATGCTTGTACCAAACTTGAATATTATTTAATGCCACGAGAAGTTTTGGATTTATACAAGATTGACATAATTAAATATTTGCTTAATAGGCCTGTCTTACAAGGGAGATTAATGAAATGGGCCATTAAATTAGGTGCGTTTGCACTAATATATGTACCCTTAAGGGCAGTTAAGGGACAGGCTGTAGCTGATTTCATGGCTCAGCATCTTTCAGTCGAGGTGAAGGACCCCCTGTCAGAAGTTAATAGTTGCATTAATTTGCAACCATGGATCTTAAGATTCGATGGATCAAAAATTCAGGAAGGAGTAGGGGCTGGAGTTGCTATAGCTAGCCCGGTAGGGCAGGATCGGAGATTCATGTGTTAGCTGCAATCAAAATATTCCAATAATCAAGCCGAGTATGAGGCATTGATAATAGGATTGAGAATCCTGATCTCTATGAAGGCTCAATATGTCTGTGTTATGGGTGATTCACAACTTGTTGTGAAACAACTAACAGGGGAGTTTAAGTGCAACAGCCCTGCACTCTTAGGATGTTGTGAAACGGCTAGCTTTGTTAGAAGAGTTTGCTGATGTCACAATCATGCACATCCCACGCAGGGAGAGTGATGAAGCTAATGATTCGGCCCAACACGCTTCTGGATATAAGGAATTAAAATTGGAAGAAGGCCAATTTAATGATTGAATTCCATAAGTCATGAATGTTGAGAATCAGTCAGCCGATGATTGGAGGAAGGAATTGTTAGATTATTTGAAGAATACATCGGCTAAAGTTGATTCTAAGGTTAAACAAAGGGCCTTGAAGTATGTTATTGTGGATAATGACTTGTATAAAAGGGGAATAGAAGGTGTTCTTCTTAGATGTATAGATCAAAATGAGTCATTAAAAGCAATGAAGGAAGTCCATGAAGGGATTTGTGGGGCTCATAGAGCTGGAGCAATTATGAGATGGACTTTGAATCGAATGGGGTACTATTGGCCTACTATTACGGCTGATTGTCATGCCTATGATAAAGGTTGTGAGGCCTGTCAGAAGCATGGTCCTGTTCAAAGAGTCCCGGCCGAGGAAATCCATGCCATTGTCAAAGCTTGGCCTTTCAGGGGATAGGCAATGGATCTAATCGGGAAAATATACCCTTCATCTTCTAAACGGCATGCCTTTATCATTGTAGCCACTGATTATTTCAGCAAATGGGTGGAAGCACAACCGATGGTGAATGTTACACAACAAGATGTAATTAGCTTCATCAAGCAACATATCATTCACAGATATAGTATCTCGGAATCGATCACAACCACTACGCCACATTAGGGAATAATTGACGATACTTTCACCAGCATTTCCCCGTGAAACGCTAGAAAAAATGAGGCGGAAGAGTATTCCCAGCGCTTTCTTAAGGAAGCGCTAGCAAATTGCGAGACTTTACCAGCGTTTTCTTAAGAAAACGCTGGGAATACTTTTATTATAAGAATTGTCAGCGCTTTCTAAAGAGAGCGCTGACAAAGGTGTAGAACCTTTACAAGCGCTTTCTTAAGAAAACGCTGGGAATACTCTTATTATGGGAATTGTCAGCGCTTTCTAAAGAGAGCGCTGACAAAGGTGTAGAACCTTTACTAGCGCTTTCTGTAGAAAGCGCTGGCAATGTCCCTTTTCTAATATTTCAATTTCCCACCTACAGGTTACTTTTCAATTTCAATCTAGTCTCGCGCGCCTAGAGCTCCGTATTCCTTCTCGCGACCCTCATCGCCCCACCGTCGTTCTGCTCGTGCACCACCGCGACCTTAAGCCCCTCACCGCCCCACCATCGTCTTGCTCGCTGCACCAAAAGGACCACCGCGACCCTCAAACCTTCCCTAATTTCCTGTCATTCTTCCTTCGCGCAACCTCCTGCTCGCTGCTCTCTCTTATCGCTGCCATTGTTGCTTCCATTACGAGGGTTCACTCCTCTCTGCTTGGGTTCTCAACTCCTGCCATTTGTTCTTTTGAGTTTCTCTTTGTGAGTTTCTCCCTTTTTTAATTTTGAGTTTTGAGTTTATCAACTACTGCCATTATTCTTTTGATTTTGATTATTAGAAATCCCTTTTTTGTTCTTTTTTACTCTTGAAATTTTGGTTGTTTCTCAACTACCACCCAATGCTTTTGATTCTGATTATTAGCAAATTAGAGTTTCTCAACTACTGCCATAGTTTTCTCACCTATTATACATTCATTATGCTTGTGTCAATTTATTTCACCTGTTTGGTTTTAAATCATCTGTATTTTAATTGTTTATTTTGCTTGTGTTGATTTTGCAAATTGTTTTGATTTGTAAGCTAGGGGGAAATAGATAAAACAAATGCAAATATATAAAAAAAAAAAATAATAAGAGAATTGCCAGCGTTTCCTTGAAAAAACGCTGGTAAAGGTGCACAATTGCCAGCGCTTCCTTGGAAAAGCTCTGGCAAAGGTTCACAATTGCCAGCGTTTTTTCAAGGAAGCGCTGGCAATTGTGCACCTTTGCCAGCGCTTTTCCAAGGAAGCGCTGACAATTTTGCACCTTTACCAGCGCTTTTTCAAGCGCTAGCGAACTTTTCCCCCTTTCGCTAGCGGATAGATAGCTAGCGCCCGAAAGCGCTAGCGAAGGCCTAAAAAAAACGCTGGTAAAGCCCTTTTCTGTTGTAGTGAACAGACCAGGGTACCATGTTTAAGGGAGATAAAATGGTGGCCTTTGCTCAGGAGTATGGGATTAAATTAGTCCACTTTTCTCGCTATTATGCTCAAGCAAATGGACAGGCTGAGGCTACTAATAAAATATTGATTGCCATGATTAAAAAGACTCTTGAATACAAGCCCAGAAGTGGGCATGAAGCTTTGTCCGAAATTTTATGTTCATATAAGAACTCAAATCCACTGCAACCGGTTTCACACTTATCGGCTGACCTTTGGTCATGATGCTGTTTTGCCATTAGAATTAAAGGTCAAATCCTTTAGAGTGGCTAAACAACATGGGCTGAATTTTGATGATTATTGCCAAGCAATGATGATGCAATTGGAATCAGCTGATGAGGATAGATTAATGGCCTTAGAAAATATTCGGTTGAACAAGCAAAAGGTTGCTAAAGCTTACAATAAGAAAGTAAAAAGTAGGCGTTTCGCCGAATGAGACTTAGTTTGGAAAACCGTTTTGCCGATTGGGATTAAGGATCCTAAATATGGGACATGGTCACCAAATTGGGAAGGTTCGTTCATTATTAGTCAAGCTATTCTTGGGGGTGCGCATCGACTAGTCAATATACAAGGAGAAGAGTTTAATCGAAGTATAAACGGGAAATACTTGAAGTCATACTATCCTTCTGTTTGGGAAACAAGGGATTCAAAATAAAAAGACTAAGGCTTTCTATACAAATTGTTCTTTAAAAGGGAAATATAAGAAAAATACAACATTTAAATCCTAATAGCTGCGTTAAGGTCTTGCTGTCGAACTTGAGAGTTTGGATTTGAATTTGATTGCTTCAGCTGAGGTTGGTCCAACCATTTGTGTTTCAACCGAAGGAAATTTCGTAGTTGTTTGAGCTTGGTCACCCTTATCCTCTTCAACAAAAGATTTGATTGATATGACAGCCGGAGGCAAAGGAGGTATATGCTCGGGGCATGGACTTCTTCTGTCCTTTCCTTAATTTGGGACGGAAGAGAAGCAGGATCAGATGATGGGAGTTCTTCCTTAGAAGGTCTAGTAGGACTGATCACAACAACCTCAGTCACCATTGTTTCGGCGGATTTAGGCATTGCCTCTTCCTCAACAATATCAGCCGGAGTAGATCCTTCAATGGACTTAGGGGCAGCCATGGGTGATTTGGCTTCAGCTATGTGAAATTCCAAGTTTTCCCATTCTTCTTGAGCTGTAGCTATGCCACGCTCAGCTGTGGCCATATCTTCTTTCAAAACTTCCTTTTGCTAAGCCAGGTATCCAAAGACTTGGATTGATGATAGATTTGGATTCTGGTTTTTGCGCTGGCTGCGAGTTTCCTCTCTATTTGCTCCTGTTTGGGCTTAGTCACAGCTATCTCCTTGTCTATTCTTTCCTTTTCGGCTATCAGGTGCTTCAGCCTAGCAGAAAGTTGTTGATTTTCAGCTAAGTCCACTTGCCTTTCTGTTTCGAGTGATTGGAAAGAGGTTTGGAAGTTGATCTTCTGCTCTTCGAGATGGGCTAGCCGATTAAGGTTGTTCAAACTCTTCTCATGATGACTTCGGTGAGCCACATAGTTAAAAGAGATGTCACCTACTTTAGCGGCTATGCGATTGAGAGCCTCCTTTTGAAGATTAGAAATGCCTCTGGTATAAATGGTCGATGAAAGAGCCACTCTTAGCTCTGTAACGGCTACTTCATCCGTAGGAATATCTTTATAAAGTTGTTCTTCAATGCGGAAAATGCGTTCTTCTATGGGAGAGCTGGGATCGGAACTGGACCCAAAGGAATTGCCATTTGAAAGTAACCAGAGAGTTCTGCTTCAGGAATAGACTCCTCAATCATTTCAGTTGAAGGAGTTAGCATGGGTTGAGCTGCTGCTTCGCTGATCGGCTGATGTGTTGATGGTGCAGGATGGGTCGAAATGGCAGCCTCAGGAACACTGGTCGATTGAGGAATGCCAGTTGTATCTGTTGTACCAATCGTTATGGGGGCGGTTGGTGGGATCTCAGGAAGTACAGCCGACTGATAAAACAAAGGTTAGCCATTTAAACTAGTACAAAATAGGAAATTGAAGTAAGGGAGGTTAAATGAGTATCCCTGAACGGCTGAACTTGAAAGGCACAATTTCTTCTTTCTGATAAGCGAAGGAGGAGTCTCGGTTGGGGAAGCCTCAACATGAGCTTCTTGTGAAGATCTGATCCGAACAAGTCTGGTTGTTTTTGCTTTCTGAGATCAAAGGACAAAAAGAAGTTTTGAGAGAAACAGAAGAGTGATTCGCAAAGGTATTGAAAGGAGAGGATGGTTCTTTACCTTAGCCGATTTCTCAGCTGAAGAAGGTTTGGTTGATGGCCTGGAGCTTTCTTGAGGTTGAATCACAAGCCTTGTTGGTCTAGTTCTCTTTCTAGCAGTCGTGAGAGGACTAGGGTCTGGCATTTCATCCACATCAATAACTTGTTTCCCTAAAGGTGGAGGAAGAGCCGAGTTAGTCGAAAGATTCTTGGAAATATATAGAAAAGAATTAAACATGAAAATATTTCGCTTACCTCTGGACTTGGGAGGAGGCTTGATAGTCGGGGCTTTCTTGTTAGGGGAAGGTGCTGCTTCTGGCATTGATGGAGAAGGTGGTTCTGGTTGCCCATCATCTATCAGTTTAGCCATGTATTTGGACAAATCATCAGAGAGGAGTTTCTGAGGAACGGATGGCCACCAGTTAATATAGGATGACGTTTCTCTCGGCTGCAGATCAAAAGAGATATGTGTGAAGGCCAGCATGGGCTCTATGTTAGCCGAGGTAATATCAGCTACTTGTTTGGCTGATAGAGTTGGCCTGCTGTAAGGAGAGGCCTTTGACTCATATGTGCCAGGAATACTTTGAAGAAGACCAAGCTATCGGGCAAAACATTGGGGGTTGTAGGGTTCAACGGAAGATTTGTTGTTCCTTGAAGTTGGTTTTACCCCGCAGAGAAGTTTTCTTGCCATCAAGATGCTGCTCCATTCCGAAACAACTTCTTGTCTCAGGGAATCATTAAAAATAATGTCTGGGATGGTGAATACCCATTTGGGGCCAATCCTTGTTGGGAAGATTTTATTAAGTTCTGATGAAGATTTGGTCATAGTAAGAAGTATGTTGGCTATGTCAAAGGCTGATTTAGGGGCAGGAGGTGTCAGTTGTAAATGTTGACCTAAGATAGCAGGACGAGCTGGAAGAATTGCTGGATTAAAAGTGGGGTCAATAAATTTGGGGAAATAGTGAAGAATCCACAATTGAAGGAACCACAGCGGACCAGGATTGTTGTCTGGCTTGCCTTTCTTCATCAGCCATTCACGAAGAACAAATAATCCTCGATATAATAAGGAGAGGAATAAAGGGCACAAGGCTAGCTGATTCCCAGAAGTAATATAAGATACGAAGGAAGAATATTCTTGTACTATTTGGCAGGAGTTAGTACATATGAAATACTTACACAGCCAATAGAGCAAAAAAGCATTTTGCTCTCTATTCGAGACTGCTCCAGTCAATTGGGCGTTAACCGAAAGGAAGGTGGAGTAGGTTGCTTCCCTGTGAGAAAATTTGACTCCCAAGTCAGGAACAGTAGAGAGATGAAGGGAAGGAAGTTCATCCCCTTGCATTGGTAGGTCGGTGATGGAAGCTACATCTAGCAAGGTTGGGCTAGCCATACCAAAGGGATGTTGCCCAGAAACCCATAATGCCAAAGATTAGCTTGGAATTAAGAGGGATGTCATACTAGGAAAGCATTATGATTTTGTAAATTCCCCAAGATTTCCATTCTTTCCCTCTGCTGTTTGATACTCTTTCAAGCCAGTTAGAGTAAGATTGAGTCAGACGGGGCCATGTGCGGAAATCTGAAGGACATCTATGGATGGTGAACCAGTCGCATGCGATAGGGAGAGCGAAAGTACTGGGAGCAAGAACGTGTTCCAGAAAAATTTTTCCCCTCATTAATATCAGAGGTACAGGGTTTGAGGGTATACGAATTCTGGCGAACACGAAGGAAAGTGGTGGGGCTTTCAGATTCTTGAGACGATTCTTGGAGTGAGGAGGTTTTGGATGAAGATTCTTGAATTTCCTCACCACCACCATAAGAATAATGGCTATGGTTAGAGTTAGAATCAGACATTGTGGGTGATGATTGTCTTGGTTAAACGAGAAAAATAAGATATTAAGGAGAAAGAAGATTGATTGCAAAAGTTAACAGTAATCGGCTGAAGTGGGTACGCGGTTGATTCTTATAGCGGGAGCAAGAAAAGAGCCGTTACCTAGTGGTATGACTGTTGTTAAGCTGTAGGGGCAAGGAGTGTTTTGTGGAGCTCGAGAAAACGGTTACATCCTTCATTCTGTCTAACAGCTAGAATAAAGGATGCAAGGGGGCAAATGTTATCTCCACAAAAAATATTCACTCGGTAGATGTTGATTAATGGTCAGCCGAATGAACAGGGTGAGGCAACAGTCGAATAAGAAGAGCCGAATGAATAGAAATAAGGGCCGCCGAATATATATATATATATATATATATATATATATATATATATATATATATATATATATATATTATTCTAGGCAGCCGAAATAGTGTTATTAGTGGTAGCCGAATTAGTGATAAAATTGGTAGCCGTTTTAATATTAAGTTATCACGATGATTGATGAATTGCTTCAATACTCCGATTGGATTATGTGAAGAAATTTGCATGGTTAATAATTGAGCTAAGTTGATTAGTCGAAGATCAAGTGAAGCCTATGGATTTAGGAATGCTAAATGTTGGTGTCTATAAAAGCGAGATTTGGGTAGAAAAGAAAAGACCGTTTGAAAGCCAAACGCTGGAAGGTTTGCCGTTTCAAGGATTTGTGTTAAGTTGAAGGATCAACCAACTAGGATGATCATGAAGATATGCCTGAAATATAGGAAATTTTATTAGTCATGGATAGCCGTTGGTTTTGTAACCATTTACGTATTAAAGTGTCTTTTGTCAGCCATGATGTGTTTTAGTTGCTGAAAAATAGGAGTTAGTAGTCAGTAGAAGAGACTTTAGTATAGAGTTACAATTTTGAGTATAAATATGAGTTGTACATTTCGAATTAGACACAATCAATCAAATACAACTTGCAAATTTTCACATTATTCATCTTGAGTTCATAGTTTTTGCGCTTAGTTCTTTTCTCACTTTCACTTTCACACTAAACGCTCTTTGGAGTAGTTTAGAAACCCACTAAGTTAGGAAACAGAATTCCTTAGCCAACGTTTAAAGATCAAAAAGGGGAATCACTGTTGAAGGATTAGCCGAGTATACGGCTAGCACCAATTTATCCTACAACAAATCCTTTCTAAGATATTACTCCTTGGTTTTCAATTAAGGAAATAAGTGTTGATTCACTTAAATCTTATGAAGACATTGATGAACTAAGTCAACAGTGGTATAGTATATGGTCTTGTTCCACCACATACCATACGTAATTGGTTCTTGTCTTTAACTCTAAGTTAATTACTTAATTTAGGTTTTCACGCGTAAAACTTTATGATTTGAGTTTGAAAACTCTCTTTGTAAACCAAAACCGTTCTAATTGTAAACTCATTTGATTTTATAGAACTTTGGTACAAGATTAAGGTAAAGTACTTTAACAACTTTGGAAATGTTTTTCCTTATTAACTTAGTGTAAAACCATGTTCTAAGTTAATGGAAAGGAAATGTAATCTCATCTAATCTTCTAACTATAATTCATTTTAATCAACTTAAGGATAAAGGTCTTCACTATGTTTGAAAAAGGAACATTATCTTTGTTCTAAGGTAAAAGTAATGTCCTATGAAACTATGTTAACTTTCATGAAAACACTTCTTTATTCCACTTTTAAAACACTTGGTTAATTAGACGAACTAAGGTTAAAGTAAAAGACATGTTTCACTTTGGTGAAAACACATAAAGGTTGAAACTTTATTTGATCTTTGGATCAAAATCACTTATTGTTTTCCTTTGAAACATAAGTTATTAAAACACTTTTCTTACTTCAAAACTTTGAATGTTCAAGAACAACTAGTGTTCTTCCTTTTCTTTTTGGTCATGGCCGAATGCCTCTCATAAACAAATGTGAAGATTTTGCTTCACCCATAAGACAAGTTATAGCTCAAAATGCTCATACAATTATGACAAACCACAATCACACATCATTGCATCATAAGCAAGCATAAAAATCGATACTTGATCTAGAGATCAAGTAGGTTTTTAACATACATGAAAATGATTTTCATCCAATCAACATCATCATAACATATGCTAGAATATACTAAAGCATAAACTACCATTATTACAAACTTTGTTCTCCAAGAGAACTTAACAAATAAAGTGTTGAACCTAAACCAAACAGTTTCTCCCACACACAAACATAAACAACCATTTTCACCACCACCAACTTTGGTGTGATGAGATTCACCCCTCATACCTGTTGATGACCAATCCTCCGGATCAAAGTCTGTTGATCGGTTTGTGAATCTCCCGATTACTCGTCACCAACTACAAACAACACAATCAATCAAACATTAAACATCAAACAACACAAATCTCATCTATTTCCTGTCACTTAAGGTTCGGCCATCATCTAGAAAAATTAGCTAGAGATGTCCAAAATTTCTCATCTTTTGGATGGATGATCCTTAGATACTCCTAACACTAAAACAAGTCTTATTACACAAAACTTGGATCCAAAAGTCAACCTTTTTCTAAATTAAGGTTTTGGCCATATAATACCCATATGGGTTAGAGAAAGCTTTTGGTTACATGATATTGGATAGTGAAACAGAATGATGAAACTAGTTCATAGAAATTGATTTGGTATTAAAAGGATTTTTCTACACTTTTCTATGAATTTTCAAAGTTTTGGATCTAAACTTGGATCTTCATGAATCAAGACACTCAAGAGATGAAATAGAGAGATTAAGAGAGTTAAGACGAAGATCATACCTCCTAGAATCAAAGACTAATGAGAAAAGAAACAACTTTTCACTAAAAACTTCAACTTTTCAAGATCAAAGATAGGTTTTTGGTTAAGAACACTTGAAGAACTTTGATGAATTTCAAGAACATGAAGAATAAGTGAGAGAAGATAGAAAGAGAGAGAGTGGCCGAGAGGCCAAGTGAGAGAATGAGAGCGATATTTATTTTTCCTCTATGGCAAACTTGTAAATAACCAAATGACAATTTGGTCATTTCCTTAAAAGACCAAGGGCATTTTGGTCATTTCACGTCCAGATATTTTTGAAATGTCATCATGAGAAGGCCACATAATTCAACTTGATTTGACCTCAAGATTATCCGTTCGCAGGTCCCGTTAAATTCCTTTACAGCTCCAAACGTCTCCCGGTTCGAGTATACGCCTGAATATAATATATTATTTTTAGTTTTGGACGTCGGGACGGATTTTAGCAAATATGTAGAGATTTAAATCCTGAGACTTACTGTCTCGTTCACGAGTCAAAATTAGGTCTTGATAGTAGAAAAACACTACTATCCGTGAAAAACGCAGACAGGGCTCCGTTTGAGTTTTTGTCCAAAACTTAACCATAGCTTCCTACGATAGCGTAGAGTGTGACTACGGTCTCAGAATATTTTATTTCACTCTCTAGACCCTCTAATAAAATACGAACGTTTAAATACTGAAAAATTATAAAATTTGAAAAATCGGGGCATTTCAAGTGTTCTATTATTTAATGGTATCTCACGATCAAGTCATATTTGACGTTCCATTAAATGAACTACCTATTCTAAGGACTTTATTAAGTTATATATATGATCATAACAATAACATAATAAATAAATGACATATATATATATATATATATATATATATATATATATATATATATATATATATATATATATATTATCTAAGTCATGATACAAATGATTATCTATTCAAAATAGATTGGCCACTAGGGCTTATACCAACAATCTCCAAATAGCACTAGAGCTAATCGGCTATCAATATAACACCAATCGATCTAGTGTGAGTGTCATGCTCCCACTGAGCAAAAGACTGCAATAGTGAATTGTTCAATGTTGTCATTCTACACATCTTCACATCTCCTCTAACAATCATCTATCGAATGAGATGGAAGCACCTAAGTATATGTTCGAATCACATGTGAGATCAAGTTTCCTTAGCTTACGCGATTATTCCATCATCATCGCAACGAGATCAATGGAGTTCGCAAAGTTAGGAACTACGATTAGTTCATAAATGAAATTCCTGATCCAAACGACCTCTAAATCTGTATTTAAGGCAACTATATACTCGACCCCTATAATAAAATCAGCAACTGTCTCAAGCTTGAAACATTTTCAAGCTCACCGTGCCACCATTAAGGAAAAACACAAAACCAGACAACAATCTAAAGTTATCTTTAAAAGTTTGGAAGCTAGAATCGGTGTAACCTCTTACAACGAACTCTTCCTCACCCTCACAGATCAATAATGAATCCTTATTTCTTCTCAAGTACCTTAGGATATTCTTAGCTGTGGTCCAATGACCTTCACTGGGATTGGATTGGTACCTTCTCATCATTCTCAAAGCATACGAGACATCTGTTCGAGTACATATCATGGCATGCATAACACATTCAATCGCCGAAGCATATGGAATCTTATTCATGCGTTCCCTCTACATGTGATGTAACAGGTACTATCCTTGGACAAGTATACGCCACGTGACATAGGCAAGATACCCTTTTGGAATCATGCACATTTAAAGCACCCAAGCACTTTGTCAATTTATGTACCTTTGACCAAGGCCTAACAATTTCAGTAATCTATCTCCATAGATCCTGATTCCTTATATAGAGGACGTTTCTCCTAAGTCCTTCATTGAGAAATATTCTTTAACCATATTTTCACATTTTGCGGTGTAGGAATATCATTTCCATAAGTAGTATGTCATCCATATACAATAATTATGCTCCCACTAACCTTCTTGTACACACAAGGTTCTCCCTCGTTCTTGATGAATCCAAACTGTCTTACAGTTTACATCAAAACGAAGATTCCAACTTCTGGAAGTTTGCTTTAATCCATAAATGGGTGTTTGCAACTTGCAAACCTTTCCAGCATTCTCTGAATAGACAAAACTCTTAGGTTGTGTCATGTACACATCCTCGAGAAGATTCCTGTCAAGGAATGCTATCTTGACATTCATTTTCCAGATCTCATAGTGATACTATGAAGCAGTAGCAAGTGGGATCCGAATCAATGCAATTGAACAAAAGGTCTCATCACAGTCATACTATGAATTTTTCTTGAAACCTTTTGCAATCTGTCGCGCCTTGAAGGTATTCACCTTCCCATCCATGTTAGTCTTCTTGCTGAAGACCAACTTGCACCTTATAGGTTTTACCCCTTTCAGGTGACTCAACCAAGGTCCATATCCGGTTGGTGTACATGGATTCTACTTCGGATCCTATGGCTCCTAGCCACTTCTCAGAATCTAGGCTAATGGCGACCTCCTAGTAAGTCATAGGCTCATCATGATCCATGTGCGGTTCATCAGCTTCTTGAGTTAGGAGTATTCCATATCTCTCAGGTTGATGATGTGTCCTGTTAGACCTACGCGAGTCTTGTGTTACTTGAACTGGTGGTTGGACCACAACATCTTGTGGAACCGGTTCTTGTTCCATTGTAGGCGGGTCAATACTCTTTGGTGCTTGGATGTATCCAAGTTCTACATTCCTCCCACTGTCTCCCTTGGAGATGTGTTCCTTCTCAAGGAACACTCCAGTCATAGCGACAAACATTTTGTCCTCGGAAGTGTTGTAGAAATAGTATCTGTTTCTTTCTTGTGGACACCCCACAGACATACATTTGTCAGTCTTGGGTCAAAGCTTATCTGAGACTAGACGCTTCAATAAAGTTTCCACCACAAATCTTATTGTAAGACATACATGGTCGCATACCAGTCCATATCTCATATGGTGTCTTTCAGCTGTCTTAGATGGTACACAGTTAGGTGTGAAAGTTGTTGTATGTAAAGCATATCCTTTGAAAGAGTCAGAGAAATCTGATTGACTCATCATAGATTGTACCATGTCCAACAAGGTGCGATTTTTCCTCTCGGACACACCATTCCATTATGGTGTTCCAAGAGAAATGAGTTCAGATATAATCTCACACTCCTTCAGATAGTCATCAAACAGTTGGCTTAAGTACTTACCACCATGATCTGATTGTATGACCTTAATACTTTTCCAAAATTAATTCTCCACTTCGTTCTTGAATTCGCTGAACCTTTCAAAAATTTCTGACTTGTGTCATACACAAATCTATCTTTACTGAAGTCATTAGTAAATGAGATGAAGTACGAAAACTTGCCTTTTAGAAAACTTGTTTAGAGGCTCTCATACATCACAATGTATCATGCCAAAAGATTACCAACCCTTTCATTTTACTAGTGAATGAAGCTTAGTCATCTTTCCATACAAGTAAGATTCGTAGATCTCAAACAATTCATAATTGGATGAGTTCAAGAGTCATATTAGTGGATCTTGGAAATGTGTTTTTTACTTATATGGTTTAAAAGATATTGCTAAAGACATAGAAGGTCCAATTAACTTGGTTTGACCCTATTCGCATTTATGTTATAGATGGGCATATCGAGATCAAGGACACAAAATTCATATCTCATATGAATACTAGCATAGAAGACATCGGTTGAATAAATGGAACAACAATTGTCCATTTATTGCAACTTAAAATCCTTTCTTATCTATACAAGATATAAAAATGATGTTTCTATTATCAACTGGAATCAAATAACAATTATTTTGCCCATTAATGCCCATAAGGCAAATTCGAACTCTTATAGTTAATGTATCAACTTTTGCTCCATTTACACTTATAGAGTAGACCTTTACCTAATGGTAAATTCAAACTCGTATAGTCAATGTAGCAACTTTTGCTACATTTCCACTCATAGAGCAGACCTTTACCTTTTAGTCAATGTCCTACTCCCTTTGATCCTTCACATTAATGTGAGACCCATATGCGATACCCAATACACATAATGTTGGAGTAGACATGTTGACTTTTATAACAAATATGCCTGAACAGGAAGTCATACTTCCTTTCTTGTCTTTATACTCTTTCTGGTACCTCTTCTGCATCGCTAACTCTTGTTAGAGTATCATGACGTGCATGATCATATCACACGTCTCTATGATTGTAAGTATGAGATATCGCACACCAATGGCATCGACTTGATGCTTCTATTAAGCATCCCTTTCGACCCTTATGGCAGTAGCAACAAATTGCTTGAGAACATACAGTTTTTTTCTCGTACTTGAGGACAATCCTCAAAATTTGTACCAATCCATAAAATTAATTCTAGATAACTCATCCTTCTCAAGGATGTATCGCAAAAATAATAGTTGTGTTTGTAGCCGTGGTTATTTTATATAGAAACATACAGAATATAAGTATCATGATTAAATCATATTTAATACGTCTTTTATTAAATACGCTCCGACTATTTTACTCAAATCAATGACCCTCATCATTGACTCAGAAAATTCCGTTGAAATATTTTCTAGTGGGACCAAGATCCATATTTCACCTCGTTCTAAGTCAGTTGTGGCTGATCGCCCAGAACTCAGCTATTTAGGTAGGAAACTCCTTTCCAATTACATCCAATGTAATTCTTGGACCAGTTGGGTGAATAACTCCTTATTCTAATCCATCGTATTGATTAATGCCCAACCCTATGCCTCTAAGTCATTTCAATCCAATTGAATACGCTTAGTTAAGTTGAACCCGATGGTTGGCAGTAGGTTATTTCACCTTTCGCGTTTCACCAAGAATATATTAAGGTGCTCAGCTGTAGCATAACCTACACTCAAATGATTCTGGCCTTGACGAGTGCCACGCATTAGGAGGCATTTAATAACTTAATTTATTGAGGGAATTTAATAATTAAATGATCTCACCGACTTGTTTATCATATAAATGTCTTTCATAGTATACATGGCATACGAGATTACATACATTCAAAACATATTAAGCAAACAATGACATACATGCTATCATACAATTTAAATTAAAAATTTAAATCATACATCTCATACATTTCATGCATCATATACATAAACATATAAAAGATATTATGATTATGGCCTCCTAATGTGCAATAGTTAAAACTGATTATTACAATCTTTGACCCTCGAACAAACTTCCAAAGTTCCTCCCACTGGCGTTATGATCTGGTGTTACCTCCATGTCATCCCGAGCAATTTACAAAATTTAAAATAAAATAAAATATATGTCACGACACGCAGGCCGTATTTATAAAATAAATATAATAAATCACGACACGGAGGTAGTATTTACCAAATAAAATTAAACACCAAAACTAGGGCCATAAACATATACCGCACATTTAATAAACAATTTATAAATATGCAAAAATGGGACAAAATCACATTCTGTCCATCAGCACGGTTGTTCTTCACTAAGCACGACCGTGCTGAAAACTCGCCGACGCTGTTCAACATGTGCACGAACGTGCTAGAAAGGAGCATGGCCGTGCTCAAAGTTCGTTGATGCTTCTTGAAAATAGTACAGTCGTGCCAAACGGCGCACGACTGTGCTTCGCGTTCACTAACGGAAATTCAAACGTGCACGGCCGTACTCCGAGCAGTAGCAAGATTCCAGAAGCGAATCCTTGTTATGTAGGGAGCACAACCAAGCAAACAAACATGTTTAAACAGATTTATATCACATACAAATCATACAAACATGCTTTTAAACATACAAATCACATTTAAAAGCAATAAGCATGTTATCATACAATGGCAAACAATCCTAGGATACATGGCAAACTACGACCAACACTCTGATACCACTGTTAGGGAATAAAGAGGGATAATTTTAAAAACAATTTTAAAAAATCTTTTGAGCGAAAAAACCCCTTTACAAAAGGACCACACATTACACATGAATCACAAGGATACTATATTTACCTCTTGAAGCATAGCCTTACCACAAACATTGTGAGCACGTTAGCAGCATTGGTGAATCACGAACACTGCTACGGAGTGAGAAGCAACTTGATCAACGCAACTACAACGCAGCAAATCCGAGGAACACTGTTGCTATCACCACGAAGGGAGAAGCTCTTCTATCACCAGTATTGCAAGGTAGCAATACCTCTACTAGGTCCACGTGAGCAAACCACGGTTAGAGATAGCGTAGTGCTAGCTATCAGGATTGGGAGAGGCGCAACACACAAAGAGAGAAAAGGAGGCACGACTGTCTGGGGTGTACAACGGTCGTTATTAGCGCTCTATGTCATGTATCGCTTAAGTGACGTGCCCAACTTACTAATAGATGTCACCCACTTAACCTAACCTTGTTGGGCTACTGTACGCTACAGGCCCAATGTTTAATTATTAATTAAATTATATTTAATTAATCAATTAAACTAGTCCCATTTAATTATTAGTTAAATATGTTTAATTAATTAATTAAATTAATTCTCTGAACATTTGCTCTATGCGCGTGACCCTATAGGTTCTCAATTAATTGACAATAATATTAATTATTTTTAATCATATTAATAATTAATTTAATATTATAAATAATGAGCGGCATCTAGCAATACATCATTGCTGCCCAATTAATTAGAATATTGGTGATACGATTAAAACCATATTGTAACCATATAAAATGTGAAGTCAACGTCATTTCATCTCAATATCTTAATTGAACACAAGACATAAATGTGTCATCCTTGTTAAGTACAATTATTTATTTCTTGATCTAGTAATTGTCGTACGTTCATGTTGGCCCAATATCTCATATTGTCCCACCTTAGTATGACCATGCATTTCTACGTCGCGTATCATCAAGAGGCCTATAGACCTTACTCTTGTTATGTAAGAGGGACGAATCCTGAGACGACCCTCCTCTCCCAGAAGGATAATCCCATTATTCTCAAGCTCCTATCCATATTAACTATGCCTAGCCATATATAAAGCAATAGTGTGGTATTCAAACAACGTTGTGAAAGCAAACGAAGAACGACAACAAGCATAGAAAATTATCAGAGCAAAAGCGCAACAGCATACAAAATGTAGATATATATACATATATACATAACATGCGCAACTATAGCCCAAACAGCTGGGCACTGTACATATATACATATTGTGGAATAAAAATCAAAAATACATCAAACATCAAAAGAAAACTCTCGGAGCTCACCAACACTACCTGTCCCCTCTCAAAAGGTACATTAAAAGCTCTCAGATCACTAACTAGGACACACTGGCAGGCTCTCACCATCAGTGGTGAGGATGCCCTGAGCTACCCTAACCCTCGCCATAAGTAGGCTTCTACCACACCAAAGGCTCATACTCTGACGAAGAGCTGGACACCACAATCCTACGCCTACGGTAGATACTTAGATACCGCTCTATCCTCTGGCTCTGGCCTCGGTAGACGTAGCCTCTCCTGCTGGACACAACTGAGGACTGGGGTGCCACCCACATGTAGTCTCGCTCCCTCTGCCTCGGCGATCGCCACATCCTAGGAAAAGGAAGAAACTGGTACACGCGGTAAAGGCCAATGATGTCCACATACGGTGGCATGCCGCTCCGAAAGATCAAACTGACAGGTCCTGTGTAAACCACCAAAAAGTCGAGGGGTCCACCCACCATCCCCTCTCATCATGATAGACAATCTCAATGTCGCTCAGCACTCACATCCACGGTGCCCCCGTGATAAATGGGTGAAGCCTCGAGTCCATCCTGTGCCTCGGCTGGCTCGTCGACTTCAAGCGAACCCAAAAATAGAACAACAAAAACGACAATGGGGAGATAAGAAATACAGTGCATGATAAAGTCGAAAAACAACAATATTGCAGTAAACACATATAACATGTAGCATGTAGCAGATGTCACAGACATAACAGTCACTGCATTCCGATAAACATCTCTCAAGATAACACATGCAGCAAGCATCCATCTCCACGAGTCTCACACTCAGATCAATCCTCTAGACCGGGATACTAATCCCATGCAGCATGTCGGCCGAAACTCACAACGCTGGTTCCCACTGGAACGGTTCCACACCCGAACAAGTCCACACCGGAATAGGTTCTGTGTCGGAACAGAGTTAGCTTTGTCCAAGAAACCGAACTGCTCACTATGACCAATAAGAGTGCGCACTAGTGGAAAATACCTTTTTCACGTCAGGATTTAACATCGGTTATTTCTAAACCGATGTTAAAAATGGAGACGGTGGCAAACTTGTAAATAAATGGTTGAGGAAACACACTTTTAACATCGGTTATTTTTAAAACCGATGTTAAAAGTAGACGCGGTGGCAAACTTGTAAATAAATGGTTGATAGAACAAACTTTTAAGATCGGTTGCTTTTTAACCGATGTTAAAAAGTGACTTTTGACATCGGTTAAAAAGCAACCGATATTAAAAAGTGAGTTTTAACATTGGTTAAAAAGCAACCGATGTTGAAAAGTGAGTTTTAACATCGGTTCTTTTTCTAACCGATGTTAAATGTCAAAATTTTAAATTTAAGTCTCGCGCGTTTCTCTCTTTATCGTGTACGGCACTCTCGCTACTCATCATCTATGTTCTGTGCAAGTCCTCATTCTCGCCATTTGGCAACCGCATTTCTTTAGTTGTCCACCGAGCGAGCCACCGTGACCATCATGAGGTCCACCGCCAGAAGAGAACACCATCGCGAGCCACGAGGTCCATAATCCCTGCCACTGTAAGTCCTCCACATACACCACCGCGTTTCTTCATTTGTTTTTGTTTCTAGTTTACTTTTTTGTTTTAGATTTAAGGATTTCTCTTGTTTTGGTTTAGGGATTTATCTTGTTTTGGACGAAACCCTCAAATCCTACCATGAGGGCTTATCCGAAGCAGTCTCAGTACAAAAGCTCCAGGTTAACTTTCTTCCTTTTCTTTTTTATTTGAATCCTTTCACGTTTAAACTATATTCTGCATTTCAATTGTAATTGAAAGAAAATAAAGTAATTATTTGGTTATAGTTAGGGTTTTTTTCTACGCATTGCATAGTGAGCAGTTACCCACGTGCATTTGGAATGATTTTTGGTTGTTGTTTGTTTGCTAAAAAGTCAGGATTTTTTATTCTCTAGATGCTTTTGTTTGTCAACCTGATAAATGAGCTTCTATCATTATACAATCATAATTATTATTGCCCGATATTTTTTAATTTTTTTTTTTGTGAAATTGCTTTAACTTGATGAATTATATTTTTATTAGTTGTGCTTGTATTAGTTTCTTTTATTTTCAAACGTATGGTTAGATTGTATAATCCTTTAATTATAATGAGTTTGCAGGAAATATTCTTTGCCCGTATGTTTAGGTCTCTTCTCATCATCTGTAAATATTGTTTCTTGTCAGGAGCATGGGCGTAATATTAATGAAGCTGTCAATGCACATTTTAGTGAAGGAGACAGAAATTTGTCAATCAGGTGCACTCTTTTACGTACTGCCCTTGGTAATAGATTCAGAAATCTACAATGTCCAACTAGTATTACTCTATCTTCTACATGTTCCTATTAATTCATGTGATATTGATATATTAATTCATTCCTTCGTGGCCAGAATGCATGATACATTTGTTTCTGTTCCACAAGATGATTTCATGGATATAGATGATGAATTTCATACTGAAATTCGTAGACCTCGATCACTTTTGTCAGAGCGTTTAAAGACATGAGGGAGTATTTTGTACAATTCTTTTTTGACTATACTAACTATCTTAAATTAGATTTATAAGTCTAGGTTTATGATTTCTGGATTTGTTGTACTGATTTCTGTATTCTGGATATATGTATAGTGTGTACTGACTCTGCAGGGAGGAAAAGGAATTATGAAATAAAACCAAATTTTTTTTTAAAAAAATAACTTTTGACATCGGTTCTGGATTCAACCGATGTCAAAAGTACACTTTTAACATCGGTTGTTCACAGAACTGATGTTAAAAGTGTGACTTTTAACATCAGTTGTGGCTTTCAACCGATGTCAAAAGTCCACTTTTAACATCGGCTACGTTTAGAACCGATGTTAAAAGTGACTTTTGACATCGGTCAATAACCGATGTTAAAAGTCATTTTTAACCGATGTTAAAAGTGTTTTCTACACTAGTGATGCATCCCCCTTCCACACAAGAAACGGGGTATCTCGGCCGCCTCGAAACGTTAGCCTAGAATCAATGCAAAGCTCTGGGATTAGTCGGGCAAACCGGACTGGATCGGGCGTCATGACAGGATAGGGGCTACCTTATCCGCCAATGTAAACTATTCCCGAGACCGACAACATCCCCAAGGTCACTCACTTGACTGCCCCATCTACCTTCCGTCCTCGCACTCACGTACAACTAACCTTGCATGATGGTGGCAGCCCATACAGCCTCACCACTTGGCAGTTGATGATGATACGCAGCAAACATCCTCAACAGACTTGATATCGGATCTCACGCCTAAGCTCTCAATCAGAAACAAAACGATGCCACTGCATCCACACAACCACAGCCTCGACGCCACACGTCCACGAGCCACAGCTCAAACAATCACGGCCACGGCTTCGAACAGTCAGCATAACAGCAACAACACCATCCACGGTATCAACCCGAAAACAACATGGCACCTAGCCAAACTTAACTCTACGGCATTCTGCCACCATACGACAATTACTACAAACAAGATAACAACATCAATATTAACAACAGTAATATCAACAACAACATATAGGCAGTCATGCGAAACAGATCATCCTCAACCAAGTAGCATATAGGCACTTAGACAGATAGAAACAACAACATCATTATAGCAGTCATGCGAAACAGATCATCCTCAACCAACAGTTTACTAACCTAGTGTTTCCAAACTTAACGGCGATAGCCCAAATTAAGCTAAACCAAGGGTTTAGGTACTTTATTGGGGCTCAACCACTAGTAGGGTTAGGGCCCCTACACATAGCAGAAAAACATCCTACATTACTCTTCCCTTCCTGACGGCAGCATTACTCTTTCTCCCCACCTGAATAATCGTCGCGTGAACTCCGAGACAAACTCCTCCGTATGCAGCTGCAAGCTCAGCCACAAACAGCCCCCAAATCCTCTTGGTAGCCGCGGCCTCAAGCTTCAATTTGCAGAAAATCACGAGCCCGAACGTAGCCCTAATCACGAGCACAACACATAAATAGTAGTGTTAGCCGTAGGGCAAGCTCAAAAGATCAAAGAAAAAGGTAAAGACTCGAAGAACGCCAAGAACATGAAGAACGCATGTTAGGGATTCGAGTTTACCTGGGGCGAATCGAGAAAGTAATCCGTCGAAGTCGAAGATAACTCTGTCGCGATCACAACGGTGTAGTCGAAATCGCGTTCCGGTACTTTGTTCGCCTCGAAACTGAGCTTCCTCACTCAAGAACTCTGTTTCTCTCTCTAAACTCTCTGGAAAAGCTCTGAAATTCCACTAAGTTTCTTACAACAAATGAGGAAGAAAGGAAAACTCCACTAACTTGAGCTGTTATAAACACTTTAGCATGGACATTCAGCACGCTTGAGCGTGAGGTCCTCTCCTTGCTTGAGCATGGAACCTTGTCCGCTTCGCCTTGACCCTGGCCTGACACGTGTAGCACACGTGTCAAAAAGCACACTAGCTGGCAAACTCACTCAGAACGCTTGAGCGTGCAACTCTACCAACGCTTGAGCGTTGTCACGCTAGGGCGTGCTCCCTTCCCACGCTTGAGCGTGTAGCTCAGCTAGGAAAAGTCTTCCAAACTTCTGGCTCTCACAGTTACTCGTTTAACGCCTTAGGCACCTCCAACCTTGTTCCAGCCTATTCCTAAGCTTCAAACTAGGTCTAAAAACTAACACACAACAATTCACACAATCATCCAAAGCCCCGATTGAGGTTAACCAACTCGATTAGGGATGACTTCGGCACATCTCAGCTTCACGTTCCCACGTTGAATCACCAGTCACTGGGTTCCATTCCACTCTGACTAACAGAATATGCTTGCCGCGCAGTTCCTTGATCCTTTTATCCATGATACGAACAGGTGAAGCTTCGTACTCAAGGTTCTCTTTCAGTTGGATTGATTCAGGCTGTAGCACCTGTGATGGATCGGGGTGATACTTTCTGAGTTGAGAGAGGTGAAAGATGTCGTGAAGATTTGGCAGATTTGGTGGCAAAGCTATTTGATAGGCTACAAGGCCGATTCGTCGAAGAATTTGAAATGGTCCGATAAATTTGGGTGTTAGCTTTCTGGATTTGATTGCCCTGCCCACTCTAGCACTTGGGGTAACTCTCATGAAGACATGGTCACCTTCTTGGAATTCCAGAGGCCTCCTCCTCTTGTTGGCGTAGCTCTTGTGCCTATCCCTTGCAACCTTCATCTTTTCCCGTATCTTATGGACTTGTTCCGTTGTTTGCTGTACCAACTCTGGACCTAACAACTGACTTTCTCCAGTCTCAAACCAACACAATGGAGTTCTGCACTTACGTCCATACAGTGCCTCGTATGGCGCTATTCCAATACTTGAATGAAAACTGTTGTTATAAGTAAACTCAATCAATGGAAGGAACTCGTCTGAACTTCCCGTGTTCTCCAACACGTACGCTCCTAAGAGATCCTGCAATGACTAAATTGTTCATTCAGATTGACCATCCGTTTGAGGATGATAAGCAGAACTCATACTTAACTTAGTCCCCATTGCACTGTGTAAGCTCCTCCAAAACCTTGAGGTAAACCTTAGATCACGATCCGAAACGATACTTGAAGGTACCCCATGCAGCCTTACAACCTCCTTGATGTAAATCTGAGTTAATCGCTCCAAAGAGTAACTCTGGTTGATCGGTAAGAAGTGAGCACACTTCGTCAACCTATCAATGATTACCTAGACTGCATCATACCTTTTCTGAGTCCTTGGCAACCCAGCAACAAAGTCCATAGCAATACTATCCTATTTCCACTCTGGGACATCCAACGATTGCAACAACCCTGCTGGCTTCTGGTGTTCGATCTTCGCTTTCTGACACACCAAGCAGGTTAGGACATAAGCCGCCACATCTTTCTTCATCCCCGGCCACCAGAACAGCTTCTTTAGATCCTGATACATCTTGGTAGCCCCCGGATGGAAACTCATCTTGCTCTTGTGTGCTTCCTCCAAGATCATATTCTTAACTTCGTTATCCGCTGGCACACAAACCTGGTCACCATACCTAAGCAGACCATCAGTACCTCTTCTGAATTCCGAAGTCTTACCTTCCTCTATCAACTGATTCACGCTCTCAAAGTACTTATCCTCAGCTTGCTTCTTCCATAAAAGATTCAGGAAATCGCTAGTCACTCTAACCATCCCCCAGATTCAGATCTCTAAACGCCTCTAAAAGCTCTAGCTCCTTTACCATCATCACAGATACGTGTAGGGACTTCCTACTAAGTGCATCCGCCACTACATTCGCCTTACCTGGATGGTATTGCAAGTCAAATTCATAGTCCTTTATGAATTCCATCCACCTTCGTTGCCTCATGTTCAACTATCTCTAGTCGAACATATACTTCAGGCTCTTATGGTATCTAAACACGCTGAATTTATCACCACAAATATAGTGTCTCTACATCTTTAATACAAACACTATCGCAGCCAATTCCAGATCATGCGTTGGGTAGTTTCGCTCATGTACTCTCAACTGCCTAGAGGTATACGCCACCACTTTTCATTCTTCCATGAGCACTTATCCCAAGCATTGATAAGATGCATCACCGTATACATCAAATCATCCTAATGGATCTGGTAGCACTAACATAGGTGATGTGGTCAATCTTCTCTTCAGCTCCTGGAAACTTTGCTCGCAAGCCTCTGACCACTCAAACGTCTTCCCTTTTCTTGTTAACTGCGTCATAGGTAACGCAATCTTAGAGAATCCGTCGATAAACCTCCGGTAGTAGCCCGCTAAACTAAGAAAGCTTCTCACCTCGCTTACAGACTTAGGGCTTTTCGAACTTACTACGGCCTCAACTTTCGCAGGATCCACTGCGATTCCATCCTTGCTGATCACATGGCCTAGAAAGTGAACCTCCTCTAACCAGAACTCGCACTTCGACAGTTTAGCATACAACTATCGGTCCTCTAACACTTGCAACATTGCCCTTAGATGCTCTTGGTGTTCCTCTCTACTCGAAGAGTATATAAGAATGTCATCGATGAATACGACAACAAACTTGTTAAGGAACGGTTGGAAGATCCTGTTCATATAATTCATGAACATGGCTGGAGCATTAGTCACACCAAACGGCATGACCAAGTACTCGTAGTGACCATACCGACTCCGAAAAGCAGTCTTTGGCACATGCTCCTTCTTAACCCGGATCTAATGGTATCCAGATCGTAGATCGATCTTAGAAAACACAGTTGCTCATTTCCGCTGATCCATCAAATCATCTATCCGTGGTAACGAATACTTGTTCTTTATCGTCACTTTGTTTAGCTGACGATAGTTTACGCACAGCTTCAAGCTCCCGTCCTTCTTCTTTACAAATAGCACCGACGCTCCCCACGGAGATGCACTAGGTCTGATGAACTCTTTGCCTAGCATCTCGTCCAACTGTTACTTCAGCTTCGTCAGCTCAACTAGAGACATCCGATACGGCGCTATCGATATAGACCCAGTTCCCGGTACCAGATCTATATCAAACTCCAGTTCCTTATCCGGTGGCAGTCCAAGAACATCATCGGGAAACACTTCTGGAAACTCTCTCACGATAGGCAAAGCTTCAACACTAGGAGTTTCCTTGGCTTCCACAGAGAACAACACCACATACTCATCCGATCGTACACCCGTCGGAATACTCTCGTCGGCAGGCATCAATCCAGATTACTCGGAAAAACTGAGGGTTTTGTTCGAACAGTCTAACATTACATGGTTGCCCGGAAGCCAGTCCATGCCTAGGATTACATCTATCTGTTGTATAGGCAAACAGATAAGGCCAACAAGAACATGACGATTCTCTACCGTAACAGAACATTTACGGCATACAAATAGGGTAGTTAAAGAATCGCCAGTAGGCATTGAAACAATCAAGTCATAGGGTAATATAAAAAAGGGCAACCCTAAATGATCCATACACCCTGCTGCTCCCACTAGCATGAAGGCAGCGTATGTAACCTTTCTGTCTTCTCTGCAGTGTGTGGCCATGAACACCTTCTCTATCTCTTGTAACCACATTTCTGCAGACTCAGGGTTATACTCTCTGTGGAATTGAGGAGGATTTCCCTTCATGAAAGCATTGAGACCAATGTCCACATTCTCATTTCTTCTGACTGTGTGTAGCTGATCCTGTCTAGCTTCTCTCTCTTCCTGCCTCTGCATATATTGGGCAATTTATTGAGTTTGTTGCATCATTGCGGTAGCCAAATCCCTCATGGCCCGCATTTCTTCAGAGGTGTCACCACCACTCCCTGTCCCTGAGTGGTCACCATTGTTGTTATTGTCATTGCCTCCGGTTGCAGCCGGCCTTCTACCTCTTCCTGGTGCCATCTAGCTTCCTGTAAGGAGGAGCTATCAGTTCCAATTCATAAGACATATAATAACACTTAACAGTTAAACATATCATATGCCTTATGAATGAAGATAGTTATCACACTTCGATAACTAGCGCATCGGACATTCTATCCAACCCAGACTCAGCTGATACAACTCGGTTATCAACCATTATAGCCAGTACACTTACCTTCACAGCCTGCGGTCCTAACCGGAGTCGACTTGTAGCACCCCGATTTTTCACTGCCTTTATAAATCAGTAAATTGTATAATTAAGTTTGTATTTTATTCAAGGTTTTAGAAAATAAAATAAAATAAATCGAGGCCATATTCATGCTCAACGCTATCGTAGGAAGCCCGGTCTGCGTTTTTTCACTGACAATAGTATTTTACTACTCAAATGACCTAATTTTGACTCGCAAACGAGACAGTTAGGCTTAGAATTAAATTCCATGCAATTTTGGTAAAATTGGTTCTTGACCTTAAAAAGTGAAAATAATATAAACTATTCGGGTAAAGACTCGAACTGGGAGACAAACGGAGCTGTAGATGGATTTATCGGGAGCCGCTGACGGATAAACCCAGTGTCACATCAAGTCACATCACATGGGAAAGCATGCTAGTGTCATGATTGCGTTTAGAAAATATCTGGATGCGAAATGACCGAAATACCCTTGGACTTTTAAGGAAATTACCATTTGGTCCTCATGGAAAAGACCATAATACCCTTCATGAAAAATTTAGGGACATCTTTGCCCACTTCTTCCTCCCATTCGACCAGCCCCTTTATCTCATTCTCTCCACCTTTGTTCTTCATTTTCTTCACTTTCTCCATCATTTCTCTCCATTTCCGTTAGCATTCTTCAAGAAATTTGTGAAAGGAAGTTGACAACCTTGATCATATTCATCATCTAGGAGGTATGAACTTCATCCTTGACTCCTCTGAAACTGAAACAGGGAAACACAAGAAGGGGGTTGAATTGTGTTTCTTAACCGATTTTCGAAAGCCTTTTCTGAAAAGCGTTTTCGACAAGCAAGATGAAAGACAAAACAAAACGATAACCAACGTTTAACAGACTTTATTTTCAATCCCCAAGTTAGTAAATGAATAAACTTAACAAGATAGGTATAGAGAGATTCACACAGAGATATAACCTGTTTCACTCTTTCAAATCAAAGAGCTACGTCCAGTCCCTTCCCTGAGAAGGTCTTTCCACTAAATCACTTAGCACTTTTTCACAAGTTGTTTCCTAGTCACTCCACGACTACAACTCCATGTATTCTACACCTC
The DNA here is from genome assembly GCA_039655645.1 of Ammopiptanthus mongolicus. NCBI lineage: Eukaryota > Viridiplantae > Streptophyta > Magnoliopsida > Fabales > Fabaceae > Ammopiptanthus > Ammopiptanthus mongolicus. Next base: position 55,098,702 of record CM077349.1, read on the forward strand.
TCCGGGCTACAAGTATTCTTTTACAGACAAGCCTCTCCAGGCTCAACAAATCCAAAGACTTAGGTGAGGTTTTTCGAGCTTTTTACAAACTCACTAAGAGTGAGAGTATTACGCGATACAGCTCTTAACAATCTGTTTGTAACTTTACAATGAAAGAATAAGAAGGTTTATAGATCAATTTCTAGAGAGTGAATGCTTTGAAGCCTTTTGTTGCACAATGAATTCTTTCTTGAATGTTTTCTTGCTCTTGTATTTTTGCTTCTTCAGAAGAGGTTCTTCTTATAGCTTTGTCTGACCTTCCAAATTCAAATGCTAGGAAACTTTTCCGTTTAGACACAATGAAATATCCGTTAGACACAAGTCCATTTGCTAGCTATTCTCCGTTCAATATTTGTCCTTCCAAAATGAGGAGGCAAGGTTGCTTTTGATAAAATAGCATTTTGAATGGTAGCAGACTGATTTGCCTTTTTGGCCGACAAGCGTTTTGCTCTACGTGGTTTACAGTGCACGGCGTTTATACCTTCTTTTGTCTTATGTGAAAAGATATTTTCTTTTTTTAAAACCAATCAAGACTTTTGAAAAAGAGCCACGCCATTTGCAAAATAAGGTTAGTGGACGCAAAAGTATATAGAAAGTTGGACGCACACTTTATGTAGAAAGTTGGATGCACAAATTTTATAGAAAGTTTGGACGCACACAATACTATATGATAACTGTACGTAAGACTTTTACCACTAAAGTCCAAAAATCTTTTGGACGAACCACAATGTTTCTTTGGACGCAGATATTGCTTTGAGCATTTTGTCATTTATGAGCTAGATGTAACTTTGGACGTTGAGAAACAATTTTCCTTTTGAGAGTCCGTCTGAAGTCAGAAACATATAAAAGGTTTTTTTGACCTTATGGATTAGTATAATCTGTACTTCAAGTATATTCATAAACATATAATAATTTTGTTAATCATTAAAACTTTTAGGGGTCATTAGCCATTACTGTTTTGGTTCTAACACTCTCCCCGTTTTTTATGATGACAAACATTATTATAAAGTATTTTTGAAACAATATTCCTTATGTCCTTATGAATAAAAGCTCCCCCTGAGATTATGCATTGACATATTGAAGACATAATTCAGAACACAAAATAATATGAAAGCATAAAGGCATGACATATACGAACATATTTCCAATCTTTCTATTCCAAAATATCTTTTACACAATTCCATATTATTCTCCCCTTGTTTGTCATCAAACAAAAGGAACGAAGAGAGGATTCACATTATAGTCAGCAAAGGAAAGGAAATGATTTGAAGAAGATGGAGGAGGAATGTCAGGAAAGATGCGATTAAGATAGGTAAACAGTTGATCCATTTTGCTATTCAACTCTTAACTTACCCTTGCAGAAATCCGTTCTACCACGTAGTCAGCTATTTGACGAGAAAGACCAGGAGGTAGAGAGGGAGCCGAAGCTTGAGCAGGTTGGGCTTCTTCAGCAGCAGAGGTGTTGACATCTTTATCTTCATCATCAAGATGTAGTTCCACAGTGTTGCCGGACAAGATGGAATCAGCATCAAGACGCTCAGTGTGCTGACAGAGCTTGCTTCTGCTTGCCATTCAGGAATAGCAAAATCTTCACATCTTGCACCTTCTTGAGGACTAGTAGACTCAGCACAACAGACGCTTGCTTGGGTCTCAAGATCAAGAATTGCATCAAGAAATCTACCCAATGGAATCTCTGAAGGTGTAGCTTCTTCATGAGAGTACCATGGTAGCATAAGAACGTGAGGAGGAGAAGATGATTCCGGGACCAGTGACTGAGGGATAGAGGGTAGGTCATCTTGAGATCCTCTGTGTTCATTTGAGGATAGAGTGACGGGTGAGAGGGGTGAAGATGGGGGCTGAGAATCAGGTTGTTGCTGAGAGAGGGTGGAGGTGGAGGCGTCTTGGGTGATGATTTTAGGTCTAGGTGGCCATTTGGCTATTGTTTTAATTCTCATTTTTTTGGGTGGAGAAGGAATGGACGCAGACAGATTAGGATTTGTGGGTGGAGTAGAAGATGGTGCTTCAGTTGGGGTGGAGGGTATAGAAGAAATAGAAGGGTTGGGCAAGTTTGAGAGGGATGGTGGTACCTTGGTTTTGTTGCCAAGAAGAAGGGTAATAGGAACATCATCCTCATTGTCTTCTTCATCGTCTTCTTCCACTAGAAGCTTCCTCTTTCTGTATCTAGGCTTAGAAGTTCCAACTTCCTAACCAGCTTAAGAGGATGCATGAGCTTGCTGCTTTGTTGCTGAGCCCAAATTAGCTTTAAGCAAAGGTCCATGGATTTCTTCGATAAAGGGAACAACTACACCATGTAGTTTGATGAAGGTTTCTCCATGAATGGTGTAAGCAATACCTTCAATCATCGAACCAAACTCCAGATTTGGCTTCTCCTCAAATTCTTCAAATACATTGTGAGTCTTAGCTTGAGATTATTCAAACAATCTTTCCACAGTGGACGAATTAGAGGAGACTAGAGGTTGATTTGCAACACTTGGAGTTTGATTCTTCCTTCTTTTTCTGCTTTGAAGAGCTTCCATGCGTTGAGTTTGTTCAAAGGCCAAGACAGATTTGAGTTGCATTTTTGAAAGGTTTGCTTTTCCAAATAGTGGGCAACAGATGGTTTGGTAGGAGATCCTTATGCTTGGATGAACTTTGTTTAGCATTCGATAAATCCCATGATTCTGGAATATTCGGGAGAGAAGAATTGCATAAGTGATGATCTTAACAGAGGCAACATCTATACAATTTTCTTTGAATAGATCAAAGAGAAGGGAGGGAAGATTGATCTTCATACCATAAATAAGATGAGTAAGAAGAAAAGAATGCACCTCAGAAACAGAGTCCTTAGATCCAGCTTCATGAAGAACAGCCTTGTTCAATATTTGATTTAGAATCCTTGCTTCGTCTTTCATAAGGGCGGCACGAAAGAGAGCATTGGGCTGAGCTTCAGGATTTCTGAGGAAGTTGAAGACATTTTCTTTTCCCCCAAACTTGTTATTCCAAGATTTGGAAAAGGTAGCTCCAAGAGACATACATCCAATAGCAGACGCTATGCTCACTTTGGAGACGTCAACTTTTTGTGTCCCCAAAACATACCCAGAAATGTGACCTTCCTTTTACAGTTGAGCGGTTCTCCAAAATTCAGTAAGAAGTCTTGGATAAACTTCTGGATAGTTAATGAAGAAGTGATCCCATCCAGCTCCAATGACATAGATTCTGACATCTGCTCCCAGTCTGGCCAGTAGATTCAAGTCAATCTGATGTTGAACGTTGATTTTGTAGTTGTCTGGAACATCACGAGTTGGATGACCTAAAGGTGATATGTTCTCTTGAGGAATGCTGCTTCCTTCTCCAGCCGAACGAAGGTTTCTTCCCATATTTCAGAAGAGAATGTAGAGGAAGATGAACAGTTGAGGGAGAGATAGGAGAGGAGTTTCAATGATGAAGACGTTTGGTGGGGTTTTAGCTCACCGGTTGGGGTTTTAAAAAGGGAGGAGTAAAGTAACCAAAATGTCAGAGAAAGTAACCGTGGTTAAAGAACCATGATGACTAGTAGTTGCCTAGGGTGGCTATTTAAGAGGGAAGTACTAGACGTACGACGTTTGATGTGACAAGAGAGTGCTGACTCAGCATAGGAATATGTGGATGATAGAGAGATATTAAAAGGAAAATAAATAAATCACTCATGTTTTTCAAAATATTTTGCATTTATTGTAAATGATAAATAACACAAAATAATGACGTAAGCTTGTGACATAAGTTTGTGATTAGTGAGGTTCAGTAAATGGATGTAGACAAATTGGACGCAAGCTTTTCTTTGACACAAGCGTTTATTGGACACAAGGTCATTCGACATAGATCATGTTGAGCTGTTTCCTTATGAAAGAAAACCTATTCTCTGCAAGAGGTTTTGTGAAGATATCTGCCCACTGATGGTCAGTATCAACAAACATTACATCAAACACACCTTTTTGAATGTAATCTCTGATAAAATGATGTTTGATTTCTATATGTTTAGCCCTAGAATGCAATATAGGATTTCTTGATAGATTAATTGCAGTAGTATTATCACAATAAATTGGAATCTTACTCTCTGTTGCAGGATAAATTGGTGCTAGCCGTATACTCGGCTAATCCTTCAACAATGATTACCCTTTTTGATCTTTAAACGTTAGGAAAGGGATTCTATTTCCTAACTTAGTGGGTTCCTAAACTACTCCAAAGAGCGTTTAGTGTGAAAGTGAAAGTGAGAAAAGAACTAAGCGCAAAAACTATGAACTCAAGATGAATAATGTGAAAATTTACAAGTTGTATTTGATTGATTATGTCTAATTCGAAATGTACAACTCATATTTATACTCAAAATTGTAAGTCTATACTAAAGTCTCTTCTACTGACCACTAACTCCTATTTTTCAGCAACTAAAATACATCATGGCTGACAAAAGACACTTTAATATGTAAATGGTTACAAAATCAATGGCTAACCATGACTAACAAAATTTCCTATATTTCAGGCATATCTTCACGATCATCCTAGTTGGTTGATCCTTCAACTTAACACAGATCCTTGAAACGGCAAACCTTCCAGCGTTTGGCTTTCAAACGGTTTTTTCTTTTCTACCCAAATCCCACTTTTATAGATACCAACATTTAGCATTTCTAAATCCACGGGCTTCACTTGATCTTCGACTAATCAACTTAGCTCAATTATTAACCATGCAAATTTCTTGACATAATTCAATCGGAGTATTTAAGCAATTCATCAATCATCGTGATAACTTAATATTAAAACAGCTACCAATTTTGTCACTAATTCGGCTACCATTAATAATACTATTTCGGCTGCCTAAATTAATATATATATTCGGCTGCCCTTATTTCTATTCATTCGGCTCTTCTTATTCGACTATTGCCTCACCCTGTTCATTCGGCTGACCATTAATCAACATCTACCGAGTGAATAATTTTTGTGGAGGTAACATTTGCCCCCTTGCATCCTTTATTCTAGCCGTTAGACAGAATGAAGGATGTAACCGTTTTCTCGAGCTCCACAAAACACTCCTTGCCTCTACAACTTGACAACAGTCATACCACTAGGTAACGGCTCTTTTCTTGCTCCCGCTATAAGAATCAACCGCGTACCCACTTCAGCCAATTACTGTTAGCTTTTGCAATCAATCTTCTTTCTCCTCAATATCTTCTTTTTCTCGTTTAACCAAGACAATCATCATCCACAATGTCTGATTCTAACTCCAACCATAGCCATTATTCTTATGATGGTGATGAGGAAATTCAAGAATCTTCATCCAAAACCTCCTCACTCCAAGAATCGTCTCAAGAATCTAAAAGCCCTCCTATTGAAAACACCGCCACTTTCCTTCGTGTTCGCCAGAATCCGTATACCCTCAAACCTTGTACCTCTGATATTAATGAGGGGAAAATTTTTCTGGAACACGTTCTTGATCCCAGTACTTCCGCTCGCCCTATCCCATGCGACCGGTTCACCATCCACAGATGTCCTTCAGATTTTCGCACATGGCCCCATCTGACTTAATCTTACTCTAACTGGCTTGAAAGAGTATCGAACAGTAGAGGGAAAGAATGGAAATCTTGGGGGAATTTACAGCATCATAATGCTTTCCCAGTACAACATCCCTCTTAATTCCGAGCTAATCTTTGGGCTTTATGGGTTTTTGGGCAACATCAAGCAACGGGTTCATATTCCCCTTTGTTATGGCTAGCCCAACCTTGCTAGATGTAGCTTCCATTACCGGCCTACCAATGCAAGGGGATGAACTTCCTTCCCTTCATCTCTCTACTGTTCCTGACTTGGGAGTCAAATTTTCTCACAGGGAAGCAACCTACTCCACCTTCCTTTCGATTAACGTCCAATCGACTGGAGCAGTCTCGGATAGAGAGCATAATGCTTTTTTGCTCTATTGCCTTTGTAAGTATTTCATATGTACTAACTCCTGCCAAATAGTACAAGAATATTCTTCCTTCGTATCTTATATTACTTCTGGGAATCGGCTAGCCTTGGGCCCTTTATTCCTCTCCTTATTATATCGAGGATTATTTGTTCTTCGTGAACGGCTGATGAAGAAAGAAAACCCAGACAACAATCCTGGTCCGCTGTGGTTCCTTCAATTGTGGATTCTCCACTATTTCCCCGAATTTATTGACCCCACTTTTAATCCAGCAATTCTTCCTGCTTGTCCTGCCATATTGGGTCAACATTTTACAACTGATACCTCCTGCCCCTAAATTAGCCTTTGACATAGCCAACATACTTCTTACTATGACCAAATTTTCATCAGAACTTAATAAAATCTTCCCAACAAGGATTGGCCCCAAATGGGTATTCACCATCCCAGACAATATTTTTAATGGTTCCCTGAGACAAGAAGTTGTGTCGGAATGGAGCAGCATCTTGACGGCAAGAGACCTTCTCTGTGGGGTAAAACCAACTTCCAAGAACAACAAATCTTCCATTGAACCCTATAACCCCCAGTGTTTTTCCCGACAGTTTGGTCTTCTTCAAAGTATTCTTGGCACATATGAGTCAAAAGCCTCTCCTTACAGTAGGCCAACTCTATCAGCCAAACAAGTAGCTGATATTACCTCGGCTAACATCGAGCTCATGCTGGCCTTCACATATATCTCTTTTGATCGGCAGCCAGGAGAAACGTCATCTTATACAAACTGGTGGCCATTCGTTCCTCAGAAACTCCTCTCTGATGATTTGTCCAAATACATGGCTAAACTGATAGATGATGGGCAACCAGAACTACCTTCTCCATCAATGCTAGAAGCAGCACCTTCCACCAACAAGAAAACCCCGACTATCAAGCCTCCTCCCAAGTCCAGAGGTAAGCCAAATATTTTCATGTTTAATTCTTTTCTATTTATTTCCAAGAATCTCTCGACTAACTCGGCTCTTCCTCTACCTTTAGGGAAACAAGTTATTGATGTGGATAAAATGCCCGACCCTACTCCTCTCACGACTGCTAGAAAGAGAACTAGACCAACAAGGCTAGTGATTTAACCTCAAGAAAGCTCCAGGCCATCAACCAAACCTTCTTCAGCTGAGAAATCGGCTAAGGTAAAGAACCATCCTCTCCTTTCAATACCTTTGCCGAATCACTCTTCTGTTTCTCTCAAAACTTCTTTTTGTCCTTTGATCTCAGAAAGCAAAAACAACCAGACTTGTTCGGACCAGATCTTCACAAGAAGCTCATGCTGAGGCTTCCCCAACCGAGACTCCTCCTTCGCTTATCAGAAAGAAGAAATTGCGCCTTTCAAGTTCAGCCGTTCAGGTATACTCATTTAACCTCCCCTACTTCAATTTCCTATTTTGTACTAGTTTAAACGGCTAACCTTTGTTTTATCAGTCGGCGGTACTTCCTGAGATCCCGCCAAGCGCCCCCGTAACGACTGGTACAACAGATACAACTGGCATTCCTCAATCAACCAGTGCTCCTGAGGCTACCATTTCGACCCATCCTGCACCATCAACACAGTAGCCGATCAGCGAAGGAGAAGCTCAACCCATGCTAACTCCATCAATTGAAATGATTAAGGAGTCTATTCCTGAAGAAGAACTCTCTGGTTACTTTCAAATGGCCATTCCTTTAGGTCCAGTTCTGATCCCAGCTCTCCCATAGAAGAACGCATTTTCCGCGTTGAAGAACAACTTCATAAAGATATTCTTGTGGATGAACCAGCCATTACCGAGCTAAGAATGGCTCTTTCATCGACCATTTATACCAGAGGCATTTCTAATCTACAAAAGGAAGCTCTCAATCGCATAGCCGCTAAAGTAGGTGACATCTCTTTCAACTATGTGGCTCACCGAAGTCATCATGAGAAGAGTTTGAACAACATTAATCGGCTAGCCCATCTCGAAGAGCAAAAGATCAACTTCCAAACCTCTTTCCAACCACTCGAAACAGAAAGGCAAGTGGACTTAGCTGAAAATCAACAGTTTTTTGCTCGGCTGAAGCACCTGATAGCCGAAAAGGAAAGAATAGACAAGGAGATAGCTGTGACTAAGCCCAAACTGGAGCAAATAAAGAAGAAACTCGCAGCTAGCGCAAAGACCAGAATCCAAATCTATCATTAATCCAAGTCTTTGGATAGAGAACTTATCCCTCTGGCTCAGCAAATGGAAGTTTTGAAAGAAGATGTGGCCATAGCTGAGCATGGCTTGGCTACAACTCAAGAAGAAAGGGAAAACTTGAAATTTCACATAGCTGAAGCCAAATCACCCATGGCCGCCCCTAAGTCCATTGAAGGATCTACTCCGGCTGATGTTGTTGAGGAAGAGGCAATGCCTAAATCCGCCGAAACAACCGTGACTGAGGTTGTTGTGATCAGTCCTACTAGACCTTTTGAGGAAGAACTCCCATCATCTGATCCTGCTTCTCTTCCATCCCAAATTAAGGAAAGGATAGAAGAAGTCCATGCCCCCGAGCATATACCTCCTTTGCCTTCGGCTGTCATAACAACCAAATCATCTGTTGAAGAGGATAAGGGTGACCAAGCTCAAACAACTACGGAATTTCCTTCCGCTGAAACACAAATGGCTGGACCAACCTCACCTGAAGCAATCAAATTCAAATCCAAGCTCTTGAGTTCGGCAGCAAGACCTTCACGCAGCTATTAGGATTTAAATGTTGTATTTTTCTTATATTTCCCTTTTAAAGAACAATTTGTATAGAAAGCCTTAGTCTTTTTATTTTGAATCCCTTGTTTCCCAAACAGAAGGATAATATGACTTCAAGTATTTCCCGTTACTTCGATTAAACTCTTCTTCTTGCATATTGACTAGTCGATAAGCACCCCCAGGAATAGCTTGACTAATAATGAACGGACCTTCCCAATTTGGTGACCATTACCCATATTTAGGATCCTTAATCCCAATCGGCAAAACGGTTTTCCAAACTAAGTCTCCTTCGGAGAAACGCTTACTTTTTACTTTCTTATTGTAAGCTTTAGCAACCTTTTGCTTGTTCAGCCGAATATTTTCTATGGCCATTAATCTATCCTCATCAGCTGATTCCAATTCCATCATCATTGCTTGGCAATAATCATAAAAAATCAGCCCATGTTGTTTAGCCACTCTAAAGGATTTGACCTTTAATTATAATGGCAAAACAGCATCATGACCAAAGGTCAACCGATAAGGTGTGAAACCGGTTGCAGTGGACTTTGAGTTCCTATGTGCCCATAAAACTTAGGACAAAGCTTCATGCTATCTTCTGGCTTGTCTTCAAGAGTCTTTTTAATCATGGCAATCAATATTTTATTAGTAGCCTCGGCCTGTCCATTTTCCTGAGCATAATAGGGAGAAGAGTGGACTAATTTAATCCTACACTCCTGAGCAAAGGCCACTATTTTATCTCCCGTAAACATGGTACCCATGTCTGTTGTGATCGATTACGGGATACCATATCTATGAATGATATGTTGCTTGGTGAAGCTAATTACATCTTGTTGTGTAACATTCACCATCGGCTATGCCTCCACCCATTTGGTGAATATAATCAGTGGCTACAATGATAAAGGCATGCCGTTTAGAAGATGAAGGGTATATTTTCCCGATTAGATCCATTGCCCATCCCATGAAAGGCCAAGGTTTGACAATGGCATGGATTTCCTCGGCTAGGACTCTTTAAACAGGACTATGCTTCTGACAAGCCTCATAACCTTTAGCATAGGCATGACAATCAGCCGTAATAGTAGGCCAATAGTACCCCATTCAATGCAAAGTCCATCTCATAACTTGTCCAGCTCTATAAGCCCCATAAATCCCTTCATGGACTTCCTTCATTGCTTTTAATGACTCATTTTGATGTATACATCTGAGACGAACACCTTCTTTTCCCCTTTTATACAAGTTATTATCCATAATAACACACTTCAAGGCCCTTTGTTTAACCTTAGAATCAACTTTAGCCGATGGATTCTTCAAATAATCTAACAATTCCTTCCTCTAATCATCGGCTGACTGATTCTCAACATTTATGACTTCTGGAAAACAATCATTAAATTGGCCTTCTTCCAATTTTAATTCCCTATATCCAGAAGCGTGTTGGGCCAAATCATTAGCTTCATCATTCTCCCCGCATGGGATGTGCATGATTGTGACATCACCAAACTCTTTTAACAAAGAGCTAGCCGTTTCACAACATCTTAAGAGTGCAGGGTTGTTGCACTTAAACTCCCCCGTTAGTTGTTTCACAACAAGTTGTGAATCACCCATAACACAAACATATTGAGCCTTCATGGAGATCAGGATTCTCAATCCCATTATCAATGCCTCATACTCGGCTTGATTCTTGGAATATTTTGATTACAGCTGACATATGAATCTCCAATCCTGCCTTGCCGGGCTAGTTATAGCAACTCCAGCCCCTACTCCTTTCTGAGTTTCAGATCCATCGAATCTCAGGATCCATGGTTGCAAATTAATGCAACTATTGACTCTTGACAGGGGGTCCTTCACCTCGACTGAAGGATGCTGAGCCACGAAATTGGCTACAGCCTGTCCCTTAACTGCCCTTAAGGGTACATATATTTGTACAAACGCACTTAATTTAATGGCCCATTTCATTAATCTCCCTTGTAAGACAGGCCTATTAAGCAAATATTTAATTATGTCAATCTTGCATAAAACCAAAACTTCTCGTGGCATTAAATAATATTCAAGTTTGGTACAAGCATAAAATAAAGACAAACATAATTTTTCTATAGGAGAATATCTAGACTCAGCATCGTTTAATAAATGGCTAAGATAATAAATTGCTTTCTCTACACCATCCTTGGCTTCCTGCGCAAGCAAGCAGTCGATTGACTCTTGAGCCGCAAAGATGTACAACCTCAACGGCTTCCCTGCAATTGGAGGTACCAACACTAGAGGATTGGCTAAAGCCTGTTTGATCTGTTCAAAAGCTTGTTGCTGCTTTTCTCCCCATATGAATTCTTCTGTCTCTTTAAGTTTGAGCAAAGGAGAGAAAAACTTCATCTTTCCAGCCGAATTTGCAATGAACCTTCTCATAAAATTGATTTTCCCTATCAAATTTTGCAATTCCTTTTTGTTTCTTGGAGTCCTGGCTTCCAATACTGCTTTGGCTTTATTTCTATCTATTTCAATGCCATGTTGATGTACCAGAAAACCCAAGGAATTTCCGGCCGAGACCCCAAAGGAACATTTCTCTGGATTCATCTTCAAATTATGAAACCTCATCCTCTGCAAAGCCATTTCCAAATCAATCAAAAGCTGATCAAAATCCTTAGATTTGACCACAACATCATCAATATATACTTCCATATTTTTCCCAATCAACTCATGGAAAATAGCATTCATTGCTCTCTGGTACGTGGCCCCTGCATTTTTCAACCCAAACGGCATCACTACCCGTTCAAAGATCCCAATAGCTCCTGGCATCTAAAAGCGGTCTTATGAACATCTTCTTTATACCCCAAATGTCCATCCATGACACTTAAGATACCATTGCTAGCCATAGCATCGACTAACATGTCGGCTATAGGCATAACATACTTATCCTTGGGTGTTGCCAAGTTTAAGTTTCTGTAATCAGTGCAAATTCTTAACTTTCCATTCTTCTTAAACACAGGAACAATATTGGAAAGCCAATGTCCCTCTTGAACATTAGCCGTGTGCTTGACCAGTCTCTATGGCTTCATGTCTTCATCATTGCACAGGATGATCCTTAGAGAAGTCATTCCCTCCTTTTCACTGAATTCTGCAACACGCCTTTTTCCTGTCGGGACAAGACTTTCATCTATCCTTGGCACCCTCCCCTTTTCTTCTCTAGTAGGCCTTTGAATAGGATTATTTTGAACAATCTTATCATGGGGCCTTGTCTGATAATTAGGCCTCCTTGAATGAAGATCTTATCGTTCAAACTGACCCCTCAAAGCCTGCACTCTTTCCTCGTTAGGTTCCGATAATTCGGTTACCAATCCATTCAAGCAGCTGAATGTTTGGGCTCTAGGGAATCCTTGGGGACCATACCTTCTCGGCTATTGCTCTAGCCTGTGAAAACACTAGTTCTTGGATTAACATGACTTGATTTGGATGCTTCTGACCTCTGCACCGCCATGATCCTAGGAGTTCCCAGCCTTGCAAAGACATCTGGTTTGTTCCTTATCTGGCTTTGTCCTTGAATCGTGGAAGTTTCATCCTTTTTTTACCCTTCCGAAACCTCTCCTTTTATTCTCCATTACTGCTGGATTGGTTGTTTCCACCTTTTGCATGGAGACCCCGATGGTCCAGAAAAGGAGACCATACCAATGGTAATGGTTGGGAACGGGTCAACATCAACTCCCATTTCAGCCACTACCTTGTCAGCCAATTTGAATCTACCATCCTTAATAGCCTTTTGGATGGCCTTCCTGAATACCACGTAGTTCACAGTAGCATGACTATAGGAATTGTGCCATTTACAATATTTCTTGTTTTTTAGTTCCTTGGTAGAGAGGATCCTGTGTCCTTCGGCCAGCCGAATCTGCTAATCTTTCAACAGATAGTCAAATATTTGGTATGCCTTGGAAATGTCAAAGGCATATTCCACTTTGTTCTCTGAGATAGCTGTCTCCTTTCCCTTAGGAGATCTTAATGCAGGGCATGAGTATGGTTTACCCCCTCAAGATTTCAGCTGCCATAATGTCAGCCGTGGGATCGGCTGAGCATTCGGCTGCCTCATCTGAGTCTTCAACTTCAATGATAGAAACCATATGTGGCCCCTTTCCTCGGTTAGCCCTCTTTTGTTCTCTCTCGATGAAGTATTGCTCTATTCTTGTGGATTTGGATGCCAACTGGCTCAAATCACCGCAATCTTGTGCCACCAGTTTCTCTCATAATTGGGGATGCATGTTCCCAATCGCCATACTCGCATATTCTGCCTCAGGGAATTGCATAGTACACCTACTTCCAAATTTTCTGAATCTCTCAATGAAATCTGCAATAGGTTTGTCCACTTTGTGCTTGAGATTCATAACATCAGCCACTGTCACCTCAGGCAGTGGTCTATAAAACCTATCATGGAAGCACCTTTCCATGTCTGTCCAATTCTGAACAGAATTAGGGGGCAACACTGAATACCATGTGAATGCCGTTCCCGTTAAGGACAATGGGAACAATTGCAATTTGTAGAATTCATTTTGGTTAGCCTCCCCACACTGAGCCGTGAATCTACTAATATGCTCCATGGTTAACTTGCTGTCATCCCCAGAAAAAGTAGCAAAGTCAGGAGTCTTGAAACCCCTAGGCAAGGGCATCATCTTATCAAACCATTCTGGATATGGTTTCCTGTAGACTGGCCTATTCAACGGCTTTAGCTGCACACCAAAATACCTCCTGATAGTCTCAGCGATCATGTCGAGATCAATCAGCTAAGGTCCAAAAGGCCTACCATCGGCTGCCAGCCCTTGAGGATAGATCCCCCAAGTGCAATAGCTGGCTGCCTGATAGGCATAGGTGCCCCCTGGTATTGATTTTGATTCCCAAGATCAAGTGTACAGAAGTTCCCGGTCTGGCCACTCGGCTGAGGTGGGTGCATAACCCATTGCTGCTCAGTCATGTAACCACCAGGAACCCTGTGTTGATATCCCTAAGCGGCTGTGTAATTACCCGAGAGAGGTGGGCACATGCCCCATGGCTGCTTCCTTGAATATTCTTCAACCGTTCTGCACAAAACTCCTCTTGGAGGAGCCGAACTCGTTTGACCAAAGGGTGGCTATTCTGGTACAGACAGAAGGAATGGCATGTTGTTTGAGGTAGGTGGAAGCACATTCCATGGTTGCTGCCTCGTATAATTACCAGATTGTCATGCCTGCATAACTCCATAGCCCGTGGATGATCCCGTTCCTTGGGTTTGATGACTGGCCTGCATGTTGGCAGCATGTGCCAGAGCACTTGGTTCCAATTGCGGCATGCCTATATACGCCACTGTTCCTGCTGGCCTTCTAGCCATAGAAACCTACCCAAACTATAGGTTAGAATGAGATTCACCACATGTTCCAGGAAAACTTATAGGATATTGGTTAGAAATGACAGCATTAGAATAAATAGGAGTAGGCAATGGTACTTGTTGCACGTTGTTCGACTGGACCACGGATAGGGGCCCTTCCTAAACTGGTGGCATACCAAAACCAAGATGAGTTCCTACTGGGAGAGTCATACATTGCTGACTCGACTGTCCTGGTTGCCCCAGGTTAGCTGAAGCTGCAGAGTTTTCAACAGAACCTTGTCTAGGCTCTGCTTGTTGGGCCTGCTATACCTCATTATGTACCATTGGTTTCACTATATCAGCCAGTTTCCTAGACATCTGATACATCAGCTCGTTCATTCATGTGTCTATCTTTTGTTTTATAAAGGAAGTTGTCATCACAATAGGTTGTGGTGACACTTCTTCTTCAGATGAACTTCCCACCGCGCCAATGCTTGGCGTAGCAGCATTGGAGACAGGGGTCGTTGGGGATGTCTGTGGAGAAGATGGCATTCCCAAAGGTACAAAACCGTCCCCTGCCTTCTTTGATGCATTTTTCTTAGTTGGCTGTGACTCCATGTTTTCTAGATCTCTTCCTGAGCGCAAGTGCATGCGCTAAAAATAATCGTGACCAGGAGAAATGAACCTCCCAATTTGTTCACCTTCGCTGGTCCCACCGGCCAATTTTGCTGTAGGATAAATTGGTGCTAGCCGTATACTTGGATAATCCTTCAACAATGATTCCCCTTTTTAATCTTTAAACGTTAGGAAAGGGATTCTGTTTCCTAACTTAGTGGGTTCCTAAACTACTCCAAAGAGCGTTTAGTGTGAAAGTGAAAGCGAGAAAAGAACTAAGCGCAAAAACTATGAACTCAAGATGAATAATGTGAAAATTTGCAAGTTGTATTTGATTGATTGTTTCTAATTCGAAATGTACAACTCATATTTATACTCAAAATTGTAACTCTATACTAAAGTCTCTTCTACTGACCACTAACTCCTATTTTTCAGCAACTAAAATGCATCATGGCTGACAAAAGACACTTTAATACGTAAATGGTTACAAAACCAACGGCTAACCATGACTAACAAAATTTCCTATATTTCAAGCATATCTTCACGATCATCCTAGTTGGTTGATCCTTCAACTTAACACAGATCCTTGAAACGGCAAACCTTCCAGCGTTTGGCTTTCAAACGGTCTTTTCTTTCCTACCCAAATCCCGCTTTTATAGACACCAACATTTAGCATTCCTAAATCCACGGGCTTCACTTGATCTTTGACTAATCAACTTAGCTCAATTATTAACCATGCAAATTTCTTCACATAATCCATCGGAGTATTTAAGCAATTCATCAATCATCGTGATAACTTAATATTAAAACGGCTACCAATTTTATCACTAATTCGGCTACCATTAATAATATTATTTCGGCTGCCTAGAATAATATATATATATATATATATATATATATATATATATATATATATATATATATATATATATTTATTCGGCTGCCCTTATTTCTATTCATTCGGCTCTTCTTATTCGACTGTTGCCTCACCCTGTTCATTCGGCTGACCATTAATCAACATCTACCGAGTGAATATTTTTTGTGGAGATAACACTTTCATGAATGTTTTAGTCTTCCAGTTGATGTTTAATCCACAACAGTTGTGAACAACAACTAGCGGCAGAGATATATTCAGCTTCACCGGTTGATAAGGCTATGGTACTTTGTCTTTTACTGGACCATGAGATGAGATTAGTTCCAAGATAATGACAGCCACCACTTGTGCTTTTTCGTTCAATTCTATCTCCAGCATAGTCATCATCACAATAACCCATTAATCTGTACTCATTTGTTTTCTTATAAAATAAACCCAGATTAGAAGTACCTTTTAGATATCTAAATATTCTTTTGACAGCAGTTAAATGATTTTCACATGGATCAGCTTGAAAACGTGCACAAAGACATACACTAAACATTATATCTGGTCTGGACGCAGTAAGATATAAGAGAGATCCAATCATACCTCTGCTATCGTCCATTTGAAATTTCTTCAGGAGATCTGTAGTGTACTTAATTTGATGAATGTACACACCCTTGGAGGTTTGTCTTACTTGCAGACCTAGAAAGAATTTGAGCTCTCTCATCATGCTCATTTCGAATTCTTTTGTCATAAGTTCAGAAAATTCCTTGCAAAGAGAATCAATAGTAGATCCAAAAATAATATCATCAACATAGATTTGGATTATTATGAAATTATCTTTATTTGTTTTCTTAAACAGAGTGGTGTCTACCTTTCCCATACAGAAACCATTTTCCATGAGGAAAGAGCTGAGTTTCTCATACTAAGCTCTAGGAGCTTGTTTGAGTCCATATAAAGCTTTTTGAAGCTTATATACATACTCAGGATGGGAATGATCTTTAAACCCAGGGGGTTGCATTACATAGACTTCTTCGTTAATTAACCCATTTAGAAAAGCACTTTTAACATCCATTTGATATAAAGTTATGTTATGATGAGCAACAAAAGATAGCAAGATACGTATTGCTTCAATTCTAGCAACAGGAGCAAAGGTTTCAGTATAATCAATACCTTCTTCTTGAGAATAACCTTGTGCTACTAACCTAGCTTTGTTTCTCACAACTTTTCCATCTTCATCCATCTTATTTCTAAATACCCATTTTGTTCCAATTATGGATTTATCGTTCAGTTCTTGAACTAAAGTCCAAACTTTGTTTCTCTCGAACTGATTGAGTTCTTCTTGTATAGCCAAGATCCATCCATCGTCCATGAGAGCTTCGTCCACAGTTTTTGGTTCTAACTCATAGATGAAAGCTGAATTAGCTTGATTTTTGAGGTTGACCTTGTTCTTACTTTATCACTAGGTTGACTTAGAATTTGATCTTTAGGATGGTAAGTTTTCAATTGCCAAGATTTCTGTCTATCATTTGACGATTGAGGATTGTGATCATCAGTTTTGACTTCTTCGGAGATTTCCTTCCCATTGTTGGTTGGACGATGATCATTCAGATCACGATCTGCAAGCGATTCGTCCAGCTCTGATAATACTTTATCAGGCTTCTTGCCATCAAATTTAACATGAATAGAATCTTCAACAGTTAGTGATCTACTATTATAAATTCTGAAAGCTTTAGATGTTTCAGAGTATCCTAAGAAAATACCATTATCAACTTTGGCATCAAATTTACCTAGATTGGCTTTAGTATTTAACATAAAGCAGGCACATCCAAAAGGATGAAAATATGATATGTTGGGTTTACGTCCTTTCCACAATTCATATGGAGTCTTCTTCTGTATTGGTATTATGTATACTCTATTTTGAATATAGCATGTTGTGTTAACAGCCTCAGCCCAAAAGTTTTTAGAAACAAAGTTATCATTGAGCAATGTTCTTGCCATCTCTTGAAGAGACCTAGTCTTTCTCTCAACGACCCCATTTTGTTGAGGTGTTCTAGGGGCAGAGAAATTGTGAAGAATACCATTTTCTTCACAGAATAGTTGGAAGTTTACATTCTCAAACTCTCCTCCATGTTCACTTCGGATTGAGTTGATACATATACCTTTCTCATTCTGAATCCTTTTGCAAAATATTGAGAATACTTCAAAAGACTCGTCTTTGTGAGCTAGGAACATCACCCATGTCCATCTAGAATAATCATCGATAATGACAAGCCCATATTTCTTTCCATTTAGGGAGGCAGTCCTTGTTGGACCAAACAAATCTAAACGAGCAATTCTAAAGGTCTGGATGTAGAAACAATATTCTTTGAATTAAAAGAATTTTTAACTTGTTTCCCCTTTTGACAAGCATCACAGAGAACATCAGATTTATAAGCAAGCTTTGGTAATCCTCTTACGAAGTTATGCTTTTGTAGCTTTGAGATTAATCTCAGGCTTGCATGACCAAGTCTCTTGTGCCAAATCCATTGTTCATCATTCACAGACATCAGACATGATACATTTTGACTAGGGAGTTCCTCCAAGTCAATTTTATATACATTGTTTTGCCTCTTACAAGTAAATAGAGTGGACCCATCAGCATATTTGAGTATGCGTTTATCTTTGTTGAAAGAAACCACAAACCCGTTGTCACAGAATTAGCTTATGCTAAGCAGATTGTGTTTTAACCCTTCAACCAGCAACACATTATTTATAGAGGGACAATTATACTTACCAATTTTACCAACACCTACAATCTTTCCCTTTTGATTGCCACCGAATACAACTGATCCTTCAAACTTTAGCTTTAGGTCTAGGAACATAGACTTTTCTCCCGTTATGTGTCGTGAGCATCCACTGTCCAGGTACCATGATTGGTGCTTTCTTCCTATTGTTAAGCAAGTCTACAACAGAGATTATCCTACTCTTAGGTACCCAGATAGACTTGGGTCTTTTTTGGTTAGTTGCAGGTAACTTATTAGTTCTAGCATTTCTTTTGTGTAAGCATTTGGACGTAGAGTGTCCATTTTTACCACAAATAGAACAATACATTACTCTTTTCATCTTAGTTTTCTTGCAAGATGTTTTTGGATTTTCTTTTTCATATCCAATACAGGATTTATCATAAAGAGATCTATATCTAAGAATTAAATTAAGCTTCTTAGATCCATCAGTGAATTTAGATAGACTATCAGTTTAGTAAATAACTTGATGCTCAAGTTTCTCAACCTCACAGGATGTACTGAGCTTAGAACTTGAGACTTCAGTTAGACTGATTATCTCTTCTCTTAGTTCTCCATTCTCAATTTTGACTTTGTCAAAGTCTTTATTGAGTTTGGCAAATTCTCTTTTAAGAGCTTTATATTCAGAATAAATAATGCATGATTCATTTAATAGCTCATCATATGCATCTTTAGAATATTTAGATATATTTACCTCTTCCTCTTCTATTTCTGTTTCAAAGGATATATTTGCCATAAGACACATATCTGCTGTTGGGGATGTAGGTGGAGATCTTTCCAAAATATCCATTAGGTTCATCATTCCCCAAGCAGTTGTTTCTTCAGCCAGGGCTTCTCTTCTTGTTCCGTGTACACTTCGAAACAGGGAAGCTCTTGCTTCACAATCAAGAGCAACTCTTCTTCTTTCCTCTAAGGTGCAATTTTCTAGAGGTTTCATCATGTATTCTCCATTGATGATGATGATGGGGCAGAATGATTCATCAGTGAGAGTTTTCCAGTGTTCTTCTGATCCTTGGGTTGTTCCAAAGGATCAGAAGTTTTCTTTCCAAGCTCCATATTCTGATGATTGATAAATAGGTGGTTCTCCAGAACGAGCAGGTCGCCTTCTCATAAATAGGGCGTCAAGCATGTCAAGCACTCTTTTTGCAATATCATAATACATCACAATGTTGACAGTTCTTTCGTCCAGGGCACACGTAAGAGTGTAGACAGCTCTAGCATTGATTCTTACTCTTCTTTCTTCTTCTTCAGAACAATCAACCCTTTGTTTAAGTTTGCGTTCAACATTGATAACAGTAGTAGGACAAAAGTTATCATCGGTGTATGCTCTCCATAGGTCATCAACATTTTGTTCTAAGTTGAATCTCATGAATAGTTCTCTCAACATAGCATAATCACCAGTTCAATAGAAAATAGGTGGTCTGCTTATAGAAAGACTACTGAAATCTGTTAATGACTTAGCCTCAGGATATGAGATGATTGAATAGGTAGATTGTTCCTCTTCTTCATAAGATTCTTCAGAGAGATGATTTTCAGACCAGAGACATAGGTTTGCCTCTTCTTCATTTTCTTCTTCTTCAGAGGAGTCAAGGTCTTCCCATGTTGCCATGAGATTCTTGCTTTTCTATTTGAAGAACTTTTTCTTATCTTTCAGCTGAGGGCACTTAGCCTTGAATTGGTCTGGTTTTTTGCACTCATAGCAAACCATTGGATTTTTGTCCTTGGTTTCATTATGGTCTTTGACCTTTTTCTTTGTAAAGGGTCTTCTTCTCATGTTTTTCTTTTTCACAATACGTTCAAGTTTCTTTGATATGAGAGACAGCTCATCATCAAATTCTTCTTCTTCATCTTGATCATTTTCATCGCTGGACTCATTTTCTTTGAGAACATTCGAGCTGCTGGCTTTTTGACTTTTTAAGGCAATAGTCTTGCCTTTCTTTGTAGGGTTGTCCTAGTTAAGCTCCTGCTCATGAACTTGAGGAGTTCCCACAAGATCATCTAAGGTCAAGGTTGACAAATCCTTGGCTTGAGTGATTGCAGTGATGAATGGTCTCCATTCCTTATGTAAACTCCTAAGGATCTTCGTAACATTTTCTTTTGTGTATAAAATTTTCCAAGAGATTTGCGATTATTGATAATAGTTTGGAAACAACCTATCATATCAACGATGGTTTCTCCATTTTCCATTGTGAACATTTCATATTGGCTCATACGAATAATGATCTTTGAATCCTTCACTTTGGATGTTCCTTCATGAACATTGGATAAAGTATCCAGATTTATTTCGCTGATTCACATGCATGAATTTTTTAGAACTTGTCTGGACTAAGAGCACACATTAGGGTGTATCTTGCTTTGTAGTTTTGCTCCGTCCTTCTTCTCTCATCTTCAGTCCACTGAGCTTCATCTTTCTCAGTGCCATCAGGATTGATGACGATGTGGGGACCATTCATGATTAATGGCCAAAGAGCAGAGCTGGTGCTCAAGATGAATCCTTTGAATCTTTCTTTCCAGTAGAGGTAGTGAGTGCCATTGAAAAAAGGCGGTCTAGTCAAGGAGGTACCTTCCAGAATAGGTTGACTCCCACTGGGCATCCCTTGTACTGCCATCGAGCTTCGGATCTTTTCCTCAAGCATGGCTAAATGCTCAACCCAAAGCTTGAGCTCTGATACCAACTGAAAGTGAAACAGGGAAACATAAGAAGGGGGGTTGAATTATGTTTCTTAACCGATTTTTGAAAGCCTTTTCTGAAAAGCGTTTTAGACAAGCAAAATGAATGAACAAAACAAAACGATAACCAACGTTTAAGAGACTTTGTTTTCAATCCCCAAGTTAGTAAATAAATAAACTTAACAAGATAGGGATAGAGATATTCAGACGGAGATATATCCTGGTTTACTCTTTCAAATCAAAGAGCTACGTCCAGTCCCTTTCCTGAGAAGGTTTTTCCACTAAATCACTTAGCATTTTTTCACAAGTTGTTTCCTAGTCACTCCATGACTACAACTCCAAGTATTCTACACCTGTCCAGGCTACAAGTATTCTTTTACAGACAAGCCTCTCCAGGCTCAACAAATCCAAAGACTTGGGTGAGGATTTTCGAGCTTTTTAAAAACTCACTAAGAGTGAGAGTATTACGCGATACAGCTCTTAACAATCTGTTTGTAACTTTACAATGAAAGAATAAGAAGGTTTACAGATCAATTTCTAGAGAGTGAATGCTTTGAAGCTTTTTTGTTGCACAATGAATTCTCTCTTGAATGTTTTCTTGCTCTTGTATTTTTGCTTCTTCAGAAGAGGGTCTTCTTATAGCTTTGTCTGACCTTCCAAATTCAAATGGTAGGAAACTTTTCCGCCTAGACACAGTGAAATATCTGTTAGACACAAGTCCATTTGCTAGCTGTTCTCTGTTCAATATTTGTCCTTCCAAAATGAGGAGCCAAGGTTAATTTTGGTAGAATAGCAGCTTGAATGGTAGCAGACTGATTTGCCTTGTTGGCCGACAAGCGTTTTGCTCTACGTGGTTTACAATGTACGACGCTTGTACCTTCTTCTATCTTATCTGAAAAGATATTTTCTTTTTTTAAAACCAATCAAGACTATTGAAAAAGAGCAACGTCATCTGCAAAATAAGTTTAGTGGACGCACAAGTATATAGAAAGTTGGACGCACACTTTATATAGAAAGTTGGACGCGCCCTTTATGTATAAAGTTGGACGCACAAATTGTATAGAAAGTTTGGACACACACAATACTATATGATAACTGTACGTAAGACTTTTACCACTAATGTCCAAAAAATTTTTGGACGAACCACAATGTTTCTTTGGACGCAGATATTGCTTTGAGCTTTTTGTCCTTTATGAGCTAGATGTAACTTTGGATGTTGAGAAACAATGTTCGTTTTGAGAGTCCGTCTGAAGTCAGAAACATATAAAAGGTCTTTTGGACCTTATGGATTAGTATAATCTGTACTTCAAGTATATTTATAAACATATAATAATTTTGTTAATCATTAAAACTTTTAGGGGTCATTAGCCATTACTGTTTTGGTTCTAACACTCTCAATCTTCATTTTCCTCCATTGATTCTTGTAGTTCCGCCATGATCAAGTTTATGATGCTTAAACTTCATAAATTCATAGAAAATTGTAGAAAAATCCTTTTAGTGTCAAACCAATTTCTATGAGCTAGTTACATCATCCTCTCCCATAATCCAAGAGCTTGTAACCAAAAGAGCTCTCTCTAGCTCATATGGGTATAGGAGGCCGAACCTCACCCTTTTAGATCATTAAAGTTTTGTTCAAAATTTTGTATAGGAAGAATTGATTAGTTCTATCACACTTAGTGAGTAATGAATCCAAGAGATAGGTATTTTTAGAGCTCCCTAGCTAATTTTCATAGCTTATGGCCGAACCAACCATTTGGGGGAAACATGAAATTTTGATTCAAGTTTCAAAATGGAGACTTGATTAGGTGTTAAGGTTACCTAGGGTTCCTTACTCCAAGAGATAGGAATTTTTAGACATCTCTAGCTATTTTTGGGACCCTACGGCTAAACCTAGTGTTGCTCTAAAAATGGTTGATGTGCTTGTGCAAGTATACACAATCGTTTAACAAGTAATAAAATGTAAGTGAGATCGTTCCCACGAGGATTATATGGTGAATCAAGTCTAAATTAATGGTTCTATTAATCAAGATTAACAAAGAGTAACAAATAATTTGTGTGTGTGTATCCAAGACAGCTTTGGTAAAAATAAATGCTAGAGCAATAAAAACAGATTTGTTAACAGAATGAGTAAAACAGCTACGGGGAAGTATCCCTTGCAACTTCAGTCTAGTTCAGTTATGCGTTTGCAATGCTACAGCAATTTGGCTCCAGGAAATGAAAGTTTGCTTTCCAACAGTTCTGAGATGAACTTCACTAAACGTCTCCTATTCCTAGGTCCATATTAGTTACATTCACGCCTCTCTTAAGCTCTTTCCAGCTAGCCTAAGAGTTAGAATGTTCATTCCTAAATCACTCTTCACCATAATTTTTCAATTAATGGTTTTACTCTTATCTATAAAACAGTTCTGCTACACTTAGCTTTTCCAAGCAGCCGTGAGCTCAAGTTCTAACTAAGGTGATCAAGCTCAATTAAAATATAACCAAATCAGATTTATAGAAAATGCAATAGCAAGGCATAACATAACATTCACTAGAAATCCATTACAAGTTCAACATCCCATAGCTACAAGAGGTTTAGCTCATATTAAGCTTAAAAAACCAAGAAAAAAATAAGAAATGGAAGAAGAAGCCATTACAATAGAGGAAAGAGAGAGAAAGGGGCGCAGTTGCTGTCCTTGCTCCAGTAGGGAAGAAGAAGATGTTTGGTCTCTCTCCTGCTGTCCCCCTTTTAGGGTTTTTCTGCCAGCATCTCCCAAGGCCCTTTCCTCTCTCATCCTTTTTGGGCTAAAGACTGATTAGGACAAGTGTCCTTGGCCCAGTTCCTTGACTTTAATGCACCAAACATCATTCCCACGTGTAGGACATTGTCCTTATCAGCAAAGGACAACTCAATTTGTAAGAGAATGTTTTGAGCCCTTGTCCTTGTGCACAATCAGCTTCAGCTACAATTGCTATAGCATATCCCAGAGCAACGTTTCCAGTTTAGCGCGTAGATCTCCAAAAATTGCCCTGCACAGAAAACTCATACTCAAATACTAAAAACAGTTCCAAAAGACACCAGAACACTAAAACTAACAAAAGACTCTTATGAAACACACTTCACACAAAACCACACTAAAACATTAAAAACATAAACTCAAAATACTCAAAGACCACAAGTACACAAGTGAAAAAGGTACAAATAACTCTTCATAAAAAGTGTTATCACACCCCCAAACTTGAATCATTGCTTGTCCTCAAGTAATGGAAATAAAAGAAACTAAAAAGAGAAGACACAAGGTTTTCTAAACCTCCACACATGTGCTCAAACACAGAGCTTTCTTCTTTTCAAACCCATTTCTTCACGAGGCATACTTGACAATGCCTCAACAATCATGAAGTACAATCAAGCAAGCATTCATGGCTATCCTCATTATCAACTCTCAGCAACATACTACAGCACTACACTCTCATAACCGTGTGTTCTTCCTCTCCTCTCAAGCTAAGATAGGTGCTCTCAATCGTCATTCAAATGCACATTCCAACACGACCGTGACAAGCTTCTAAACACACCACTCACAATCAAAACTGCACTTTGCTAGAGGACTTTATTTGGATGCAATGAGGCTTAGGTTTAGGTAGGAACAGTTCTAGGAAGGTGGCTACACTAGATGCAGCTTAAGTATGCTTCCTCTTTTTGCTGCCTCACTACTATTTCTTTCATGGCCCAGCTCACAGTAGTTAGGGAGGACTTTTTGATCATTTTCATTTGGTTTTACTCCCCTTTTTTATGTTATATAAATTGCTTTTTACCAGCAATAATTCGATTTCTAATATTTTGCCACATATCGGCTGCATAGCACCCCCAAACTTAAAACTATGCTAGCCCTCGAGCACCCCCAAACTTATTTTACAGCATGTAAACACAGGAAGCACACCAGCCACTCCAACTAGTTAGGACATTGGTTGTGCAGGATATGGCTTGTAATGTGGCTTCATTAGAAACAAAGGGCTTGCAGGCTCAAAGGGGTTTACACAAAGGTAGTATCCAAGGGTAGGCTATTTCGGCAATACTTGGCTCATGAAAACAAAAGGTGCCTCTAGCAAAAGCGTGTGCAGCAGAAATGTGTGCAAGTGTGAAAGCAGCAAGTCAAAATCAGAGAATTATGCATAAGACTGGTATTCACACAGAAAGAAGGAGAAAACTGTTTGGGCCCAAAAGCTCACAAGGTAGATCAGAATGCTACAGCATGTGCCTCGAGCGTCAAACAATTAAATCAGACAACAATCAAGTCAAAATTGCCAGAGAGATGCACTTGTGAAATATTAAAACGGACAAGCTGCATTAAGCAAAACCCCAGGATGGGGATGGTTGTACACATGGTGGGGTAAAACATATAGGAAATTATGCTGACAAAAAGAACAGGTGGGGTCAAGGTCCGCTGACCCCCACTCGCAACTACTTGCTACAATTTGAACAAAACAAAAACAGCAACAACAACTTAAACCATAAACCAGAAGAAATAACCAAAAAGGGAAACAAGGAAACTCTTGATAGGGTTGCTGCAAGAAATAACCAAAAAGGGAAACAAGGAAACTCCTGATAGGGTTGCTGTAACAAGTTGCAGCAACCTGCTGTGATGTGCTCAAGTGCTCAGCTTTCTGATGCGGGAGCTCTTCATGCTCCCTTTTGCAGTAGTGGTCTTGTTGCTTATAGGGGTTGAAGTCCCCACTTCTTTCACAAAGACCAAGTCTTCTTGGTCTTCTTCATCAGTGGCTGAGGCTGTTGTGCCCTCTTCACTTCCCCCTGCCCCCTCACTCTCTGCTGTAGCCTGCTGGTGACCCTTTCCCTTGGTGGCACTTTGTTCAGGCAGCCTATTCTTTCTTGTGGCAAGAGGTACATTGTCCTCCTCATCCTCATCAGAGGCAAGGTAATCAGCATTATTTTGGTGATCACATCCCGAAGAGGGGTGTCTGAAACTTTCTTCTTAGGAGCGTGAGAGGGGGTAGGGGCTGTTATTGTTGCTTCGGGTTCAGTTTCATCAGGCTCTGCTTCAGTCTCAGCCCCCAAGCCCGGCAGGGGGCTTGCACTTCTCTTTCTCTTGTTGCTTCTGATAACTTCAGTGGTGGTGGTGGTGGGTTGTTGCTGTTGTGAAGGTGCTGGTGGCATCCAGTCAGAGGAGTCCGAGCCATCCGGGACTGCTGTGGCACTTGGACTATTATGCTGCTCAGGGGTGTGATGCGGATCAGGTAGAATATGCATTGGAAACTATGGAATGGGGTGCACCTTCTTCCATTGGTTAAGCTCTAACACCCGTTGCTGCCATTTAAACTGATCCAGGGCAAATTGCTAATATAACTGCTGCTGCAGCATGTGTTGCTGCAGCATTTGAGTCAGCGACTCCACCTTTTGTTCTAGCCCTACAGAGCGGTCCTGCTGCTTTGAGGGCTCCCCTGGTTCCATAATCCGCTCTTGGTCTTTGGCTTGGGTTGCTTTAGCCGAGTTGGATATAAATCGATTGATTAACCCAATATCAATGCTTCCTGCGTATCTCTCCTCCACTTCCCCTTTTCGAAGCTCGATGCCACATCGCTTGCATAGGTCAGTGATAAAGCACGGGAAGACCAATTGACCTTTTGTGCTCGTGGCACAAGTGGCATGGAGATCTCCTGATGTATCAACCTCCCCACATTTATTTTCTTTCCCTCTATGATGCAGTAAAGGAGCGCCAAACGTTCCTTCTTAGTAGTTTCCGTGTGCGCAGTGGGGGAGAGCTTGTGGCTAAGGAAGTGATACCAAACCTTGGCGAAGGGTTGCAACGCAGACCTTGCGATTTTTAGCTGATTGCCAGAAGTTGGGAGCCATTTCATCCCTGGGACAGTCACAGCATCCTTCAAATCAGTTAGTTGCTTTATAGTGGCCTTCTTCAGTAAAGGCTGGTACTCATCGTCCTCTTCAGCCAGGTTCAGCTTTAAGTTGATGGTCTTGGCAGAGAAGCTGACCTTGCACCCCCTCACCATGGAGTGGGTTTGTTCAGCACCTCCAATGTTCGCATAGAACTCGCGAACAAGAGAACTGCAGAACCCAGTTGGGTGGCCAGCAAAACGTTTCCACTTGTGCTGGTCCATCACTACAGCAATTTCAGCAGGGAGGCCATAAGAAGCCTTGGTGGAGATGGTGAAACCTTTCTCCGCATGAGGTTCCCTAAGCATAGTAACATTAATGTACCGAGCTGCAGCTTCAGCATCAACAAACACTTCATACCCCTCAGACTCATCACTTGAGGTGGGTTTGCTCTTCTTCACAGCGGTATGCTTTACATGAGGCATGGCTGAGCGAAGATAAGGGAAAAATATGAAGATGGGGAAAGGAAGAGATTTGGGGGAAAACTGAAAAAGTTAGGGTTTGGGTGATGGAAGCGGTAGGTTTGCGTGTGGTAAAGGAGGGGAAGGCGTGGGATTTATGGAGAGATTTGATGGGAGAGTGATGGTGATTGACGCTGGTGGTTGGGAGTGTGTGGCTAGGAAGAGGCGCGGGTACCAAGGGAGAATAAATGGTCCGAGGGTTATCCTCCAACCTTTTGGATTATTTTATCTGGCTTTTACCCTAGCGTGACTTCTTTCCCCAAAAAGAAAACAACCACAATCCCGAATCAGTTACATGGGCCCAAACTTGTTTCAGCCCAAATCACAACCACAGTACCACCAAGACAGTTTTACCACCTTCAGCCACGACTCCAAATTTTTTGTTTTCTGTTTATTGAGTTAGTGCCGAAGAAAACTAAAAGGCACAAACAAAAATAACAGCTAAAAATAAAGAAAATAAAACGCTGGGCTGCCTCCCAGTAGCGCTTGGTTTATAAGTCCTCAGCCTGACTCAGAGCATGTTGAACATTCAAGGATGGCCATTACTGTGGTGGCCTGTGCCTTAGCAAATGGCTCACCCCAATAATGCTTGACCCTTTGCCCGTTTACCCTGAAGGTTGTAACACCCCGATTTTCGATTTTTTCTTTTAATCAGTATTTATGAATTTATATTTTATTCGAGGTCTTAGAAAGGAATATAAAATATTATGAGACCATAATCATGCTCAGTGATATCGTAGGAAGCTACGATTAAGTTTTAAGTCGAAAACTCAAACGGAGCCCGGTCTGCGTTTTTAGACTGACAGTATGATTTTACTGCTCAGGGGACCTCAGATGGACCCGTGAGCGAGACAGTAAGTTCTAGAATTCGATTCTCTACGTTTTGGTTAAATTTCGCAAAAATTTCAAAAAAATCATTTCCTGACCTCCGTTCGAGTGAAATCTTCAATCGGGTGGAGAACGGAGCCGCGTATGGACTTACTGGACCCGACAACGGATAATCTTGATATCACATCATGTCAACTCACTTGGGAGAGCATGCCAGAGTCGTCATGACGATCGGGAATTTCGGGACGCGAAATCACCAAAATACCCCTAACTTAAGCCTTTTCACCTTTTACCATTTTACCCTTTGAACCAAATGACCTTTTTACCCTTAATGAACTCTTTAGAAGGCTGGAACAGCCCTCCCAGACCCTCATTCCACGCAGCCCAGCCCCCAAGAACGCCAAGAACACTTCATCTTCCTTAGAGAAAAAACCTCCATTGAATCCTTGAGAAAACCTTGAAAGCTTGTTGAAATCACTTGATTTCTTGACCAATCTTAATCCATTTTAAGGTAAGATCACTTCTATGGTCTCATATCTTCTTGAATCTCTTTCAATATCAAGATCAAAACTCCATTTTCATGAAACTCATTCTTAGATCCAAAACTTTAAAAACCCATAGAAAATTATAGGAAAATCCTTTGGATGTGAAACCAAGTTCTTTGAACTCACCTCATCACCCTCTATCTAAACCCAAGAGCTCATGATCCAAGTCTCATCCTAGCTCTAAAACTCCAAAGTGGCTGAAACCTAAGAGTGATGATGAATAGTGTTTTTCATCAAATTTTTGATTTCTAACTCTTGATTCCATCCTTAGCTTTCCTAGTGTCCTTGAATCCAAGTGATGGAAAACCAAATCAATTCCTAGTCTAAATTGCCCTATATGGCCGAGAGCTTCATGGGGAAAATCCATGAGTTTTGTTTCACATTTTTTAGTCATAGGACTTGAAATAGTGTTAACTAAGTTCATGAACCAAGCATCCAAAAGTTTGGAACCAAATGAGATCCCTAACCCTTTTTACCTTTCATGGCCTAACTCTATACCTTTTAGGGGAAGGAAAACTTGTGTTCTTATGTTATAGATTGATGTTGATTTGTTGTTTGAATTGATTTGTGTTTGATTGTTTTAGGCGACGCGAACAAAACCGGAGCCGAGAACCGATCGAGTTTGCATTGAACTTCTTTTGTGAGGTAAAGGGAGGTAGTCATTTAAGTTTGAGTAGCTTCATAGTGCATGTTTGATATATGTGTTATGATGTCTTGAGTGATGATTTAGAGATGAGTTTGAATGATGTATATGTTTACTTATATCCTGGATTGATTGGATGTTAAGTGTTGTGCATAATTGCTATTCGATATAACTGTGGCATGGATGCCTTGAGTGATATCATTGTGATATTGGACTATTGATATATATCTATACATATATTTATATCCTAGATGAGCATAGGACTGGCTATGTCTCGATAATTGTTAAAAAACTCGAAATCCTAAATCTATGTTTTGAAAACCGTGTTTGAAATTAAAAAGCCGTTTTTGGAAAACGTGTTGCTTTTCAAAAAAAGTGAAGTTTCCTTTTTGAAAAGTATGTTCCTTGAAATTAAAAAGTGGTTTTGTGAAAAGTCGTGCAAAACGTATTTTATTTCGGTAAAGCGTTTTAAAAAGACGTGAAACCTTAGAAAGTGGTTTTTCTTTTCAAGAAAGGTATTTTTCCCGGAAAAATGTTCTCTTGATCAAAAAGGATGTTTTGTTTCAAGAAAACCAAAGTATGTCTTGTTTTCCAAAGTGTTTTGAGAAAATGAAATCAAAAGAAAAATGATGAACCTTTGAGACGAACCCGAACCTAGTGGCCGAGACATCGGGGCTAGTGTTTTGTGGATTGAGCACTTGGACTTCGTGTCCTGTGTTTTTGATTTGAGTGGGCATAATGCCTTTTTGAAATGAGTCATAGACTTTATGTCTCGACATTTGAAAGAATGAACGCAAAGAAAATAGAAAACTTTTTGTGTACATGCATGAACCGGCAGACGTGCCATTTGAAACCGAGCTACAACTCTAGTAGTTGAGAATAAAATCAGTCAAAACCACTAGGTCTATAGGGGCATTCTGTGTTCGAGATCCCACAAGTGGCCGGTGGCGTAGCAACCCCGTGCCATGGTAAATTGGCTGCAAACACGAATGAACTCGATCAGAGACTGGCGTATTCAGGATACGGTTATGACGTGGTACCCTGGAACAATTGGAGTTCGGACCTAAATATAGAGGCCGACTCATGAGAACAATTCTGTTACGGGTGTTACTACGGCCTATCGCTCGATGTTGGGAAGTTAGAATCTCCGGAGTACATGAATTAGAAAGATGATATTGAAGTCTCATGCATTATTATAACTGATGATAGTGTTTGGGATGTTGTACTGTATTATATAAATAATTATTCATATAACTGTATTTATCTGTGGATGTTTATACTGTTGTTTGTCGCTTGTGCGGCTATCGTGATAACCTTATATGAGTATCTCACCTTTGCCTGTACATGTTGGACACCTTGTTGTGTTTTTGGAACACATGTACAGATGTTGATCATAGGTCCCCGCGGAGACGTGAGGACTCGGACGATGGAAACTTCTGAAGGAGCCAACGTTGGGTTGTACCCCAATGGCTACTTTTAGCCGACCAGCTTAGGAGTCTTTTGTTTTGAATAGTCTTATATTATATTACTGCACACATGTTGAATTATTTCTAAGTCTGTAATATGTTATACATTAGACCAGGTTTTACGTTATGCTTATGTTTTTATGAACAGCGAATATCAATATTTGATGTGAAATTTATTCCTCCATCTTGAGTTGGTTGCCTATGCATGTAGAAAATTTTTAGAGCTGCGCTTTCGAACGTAGCTACTTAATTAAAGTATTTTCCGAAAGCAACCAGCTTTTTATTTTTCTTGATTTATTCCGCATTAGAGTCCGCATACGTAGCACCCGCGGAGGGGGGTGTTACATTAGTGGTATCAGAGCTGGTCGAGTCTTTCGGGAATCCTTGGGAAGTGAGTCTGTATGTTTATGTTGTGTGATCTCTGTGAACCTTGTTTGAATTGTTTCTCTGTTGAAGCAATGTGTGTTGGCACACTAGTTTTGATTTATGTTTCCTTATTAAGGTATGTTTGGTTTGCCTTGTAGGAAGACATGAATCCTAGAGGTGGTCGTGGTGGAGGTCCGGCACTGCTGACAACAATGCTAATGACAACAACATGAATCAGGCTATCCAGGCCATGGCTGATATGGCGGCTGTTGTTGCTCAACAGACAGCAACGATGGCTCAACAGAATCAACAGAACCAACAGAGAGCTGACCTTGCTGCTGGTGCCAGAGGGTTGGTCGATTTTCGGCATCATGATCCTCCACAGTTTCACGGGGACTGTGACCCGGAAAAGGCTGACCTATGGCTACAAGAAATATAGAAGATTTTTGCTGTTCTGCACTGCCCCGAGGAAGTGAAGGTGGACTATGCCACATTCCTGTTTCTGGGTGATGCAGAGTATTAGTGGGGAGGAACCAGACAACTGCTGGAAGCCAACAACCATGAGATCACTTGGGGAGTATTTCGCACCAAGTTTCTGGATAAGTACTTTCCCCAAAGTGCCAGAACCGAGAAAGAGCAGGAATTTCTGAAGCTGCAGTAGAGGGATATGTCTGTCTGGGAATATGCGGCGAAGTTTGAATCACTCGCCAAATATTTTCGCTTTTTCCAAGCTCAGCCTGACGAGGACTGGAAATGAGAGAGGTTCGAAGGCGGTCTGCGCTTCGAGATCAAGGAGTCGGTGTTGCCACTAGAGATCCGTACCTTCCAAGCTCTGGTGGAGAAGTGTAGAAAAGTGGAAAAGATGAGAAGTGGAAGGGAGAACAAGGGTATTGCAGGAGGACCGTCTAGGTCAAGGAACCCGAACCAGTACCAGCACCAGAAAGGGAAGCAGTCCCAGAAGAAGCGGTATTCCCGACCTCAAGGGAATAGTCAAAAACAACAACCTTATCGTCCTGTCGCTTCTGCTTACGGTGGTGGGAGCAGAAACGACCAGAACCAAGGCCGAGCCCAGAGATGTTTCAAGTGTGGGCAACCCGGACACCCAGCTGATAGCTGCAAGCTGAAAGGAGTTCTATGTTTCCAATGCGGAGAGATAGGACATTTCGCGAGGGAATGCCCTACACCAAAGCCCAAGCCGACTGTCAACAACATGCGGACTGCTAGACCCACAGCGAGGGGAAGGGTTTATACCATGAGTGGCGCTGATGCCTCCAAATCTGATGATCTCATACAAGGTAGTTGCATCATAGCTGGTAATCTCCTAACTGTACTATTTGATTTGGGTGCGACACATTCGTTTATCTCTTTGAATTGTGTGAGACAATTAGAGTTGCCTGTTTCTTCGCTGTCTTTTGATTTGATTGTCACAACTCCGACTGCTAAACCTGTTACTGTTAATATAGTATGTTTGAACTGTCCTATTACTGTTCATGATAGGAACTTTCTTGTTGACTTAATATGTTTGCCTTTGACTCAATTGGATGTGATCCTAGGCATGGATTGGTTTTCTTCCAACCATATCCTTTTAGACTGTGCACATAGAACCTTAGTTTTTCCTGACCCTGAGATTTATGGATTTATAACTGCCAACCAAGTAAGAGTTTCTTTGAAAGAAGGAGATCAGGGATACATGCTTCTATCCTGTTTAGGAATCGAGAGGGACATTGTTTTGAGCGATGTGCCGGTTGTCAAAGATTTTTCGGAAGTTTTTCCAGAGGACGTACCAGGTTTGCCACCTGTGAGGGACATCGAGTTTGCGATCGACTTAGTTCTAGGATCCGGTCCGATCTCTATAGCTCCTTATAGGATGTCACCTACGGAGTTAGTCGAGTTGAAGACTCAACTAGAGGATCTAATGTCCAAGCGGTTTGTGAGGCCAAGTGTGTCCCCGTGGGGAGCACCAGTGTTGTTGGTAAAGAAGAAGGACGGGAGTTCAAGACTCTGTGTGGATTATCGTCAACTCAACAAGATAACGATCAAGAACAAGTATCCTCTACCCCGCATAGATGACTTGATGGATCAACTTCAAGGAGCCGCTGTCTTTTCAAAGATCGATCTGAGATCCGGTTATCACCAGATCAGAGTAAAGAACGAGGACGTACCCAAGACTGCTTTTAGGACTCGTTATGGTCATTATGAGTACCTCGTGATGCCTTTCGGAGTGACGAACGCGCCTGCTATCTTCATGGACTATATGAACAGGATTTTCCGTCCGTTTTTGGATCAGTTTGTTGTCGTGTTTATCGATGATATTCTCATTTACTCGAAAAGTCCCGAGGAGCATGAGGAGCATCTACGACAAGTTTTACAAATCCTTCACAAGGAGAAGTTGTATGCAAAGCTACCCAAGTGTGAATTTTGGCTGGATGAAGTCAAATTCTTAGGACATGTGATTTCGAAGGAAGGAATTGCCGTCGATCCTATGAAAGTAGAAGCAGTACTTCTGTTTGAGAGACCCAAGACTGTGACAGAAATCCGCAGTTTCGTTGGACTAGCTGGTTATTACAGAAGGTTCATCGAAGGATTTTCGAAGATTGTTGCGCCGTTGACTCAACTTACGAGGAAGGACCAACCGTTTATGTGGACTGACAAGTATGAGGAAAGTTTTCAGACGATGAAGGAACGTTTGACAACCTCACCAGTGTTAGTACTACCTCAGCCAGACGAACCGTACGAAGTGTACTGTGATGCTTCGCATCAAGGTTTAGGATGTGTGCTTATGCAACATCGGAAGGTTGTAGCGTATGCTTCACGCCAGTTGAAGACTCATGAGAGGAATTACCCAACGCATGACCTTGAGTTAGATGCTGTGGTTTTTGCACTAAAGATCTGGAGACACTACTTATATGGATCTAAGTTCGATGTCTTCATTGACCACAAAAGTTTGAAGTACCTGTTCGATCAGAAGGAACTTAACATGAGGCAGAGACGTTGGATGGAGTTTCTTAAAGACTACGACTTCACTTTGCTATACCACCCTGGGAAAGAAAATTTCGTTGCAGATGCTCTGAGTCGGAAGACCCTACACATCTCTGCAATGATGGTTAAAGAGCTAGAATTGATAGAACAGTTTCGTGATCTCAATCTAGCTGTGGAAGTGAACAATGAGAAGATTTGTTTGGGAATGATCAAGGTATCTAGTGGACTGATGGAGACGATCCGCGAACAACAAGTAACTGATGAGTACCTCCAAGAGAAAAAGGAGTTACTGGGACAAGAAAAAGCTGCAGAGTTCAGTATGGGAACTGATGGTATCTTGAGATGCAATGGACGAGTTTGTGTGCCAAGCAACTCAGAGATGAGGAAGATGATCCTAGAAGAAGGACACAAGAGCAAGCTGAGTATTCACACTGGATCAACCAAAATGTACCAAGATCTGAAACAAAAGTTTTGGTGGCCAGGAATGAAGAAGCAAGTGGCGGAGTATGTAGCGTCATGTTTGACCTATCAAAAAGCGAAGGTAGAACATCAATGACCTGGAGGGATGCTTCAATCCTTGGATGTACCCGAATGGAAATGGGAGAGCATCTCAATGGATTTTGTGGTAGGATTACCAAGAACTTCCAAAAGTTTTGATTCAATTTGGGTGATCGTTGATAGGTTAATGAAGTCAGAACACTTCTTACCTGTTAAGATCAACTACTCAGTGGAGAGGTTAACTGAGCTGTATATTAGAGAAGTAATCAGACTAAATGGAGTGCCTTCAAGCATAGTCTCTGATAGAGACCCAAAGTTCACGTCACGTTTTTGGCAGAGTCTGCATCAAGCTTTAGGGACAAAGTTGAGGCTAAGTTCAGCCTATCACCCTCAGACTGATGGACAGACAGAGAGAACGATACAGTCGTTGGAAGATCTGCTAAGAGCTTGTGTTCTAGACCATGGTGGGAGTTGGGATGATCTGTTGCCTCTTATAGAATTCACCTACAACAACAGCTATCATTCTAGTATAGGGATGGCACCCTATGAAGCCTTGTATGGACGAAAGTGCCAGACACCATTGTGTTGGTACCAGGATGGAGAGAATATGATCGTAGGCCCAGAACTTGTGCAACAAACAACGGAAAAGATTAAACAGATCCGAGAAAAGATGAAAACGGCACAGAGCAGACAAAAGAGCTACTCAAATAAGAGAAGACGACCGCTCGAGTTTCAAGAAGGTGAACACGTGTTCCTGAGAGTCACATCTACGACTGGGGTAGGTAGAGCGATTAAGTCCAGAAAACTCACCCCCAAATTCATTGGACCTTACCAAATTCTTCGGCGTATTGGTCCAGTAGCTTACCATATTGCCTTACCACCATTTCTGTCCAACATTCATAATGTTTTTCATGTCTCACAACTTCGAAAGTTTATTCCTGATCCGTCTCATGTAATCGAACCTGATATAGTACATTTACGAGAAAACTTGTCTTATGAGACATCGCCTGTGCGAATCGTTGATATGAGGATCAAGCAACTCAGGGGAAGACAAGTTCCCTTAGTCAAAGTCGTTTGGAACGAAGCAACTGGAGACGCAACGTGGGAGCTCGAGGACAAGATGAAGTTACAGTATCCCAATCTTTTTCAAGGTACGTAATTTCGAGGACGAAATTTTTTTTTTTTTTTAGAGGGGTGGTAATGTAACACCTCGATTTTCGAGTTTTTCTTTTAATCAGTATTTATGAATTTATATTTTATTCGAGGTCTTAGAAAGGGATATAAAATATTCTGAGACCATAATCATGCTCAGCGATATCGTAGGAAGCTACGATTAAGTTTTGAGTCGAAAACTCAAACGGAGCCTGGTCTGCGTTTTTAGACTGATAGTATGATTTTACTGCTCAGGGGACCTCAAATGGACCCGTGAACAAGATAGTAAGTCTTAGAATTCGATTCTCTACGTTTTGGTTAAATTTCTCAAAAATTTCAAAAAAATCATTTCCTGACCTCCGTTCGAGTGAAATATTCAATCGGGTGGAGAACGGAGCCGCGTATGGACTTACCAGGACCTGACAACAGATAATCTTGATATCACATCATGTCAACTCACTTGGGAGAGCATGCCAGAGTCGTCTGACGATTGGGAATTTCGGGACGCGAAATTACCAAAATACCCCTAACTTAAGCCTTTTCACCTTTTACCATTTTACCCTTTGAACCAAATGACCTTTTTACCCTTAATGAACTCTTTAGAAGGCTGGAACAGCCCTCTCAGCCCCTCATTCCACGCATCCCAGCCCCCCAAGAACACCAAGAACACTTCATCTTCCTTAGAGAAAAAACCTCCATTGAATCCTTGAGAAAACCTTAAAAGCTTGTTGAAATCACTTGATTTCTTGACCAATCTTCATCCATTTTAAGGTAATATCACTTCTATGGTCTCATATCTTTTTGAATCTCTTTCAATATCAAGATCAAAACTCCATTTTCATGAAACTTATTCTTAGATCCAAAACTTTAAAAATCCATAGAAAATTGTAGGAAAATCCTTTGGATGTGAAACCTAGTTCTTTGAACTCACCTCATCACCCTCTATCTAAACCCAAGAGCTCATGATCCAAGTCTCATCCTAGCTCTAAAACCCCAAAGTGGCTGAAATCTAAGAGTGATGATGAATAGTGTTTTTCATCAAATTTTTGATTTCTAACTCTTGATTCCATCCTTAGCTTTCCTAGTGTCCTTGAATCCAAGTGATGGAAAACCAAATCAATTCCTAGCCTAAATTGCCCTATATGGCCGAGAGCTTCATGGGGAAAATCCATGAGTTTTGTTTCACATTTTTTGAGTCATAGGACTTGGAATAGTGTTAACTAAGTTCATGAACCAACCATCCAAAAGTTTGGAGCCAAATGAGATCCCTAACCCTTTTTACCTTTCATGGCCGAACCCTATACCTTTTAGGGGAAGGAAAACTTTTGTTCTTATGTTATAGATTGATGTTGATTTGTTGTTTGAATTGATTTGTGTTTGATTGTTTTAGGCGATGCGAACGGAACCGGAGCCGGAGCCGTGAACCGATCGAGTTTGCATTGAACTTCTTTTGTGAGGTAAACGGAGGTAGTCATTTAAGTTTGAGTAGCTTCATAGTGCATGTTTGATATATGTGTTATGATGTCTTGAGTGATGATTTAGAGATGAGTTTGAATGATGTATATGTATACTTATATCCTGGATTGATTGGATGTTAAGTGTTGTGCATAATTGCTATTCGATATAACTATGGCATGGATGCCTTGCGTGATATCATTGTGATATTGGACTGTTGATATATATATCTATACATATATTTATATCCTGGATGAGCATAGGACTGGCTATGTCTCGATAATTGTTAAAAGACTCGAAATCCTAAATCTATGTTTTGAAAATCGTGTTTGAAATTAAAAAGCCGTTTTTGGAAAACGTGTTGCTTTTCAAAAAAAAATGAAGTTTCCTTTTTGAAAAGTGTGTTCCTTGAAATTAAAAAGTGGTTTTGTGAAAAGTCGTGCAAAACGTATTTTATTTCGGTAAAGCGTTTTAAAAAGACGTGAAACCTTAGAAAGCGGTTTTTGTTTTCAAGAAAGGTGTTTTTCACGGAAAAATGTTCTCTTGATCAAAAAGGATGTTTTGTTTCAAGAAAACCAAAGTATGCTTTGTTTTCCAAAGTGTTTTGAGAAAATGAAACCAAAAGAAAAATGATGAACCTTTGAGACGAACCCGAACCTAGTGGCCGAGACGTCGGGGCTAGTGTTTTGTGGATTGAGCACTTGGACTTCATGTCCTGTGTTTTCTATTTGAGTGGGCTTAATGCCTTTTTGAAACGAGTCGTGGACTTTATGTCTCGACATTTGAAAAAATGAACGCAAAGAAAACAGAAAACTTTCTGTGTACATGAATGAACCGGCAGACGTGCCATTTGAAACCGAGCTACAACTCTAGTAGTTGAGAATAAAATCTGTCAAGACCACTAGGTCTATAGGGGCATTCTGTGTTCGAGATCCCACAAGTGGCCGGTGGCGTAGCAACCCCGTGCCGTGGTAAATCGGCTGCCGAACACGAATGAACTCGATCAGAGACTGGCGTATTCAGGATACGGTTATGACGTGGTACCCTGGAACAATTGAAGCTCGGACCTAAATAGAGAGGCCGACTCATGAGAACAATTGTGTTACGGGTGTTACTACGGCCTATCGCTCGATGTTGGGAAGTTAAAATCTCCGGAGTACATGAATTAGAAAGATGATATTGAAGTCTCATGCATTATTATAAATGATGATAGTGTTTGGGATGTTGTACTGTATTATATAAATAACTGTTCATATAACTGTATTTATCTGTGGATGTTTATACTGCTGTTTGGCGCTTGTGCGGCTATCGTGATAACTTTATATGAGTATCTCACCTTTGCCTGTACATGTTGGACACCTTGTTGTGTTTTTGGAACACATGTACAGATGTTGATCATAGGTCCCCGCGGAGACGTGAGGACTCGGACGATGGAAACTTCTGAAGGAGCCGACGTTGGGTTGTACCCCAATGGCTACTTTTAGCCGACCAGCTTAGGAGTCTTTTGTTTTGAATAGTCTTATATTATATTACTGCACACATGTTGAATTATTTCTAAGTCTGTAATATGTTATACATTAGACCATGTTTTACGTTATGCTTATGCTTTTATGAACAGCGAATATCAATATGTGATGTGAAATTTATTCCTCCATCTTGAGTTGGTTGCCTATGCATGCAGAAAATTTTTAGAACCGCGTTTTCGAACGTAGCTACTTAATTAAAGTATTTTCCGAAAGCAACCAGCGTTTTATTTTTCTTGATTTATTCCGCATTAGAGTCCGAGTACGTA
Organism: Ammopiptanthus mongolicus; assembly: GCA_039655645.1. NCBI lineage: Eukaryota > Viridiplantae > Streptophyta > Magnoliopsida > Fabales > Fabaceae > Ammopiptanthus > Ammopiptanthus mongolicus. The sequence goes on from CM077349.1 coordinate 55,137,712, forward strand.
GCACCCGCGGAGAGGGTGTTACAAAGGTCCTACCAGAGGTTATGTCAAGCAGTTCCATGGCTCAATGAGCTATTGTGAAGGGACCAACCCATCTAGATTTGAGTTTTCCTGGAAACAGCTTCAGTCTGGAGTTAAAGAGCAGTACTTGCTCTCTTGGTGCAAAGTCTCTCTTCTGGATCTTTCGATCGTGCCAAGCTTTTGTCTTGGCCTTGTAGAGTTCTGCACCCTCATACGAAAACATCATATGTTCTTCAAGCTCATTGAGCTGCAGCATTCAAGCTGCCCCAGCCTGGGCTAGCTCAAGATTGAGTCTTTTTACTACCCAGAAGGCTTTATGCTGCAGCTCAATGGGCAAATGGCATGCCTTTCCATAGACCAACCTATAGGGTGACATTCCTAAGGGGATCTTGTAGGCAGTCCTATATGCCCAAAGAGCATCTTCCAAGTTCAGGGGCCAATCTTTTCTAGTTGGATTCACCACTTTTTCCAAAATTCTTTTTATTTCCCTATTGGACGGCTCAGCCTGCCCATTTGTTTGCGGATGGTATGTTGTAGCCACTTTATGCCTCACCCCATATTTTGTGAGGACTCCATCAAAGAGCTTTTTGCAGAAGTGTATACCTTCATCACTGATAAATGCCCTTGGTGTGCCAAATCTTGTAAAAATCTGCTTTTGAACAAATTTCACAACAGATCTAGCATCATTTGTGGGGAAAGCTACAGCCTCCACCCATTTTGACACGTAGTCTACAACCACCAGAATATATAAATTGCCAAAGGAAGGGGGAAAGGGACCCATGAAGTCTATGCCCCAAACATCAAACAACTCCACTTCCAAGATGGAATTGATGGGCATCTCATTTCTATCTGAAATATTTCCTACCCTTTGGCATCTGTTGCAGCCCTTGGCAAAGCAGTAAGCATCTTTAAATAATGTAGGCCAAAAGTACCCGGCCTGAAGGACTTTAGCAGCCGTCCTCATTCCTCCAAAATGTCCCCCACATGGGGATGAATGACAATGTAAGAGAATAGCCGGGACTTCTGTTTCTGCCACACACCTTCTAAGCAAATTGTTAGCACAGTGCTTGTACAAGTATGGCTCGTCCCAGCAGAACTGCTTTGCTTGATGGAAGAACCTTTTTCTTTGTTGTGGACTGAAATCTGCAGGGACAATTCCACTGGCCAGATAGTTCACTAGGTCAGCATACCATGGTGTTTCAGCATCTTCCATAGACAGCAGCTGCTTATCAGGGAACAGTTCTTTGATCTCAGAATTCTTTGTGGCCTCATTCCCCTCAGACAGTCTTGACAAATGGTCTGCCACCTGATTCTCAACTTCCTTTTTATCCCTAATTTCCAAGTCGAACTCTTGCAACAAAAGCACCCACCTAATCAGTCTTGGCTTTGCATCTTTCTTGGCAATTAAGTATTTGATGGCAGCATGATCAGTATAGACAATCACCTTTGTGCCAACAAGGTAGGGTCTGAACTTGTCAAAGGTAAACACAACAACCAACAACTCTTTCTCTGTAGTGGTATAGTTCAATTAAGCTTCGACCAATGTTTTGCTGGCATAATATATAGAGTGAAATACCTTATCTTTCCTCTGGCCCAGGACTGCTCCCACGGCGAAGTCACTAGCATCACACATCAACTCAAATGGCATAGACCAATCGGGATCAGTTATGACTGGTGCAGTAATTAGGGCCTTCTTCAGAATTTCAAATGCTTCCAAACAGGTTGGTGTAAAATCAAAGATTCTATCATGCTCTAGCAACTACCATAGCGTCTTGGAGATTTTGGAGAAATCCTTAATGAATCTTCTATAGAATCTAGCATGTCCTAAGAAACTTCTCACTCCTTTAACTGAGGTAGGTGGTGGCAGCTTTTCAATGACCTCTATTTTGGCTTTGTCTACCTCCATACCCTTCTTAGACACCTTGTGACCCAACACAATTTCTTCCTGAACCATAAAGTGACATTTTTCCCAGTTTAACACCAAATTAGTTTCCTCACAACAATCCAAGACCTGTTCCAGATTTTCAAGGCATTCCTGGAATGACTCTCCAAACACTAAGAAGTCATCCATAAAAATTTCCATAGATTTCTCAATAACATCCGAGAATATGGCCATCATGCATCGTTGGAACGTTGCTGGGGCATTACAGAGGCCAAATGGCATCCTTCGAAAGGCAAAAGTGCCACAGGGGCAAGTGAAGGTAGTCTTTTCTTGATCTTCGGGTGCTACAGTAATTTGATTGTAACTAAAGTATCCATCCAAAAAGCAGTAGAACTCCTTCCCAGAAAGTCTATCTAACATTTGATCAATAAAAGGCAAGGGAAAGTGATCTTTTCTGGTTGATTTATTCAATTTTCTATAATCCATCCAAATCCTCCACCCTGTGACTATTCTGGTGGGGATTAGTTCATTTTTCTTGTTAGCCACAACTGTTATTCCCCTTTTCTTTGGTACACATTGGATTGGACTTACCCACACACTGTCAGAAATGGGATATATAATCCCAGCATCCAGCCATTTGATGACCTCCTTCTTTACCACATCCTTCATGATAGGATTCAGTCTCCTCTGGCTCTCTACACTATTCTTGACTTCAGGCTCTAGCAATATTCGATGCATACACACAGTAGGACTGATGCCTTTGATATCTGCCATTTGCCAACCGATTGCTTTCTTGTGTCGTCTCAAGGTTTCTATCAAACTGTTCTCTTGATTAGTAGTTAGGAAAGATGAAATAATCACAGGCAAGGTTTCCATAGCTCCCAAATAAACATATTTCAAATGAGCTGGGAGCTTTTTTAGCTCCAGAATAGGTGGCTTCACAACTGAAGGTATGTTGTCCTTGAAAGTCTCATCAGTGACTTCCAATGACTCAAAATTTCTAGCCCACATAGGTTGCCTTGCAGTGCAATCCTTTATTTCAGAAAGTTCTTCCAACAAGGGATCATCAGTACCAAATTCATACTCATCATCACTCAATCCTGTTCTTCTTGTCAGGAACTGTCTTTGCAACAAATCATCGAATGACTGCACAAATGAACATTCTTCCACTCCTTCGTCAGGATACCTTAAGGCATTGAACACATTGAAAGTCACATGTTGCTCATTAACCCTCATGGTCAATTCTCCCTTCTGTACATCAATGAGAGTTCTTCCTGTAGCAAGGAAGGGCCTACCCAGAATAATAGGAATTTCCCTATCTGCTTCACAGTCTAAAATAATAAAGTCCACTGGGAACACAAACTTATCTACTTTTATCAACACATCATCGATCTTTCCTTTGAGATATGCAATAGACCTGTCTGCTAGTTGAAGTGTCATAGTGGTAGGCCTAGCATCCCCAATGCCCAATTGTTTAAAAATCGACTTAGGCATTAAGTTGATGCTAGCACCTAAATCACATAGTGCTCTACCACAGTAGGTATCTCCAATAGAACAGGGAATGGTGAACCTTCCCGGGTCTTTCAACTTGGGAGGTACTTTGGCTTGGAGCATTAGGCTGCATTCCTTTGTCATGGCAACTGTATCAAACTCCCCAAGTCTTCTCCTCTTTGTTAACACATCTTTCATGAACTTTGTATAATTAGGCATCTGCTTCAAAGCTTTAACCAAAGGTATATTGATGTGTAACTGCTTCAGAATATCCATGAACTTGGTAAACTGCTTGTCTTGTTGTACTTTCCTCAACCTTTGAGGAAAAGGGGGAGGTGGTTTTTCTGGAATAAATTTAGGCAAGGGCTCAGCTTCTGGAACAGCCTCAGGCTTCTTAGCAATTCTCTCAGCTGTCTTCTCAACATTTTCACCAGTTGCTGGAATAGTCTCAGTTTCTTCAGTTTGCACTTTGCACTTTTTCTCTACCATGGCTGGTAACTCAGTTCCACTTCTCAAGTGTATTACTTTGCAGTGCTCCTTACCATGAGGGCTTGAGAATGAAGGAGTTTCAGTAGAAGATGTCAGGCGCCACTGGGTCTGCTATTCACTGCATTGGCCAACTAGCCTACCTGATTTTCAAGGTTCCTCATGGATACTCCTTGATTCTGGAACTGTGCCTTAGTTTCTAACATGAATGCCTTTAAGATAGCTTCCAAGGACATGTCTTGATTTGCCGGTTGTGCTTGCTGTTGTTGCCTTGGTTGCTGATTTGTGAATCCAGAGGGAGCAGTTGTGGATCTGGTAGGAAAGTTTGAGTTCCTTGGCGGAGCATTAGCATTGTTATTCCACGAAAAATTTTGAGGTTGCCTGCTCCCTGGATTGTAGGTATTGAAATAGGTTTTATCTCCCCTGTTGCTGCTATAGTTCACATAATTAGCAGATGCAGGATTGCTGAAACAGTCCTCAAACAAATGTTCTCCTCCACAATACACACAAGAAACAGTTTCAGCTTGGTGCACCTGTTGTTCATTTACCACTGGTTCAGTTACAGCTGCTTGAGCTGTCTAGTTACTCTTGTTGGTAATCGCTAGGTTTTTCACCGTGTTAGTTAAGGAAGCCAACTAACCAGTAAGTGCTGTAACTCCACTCACTTCATGCATTCCTGCAGCAGTTGTGCTTTTTCCAGAGGTAAGCTTAGCAGTAGGCCACTGATAACTGTTAGCAGCAATACTTTCAATCAATTCATATGCTTCATTATAGGACTTGTTCAGAAGAGTGCCTCCTGCAGAGGCATCAAGCATCATTCTTGCAAATGGCAACACTCCATTGTAAAAGTGCTCCATCTGAATGCATATTGGAATGTTGTGATAGGGGCATCTCTTTAAAAGCTCCTTAAATCTCTCCCAAGCTTCATATAAAGGCTCATCATCAAGTTGCTTGAAGGAGGTTATATTATTTCTCAGCTTTGCATTCTTCATAGGAGGAAAGAATTTGGTCAAAAACTTCTCAGCCATCCTATTCCATGTATTAACAGAGTTGGGTTCCATAGAATTTAGCCAGTTCTTAGCCTTACCAGCCAAATAAAATGGGAACAGTCTTAATCTGAAGGAATCATCAGTGACTCTTGGATTTCTGAAATTATTAGCCACAGTCAGGAACTGCTTCAGATGCAAATGAGGGTCCTCGGTTGCAACACCACTGTACTGCCCAAATGCTTGCAACATCTAGAACATGACAGGCTTGAACTAAAAATGCCCAGCTGTTATTTTGGGCACCACTATGCCTGTGTTCATTGTTGCCGGATCAAACAGGGCATAACCTCTGATAGAACTGGTTCTATCATTGGCTAAAGCCATGCTATTAGGTTCATCACCCATTGCAAAGTTGTTAGAACTAGTGGCAGTGGAGGAGTAGTCAATCTCCCTAACTCGACTAAGCCCTGGTTCTGCCTGTTCAACCTTCTGAATATTCTTTCGATTTCTAGGTCTAGTTGGAAATCAGGAGCGCTATGCCTGCGCATACAGAGTAAAGTACCTGTTGCTATAGCAAAACACTCCACAGATCAGTTGTCTCAACTAATAGAACTATCAATTTAATTAAAACTTGTCTATTAAACACCCTTATAATCCCCGGCAATGGTGCCAAAAACTTGTTGCTCTAAAAATGGTTGATGTGCTTGTGCAAGTATACACAATCGTTTAACGAGTAATAAAGTGTAAGTGAGATCGTTCCCACGAGGATTATATGGTGAATCAAGTACAAGTCTGAATTAATGGTTATATTAATCAAGATTAACAAATAGTAACAAATAATTTATGTGTGGGTATCCAGGACAGCTTTGGTAAAAATAAATGCTAGAGCAATAAAAACGGATTTGTTAACAAAATGAGTAAAATAGTTACGGGGAAGTATCCATTGCAACTTCAGTCTAGTTCAGTTATGCGTTTGCAATGCTACGACAATTTGGTTCCAGGAAATGAAAGTTTGTTTTCCAACAGTTCTGAGATGAACTTCACTAAACGTCTCCTATTCCTAGGTCCATATTAGTTACATTCACGCCTTACTTAAGCTCGTTCCAGCTAGCCTAAGAGTTAGAATATTCATTCCTAAATCACTCTTCACCATAATTTTTCAATTATTGATTTTACTCTTATCTATAAAACAGTTCTACTACACTTAGCTTTTCCAAGCAGCCGTGAGCTCAAGTTCTAACTAAGGTGATCAAGCTCAATTAAAACACAACCAAATCAGATTTATAGAAAATGCAATAGCAAGGCATAACATAACATTCACTAGAAATCCATTACAAGTTCAACATCCCATAGCTACAAGAGGTTTAGCTAAAAATGAGCTTACAAAAACCAAAAGAAAAATAAGAATGGAAGAAGAAGCCATTACAATGGAGAAAAGAGAGAAAAAGGGGCGCAGCTGCTGTCCTTGCTCCAGTAGGGAAGAAGAAGATGTCTGGTCTCTCTCCTGCTATCCCCCTTTTAGGGTTTTTCTGCCAGCATCTCCCAAGGCCCTTTCCTCTCATCCTTTTTGGGCTAAAGACTGATTAGGAGAAGTGTCCTTGGCCCAGTTCCCTGACTTTAATGCACCAAACATCAGTCCCACGTATAGGACACTGTCCTTATCAGTGAAGGACAACTCAATGTGTAAGAGAATGATTTGAGCCTTTGTCCTTGTGCACAGCCAGCTTCAACTACAATTGCTACAGCATATCCCAGAGCAACGTTTCCAGTTTAGCGCATAGATCTCCAAAAATTGCCCTGCACATAAAACTCACACTCAAATACTAAAAACAGTTCCAAAAGACCACCACACTAAAACTTACAAAATACTGTTATGAAACACACTTCACACAAAATCACACTAAAACATTAAAAACATAAACTCAAAATACTCAAAGACCACAAGAACACAAGTGAAAAAGGTACAAATAACTCTTCATAAAAAGAGTTATCACCTAGCTTCTAAGCGATTAGGGAAATTATGTTGTTAAATGTTCATGATTGAATTGGTTGTGTGTTTGTAGTTGTTGTCGGGTATTCGGACGAGAAATCGGGAGAATTCATGGACCGATCGGACGACTTTTCCTTCGGAGGATAACTTCAAGAGGTAAGGGGAGATTAACTCTAATAAGTTTGACAGCCTCATGGGATTTTTGTTGGATGATTGTAACCATGATGTGAAGTTGATGATTTCCTGGTTGATGCATTATGTGGCATATATGCTTGATTGGTCTAGTGATTATGTGATTGGTGCTTTGAAGATATACTATATGTGTTGGGATTTCAAGAGGGATAATTTTTAAAAACAATTTATAAAAACCTCTTGAGCGGAAAAACCCCTTTACTAAAGGACCACGTATTGCACATGAATCACAAGGATATTGTGTTTATCTCTTGAAGCATAGCTTTACCACGAACACTGTGAGCGCGCCAACAACACCGGTTAGCCAAAAATGCTGATAATTGCGATGCTCATAACTTTCGCTTTAGACCTCGTATCGCAAAACTGAACGGTGAAGATGTAGAGCCCATGTAACGAACCTGCTGTCCAAAAATCAGCCCGATCCAACGGTTAACGAATCTCAGATCATGAGATTACGATAACTATCCAGCCATAACCACCATAAGAAAAGGCTTCTCTATCACCAGTATTGCAAAGTAGAAATACCTCTACTCAGTCCATGCGAGCAAACCAACGTCGGAGATAGCGTAGTGCTAGCTATCAGGATTGGGAGAGGCATAGCACATAAAGAGATAAAAGAGGGCGCCCCTATTAAGGGTGTACAGCGGCCGTTATGAGTGCTCTGTGTTGTGTGTTTCTAAAGTGACGTGCACAGCTTACTAATAGCTGTCACTCACTTAATCTAACCCACTTGGGCTACTGTACGCTACAGGCCCAATGTCTAATTATTAATTAAATCATATTTAATTAATCAATTAAATTAATTCTGTGAACATTTGCTCTATGTGTATGACCCTATAGGGTCTCAATTAATTGGCAATAATATTAATTATTATTAATCATATTAATAATCAATTAATATTATAAACAATGAGCGGCATCTAGCAATACATCATTGGTATCCAATTAATTAGAATATTGGTGATACAATTAAAATCATATTGTAACCATATATAATGTGAAGTCAACGTCCTTTCGTCACAATGTCTTAATTGAACCCAAGGCAAAAATGTGTCATCCTTGTTAAATCCAATTATTTATTTCTTGATCTAGTAATTGACGTACGATCATGTAGGCCCAATATCTTATATTGTCCCACCTTCGTATGGCCATGCATTTCTACGTCGCATACCATCAAGAGGCCTATAAACATTACTCCTGTTATGTAGGAGGGATGAATCCTATCTACACCACTCACATTCCTCAACATGTTTTATTGCAGGCCTAATAACTACCTTTGTAACGCCCCGATTTTCAAGTTGTATAATTATTCAGTATTTAACATTTGTATTTTATTGGAGGGTCTAGAAAGTGAAATAAAATATTCTAAGAAGATAGGAATGTCCTACACAACCATAGGAAGCCATGGCTAAGTTTCGGGCGAAAGCTCAAACGGAGCCCGGTCTGCGTTTTTCACGCATAGTAGCCTTTTTCTACTATCGAGACCTAATTTGGACTCATGAACGAGACAGTTAGTCTCAGGATTTAATTTCCTACATCTTTGTTAAAATTCGTCCCGACGTTCGAAAAATAATAATAATATATTATATTCGGCCGTATAATCGAACCGGGAGGCCTTTGTAAAGGGACTCAACGAAACCCGATGACGGATAAGCTTGATACCACATCATGCTAGATCATTTGGGAGAGTATGCCAAAGTCGTCATGACGGTTGGAAAACTCTGGACGCCAAATTACCAAAATGCCTCTAACCTTAGTCTGGTACACTTTTACCATTTTACCCTTGAAGGAAATGATCATTTTGCCCTTAAGTGACTCTTTTTATTGGCTGGTCAGCCCCCATTCAGCTCCAACATCACGCACCAACAGCCCCCAAAGAAGCTCAAAGCTTCATCTTCCTCCTTTGGCCAAAACTCCACCATTTTCATGAAAGAAAAGCTTGAATCCATGGAGGAAAAGCTTGATTCTTTGATCAATCTTCATCAATATTTAGTTAAGATCACTTCTATGATCTCTAATCTTCATGAATCTCTTTCTATTTCAAGATCAAAATGTTGTTTCATGAAAATCCATTTTATGATCCAAAACTTTGAAAATTAATAAGAAATTGTAGAAAAATCCTTTTAATGGGAAACCAATTTCTTTGAGCTCACTTCATCATCCTCTACCTAAACCCAAGAGCATATGATCCAAATCTCATCCTAGCCTATTCTTCAAAAAGGGGCCGAAACCTAGGGGAAGATGATGAATAGTGTTTTTGTTCAATTTTTGATTTCTAACTCTTGATTCCATCCTAACCTTTCCTATTGTCTTTGAATCCAAGTGATGGAAAACCAAATCAATTCCTATCCCAATTTTCTCTTCATGGACGAAACCCTTGAGTATGAAGAACTTTGAGTTTTGTTTCACATTTTTGAGTTTTAAGACTTACACTAGTGTTCATTAAGCTTAAGAACCAACCATCCAAAAGTTTGGAACCAAATGTGATCCCTAACCTTTTCATCATTTTTGGCCGAACCTTAGGTCACATTTTGGGGAAAGAAAACCCATGTTTTGATGTTGTTAATTGTTTTTGATAATTGGATTGGTTTTATGTTTGTAGTTGTTATCGGGTAATCGAACGACGAATCGGAAGAATTCGCGGACCGATCGGGCGACTTACCTTCGGAGGATGATTCCTAAATGGTAAAGGGAGATTAGATCCAATGAGTTTGATAGTCACATGAGGTTGCTTGTGATGTGAATTGTCATAATGTTGATTTATGTTTTGAATGACTATATGTTGTGTATGTACTTGATTTATTTTCATGAAGTACATGCTTGTATAATTGTATATGAACTGTGGCATGGATGCCTTGAATTGAGATTTGATGTGTATAAATATATATATATATATATATATATATATATATATATATATATATATATATATATCCTGGATTGGTTAAGAGCATAGCATTGGCTATAGCTTGTTTTGAGGAATGAAAAGCTTCCAAGCTAAACGTTATAATGGCCGATTTTACTAAAAAGTATTTAGTTTGTCAAGGAAATACCTTCAAAAAGTATTTGATGTTCCGAAGATGAAAATATTTTTCATGAAAGTTAACATAGCTTTTAATGAGATTATATTTCTTTTACACTAACTTAGAACATGGTTTTAAACTAAGTTAGTAAGGAAAAACCTTTCCAAATTTGGTAAGGTACTTTACCTTAGCCATGTAGCAAAGCTTCTTAAAATTTAATGTGTTTTCAATCAAGAAGGGTTTTTGGTTTACAAAAGGAGTTTTTAACTCAGATCGTAAAGTTTACGCGTGAAAACCTAAGTTAAGTAATTAACTTAGAGTTGAAGACAAGGGATAATTAAGTATGGTATGTGGTGGAACAAGACCATGTACTATACCATTGATGACTTAGTACATCAATGACTGCATAAGGCTTAAGTGAATCAACACTTATTTCATTATTTGAAAATCAAGGAATTAATATCTTAGAAAGGATCAAAGACTTATTTCATTTGGTCTGTGGGGACAGTCGGCAATTCTGTAGCAGTCCGGATCGTTCCAAAGGAATCACGAGGTATTTATCCGATGGATAAATGTTTTATAAAACAAAGATGCGTATAGTTCCTATGGAATAGAACCTTAGTGAATCTTAAGGTTTATCCAATGGATAGACATTGCTTTATCGCATATGCTTTGTGTAAGCATTGGCATTTCATGTGCATAGTTGTAAGGCCTTGAGCCTAGGAGTTAAGCTTACACCTTGATGCGGGTGAGAATCTTACGGTGACGATCTTCAATGGTCTTTTGGAGGTATCAGGGTTGGAAAAGCTGACATGAGACCAGTTGGTGATTCTTCTGTGTCGTGGCGAATCCATGCAATACACTGATATCCCCTACTAGATGTCGTACTTTTCATGTTTGGTCGAGAGTGTTACCGTAAAGCCAGATACGTGCACGTTACGAATGTTGAAGCATCTTGCTCATGGTTGGCAATAACCGGAACATGTCCTCCCATTCAGTCTCTCCGACGATTTATTAGCTCCATGGAGTAGGGGTCAGAGTTTTACCCTTGTGGCATATGGCATTGAGTCATGTACATCACATTGCATTGCATAGCTGTTGATGATTACGTTTACTTATTGTATATTATTACTCCGATTTCAAAGATGCCTTATGCTGCTAATTGATTTATATGATGTACTGCAATTTATGGCATACTTGTGGACATGCTGTTACCTTGTGCATTGTCCTGTGTTACCTCTGTTATTTTAACTGTGTTGATGCATTATTTGTTTGCTGTTTTACTTGTGTGGCTATTATGATAAACTTGTGAAAGAGTATCTCACCCTTGCCTGTACATGTTGGACACCCTGTTGTGTTTTTTGAACACATGTACAGATATTTTCCAGCGGTCATCTGGGTCACTGCGGGACCCCGCGTTTGAGTTACTTGGTGTCGACGACGAAGACGGCGGACTATCAATGACGAGGCCCAATATCTTTTGGGCGATGCATGCTAGGTAGTATGCTTTATTGTTCTTAGAGTTTTGTTAGACCAGCTCTTAGGATTTTCTATATTTAAAGTCATGTCCATTGATCGTGACTCAGTATGGATGATGTGTATTAAGAAAGTAACGTGATGTATGCCTCAAGGAGAAGTGAATAAGTTTCATAAATGATGAGTTTGAATTTATTCCTTTGTTAATGTTTAAATTGGTATCAGAATTTCCGCAATAAATATAATAAGAAATTTCGAAAAGGTTTTAATTAACCGAATCATAAGAATTTTGGGTTATGATATGTGATACCTCGAGGGGGTGTTACAACCTTTATAGTTGTCCTGTTATAGACAACGTTTAATAGCATCTAAGCCTACAACTACATATGTTAGGAATCGTAATGACTTCAAGTCGAAGGACTACTTCACTATGGTCACCATGAGAATCGCTCATGACATTTACATAACTATTATGCAGCGTTCTCATAGCGGGTCACTCCAGTATAAATATTCCACTAATATTTATACCTTTGTGAAGACTTGATATCTTATATCTATGACCCGTGAGATGTGGTCATTAGTACACTCACATAATAGTCTTAATGTATTATTATTGTCCTTATTAATAATAATACTTGACTCTGGATATTTAAGAATAGTGTTCTATAATTTAATGACATCTCATAGTCAAGTCATACTTGACGTTCTATTAAATGAACTACCTATTCCAAGGACTTTATTATGCTATAAATATGATCATCAAATATAACATAATAAATAAATGCCTTACACATATATCAAATATATGATCAAAGTCATGATACAAACGATTATCTAATCAAAATAGATTGGCCACTAGGGCTTACCCCAACAATCTCCCACTAGCACTAGAGCCAATCGGGCATCAATATAGCACCCATCGATCTAGTGTGAGTGTCATGCTACCACTGAGCAAGAGACTCCAATAGTGGATTGTTTAGTGTTGTCATTCTGCACATCTTCATATCTCCTCTATCGATCATCTATCGAATGAGATGGAAGCACCTAAGTATATGTTTTGGATCATTGGTGAGATCAAGTTCCTTAGCTTACATGATTACTCCATCATCATCGCAACGAGATCAATGGAGTTCGCAAAGTTAGGAACTTCGATTAGGTCAAAAATGAACTTTCTGATCCAAACGGCCTCTAAATCTGTATTTTAGGTAACTATATACTTGGCTCTGTTATAAAATCAGCAATTATCTCACGCTTGGAACCTTTTCAAGCTCATAGTGCCACCATTAAGGCAAAACACAAAACCAGACTGCTATCTAAAGTTATCCTTATTGGTTTGGAAGCTAGCATCAGTGTAACCCATTACAATGAGCTCTTCCTCACAATTTCAAATCAAGAATGAATCTTTAGTTCTTCTCAAGTACTTAAGGATATTCTTGACTTCGGTCCAGTGACCTTCATTGGGATTGGATTGGTACCTTCTCATCATGCTCGAAGCATACGAGACATCTGTTCGAGTACAAATCATGGCATGCATAACAGATTCAATTGCCGAAGCATATAGAATCTTATTCATGTGTTCCCTCTACATTTGATGCAACAGGGACCATCCCTTGGACAGGTATACGCCATGTGTCATAAGCAAGATACCCTTTTGGAATCATGCACATTTAAAGTGCCCAAGCACTTTGTCAATTTATGTACCTTTGACTAAGGCCTAACAATTTCAGCGATCTATCTCCATAGATCCTGATTCCTAATACATAGGACGTTTCGGATAAGTCCTTCATTGAAAAGTAATTCCTTAACCATGTTTTCACATTTTGTGGTGTAGGAATATTGTTTCCATAAGTAGTATGTCATACACATACAATAAGAGAAAAAATAATTATGCTCCCACTAACCTTCTTGTACACATAAGATCCATCCTCATTCTTGATGAATCCAAACTGTCTTACAGTTTACATCAAAACGAAGATTCCAACTTCTGGAAGTTTGCTTTAATCCATAAATGGATGTTTGCAACTTGCAAAACCTTTCCAACATTCTCTGAATAAACAAAAATCTCAATACACATCCTCGAGAAGATGATCCTTGTCAAGGAATGCTGTTTTGACATTCATTTGCCAGATCTCATAGTCATACTATGAAGCAATAACAAGTGGGATTTGAATCAATGCAACTGGACAAAAGGTCTCATCATAGTCATATTATGAATTTGCTTGAAACCTTTCACAATCAGTCGCTCCTTAAAGGTATTCACCTTCTCATCCATGTTAGTCTTCTTGTTGAAGACCCACTTGCACCTTATGGGTTTTACCCCTTTCAGGTGACTCAACCAAGGTCCATACTCGGTTGATGTACATGGATTCTACTTTGGATCCCATGGCTCTTAGCCACATCTGAGAATCTAGGCCAACGACGGCCTCCTGGGAAGTCACAAGCTCATCATAATCCATGAGCGGTTCATCACATTCTTGAGTTAGGAGTATTCCGCATCTCTCGGGTTGATGACATGTCCTGTTTGACTTTTGCGAGTCTTGTGTTACTTGAATTGGTGGTTGGACCACAACATCATGTGGAACCGTTCTTGTTCCATTGCAGGCGGGTCAGTAGTCTGTGGTGCTTGGATTTATCCAAGCTCTACATTCCTCCCACTGCCTCCCTTGGAGATGTGTTCCTTCTCAAGGAACACTCCAGTCCTAGCGACAAACATTTTGTCCTTGGAAGTGTTGTAGAAGTAGTGTCCGTTTATTTCTTTAGGACAGCCCACAAAGATACATTTGTCACACTTGGGTCTAAGCTTATTTCAAACCAAACGTTTCAATAAACTTGACACCCCAAATCTTAATGAAAGACATACTTGGTTGCATACTATTCCATATCTTATATGGTGTCTTTCCGCTGTCTTAGATGGAACACGGTTAGGTGTAAAAGCTGTTGTATGTAAAGCATATCCCCTGAAAGATTCAAAGAAGTCTGATTGACTCATCATTGATCGTACCATGTCCAACAAGGTGCGATTTTTCCTCTCGGACACACCATTCCATTATGGTGTTCCAGGAGGAGTGAGTTTGAGATATAATCTCACACTCCTTCAGATCGTCATCAAACAATTGGCTTAAGTACTTACCACCACGATCTGATCGCATGATCTTAATACTTTTCCAAAATTAGTTCTCCACTTCGTTCTTGAATTCTTTGAACATTTCAAAGATTTATGGCTTGTGTCATACACAAATCCATCTTTACTGAAGCTATCAATAAACGAGACGAAGTACGAAATCTTGTCTTTTTGCAAACTTGTTTAGAGGTCCTCATACATCATAATGTATCATGCCAAAAGATTACCAGCCCTTCCACCTTACTAGTGAATGGAGCTTAGTCATCTTTCCAAACAAGTAAGATTCACAGACCTTAAACAATTCGTAATTAGATGAGTCCAAATTAGTGGAGCTTGGAAATGTGTTTCTTACTTATATGGTCTAAAGATATTGCTAAAGACATAGAGGGTCCATATCACTTGATTTGACCCTATTCACATTTATGTTATAGATGGGCATATCGAGATCAAGGACACAAAGTCCATATCTCATATGAATACAAGTATAGAAGACATTAGTTAAATAAATGGAATAACAATTGTCAATTTATTGTAACTTAAAATTCTTTCTTATCTATACAAGATATAGAAATGATGCTTCTATTATCAACTGGAATAACAATTATTTACTCCATTAATGCCCATAAGGCAAATTCAAACTCTTATAGTTAATGTAGCAACTTTTGCTCCATATCCAATCATAGAGTAGAACTTTACCTAATGGTAAATTCAAACTCCTATAGTCTATGTAGCAACTTTTGCTTCATCTCCACTCATAGGGTACACCTTTACCTTTTAGTCATTGTCCTACTCCCTTTGATCCTTCACATTAATGTGAGATCCATATGTGGTATCCAATACCCATAATGTTGGAGTAGATGTGTAGACTTTTATAACAAATATGCCTAAACAGGAAGTCATACTTCCTTTCTTGTCTTTATACTCTTTCTAATACCGCTTATGCCTTGCTAGCTCTTGTTAGAGCATCATAAGGTGCATGATCATATCACACGTCTCTATGATTGCAAGCATGAGATGTCGTACACCAATGGTATCGACTTGATGCTTCTATTAAGCCTCCATTTCGACCCTTATGGCAGTAGCAACAAATTGCTTGAGAACATACAGTTCTTTTCTCGTACTTGAGGACAATCCTTAAAATATGTACCAATCCAGAAAATTAATTCTAGATAACTCATCCTTCTCAAGGATGTATCGCAACAATAAAATAAAAGTTGTGTTTGTAGCCAAGGATATTTAATACAGCAACATGCAGAATATAAGTATCATGTTTAAAACATATTTAATAGGTCTTTTATTAAATATATGCTCCCACTATTTTACTCAAATCAATAACCCTCATCATTGACTCGGAAAATCCTGTTGAAAGATTTTCTAGTGGGACCAAGATCCATATTTCACCTCATTCTGAGTCAGCTATGGCTGATCGCCCAGAACTCAGCGATTTAGGTAGGAAACTCATTTCCAATTACATCCAATGTAATTCTTGGACCAGTTGAGTGAATAATTCCTTTTTCTAATCCATCATATTGATTAATGTCCAACCCCATGCCTCTATGCCATTTCAATCCAATTGAATACGCTTAGTTAAGTTTAACCCAATGGTTGGCAGTAGGTTATTTCACCTTTCGCGTCTCACCGGAATATATTAAGGTGCTCAGCTGTGGTATGACCCACACTTAAATGATTCTAGCCTTGACGATTGCCATGCATCAGGAGGCATTTAAAAACTTAATTTATTGAGCGAATTTTAATAATTAAGTGATCTCACCGGCTTGTTTATCATGTAAACGTCTCTCATAGCATACATGGCATACTAGCTTACATACATTCAAAACATATTAAGCATACAATGACATACATGCTATCAAACAATTTAAATTCCATATTTAAATCATACATCTCTTACATTTCATGCATCACATACATAAACATACAAGACATATAAAAGGTATTATAATTATGGCCTCCTAATGTGCAATAATTAAAACAAATTATTACAATCTTTGACACTCCAGCAAACTTCCAAAGTTTCTCCCACTGGCGTCATGATCTGGTGTAGCCTCCATGTCAACCCGAACAATTTACAAAATTTAAAATAAAATAAATAAAGTAAATGTCATGACACACAGGCTGTATTTATAAAATAAGTACAATAAATCACGACACGCAAGCTGTATTTATAAAATAAATACAATAAATCACTACACGCAGTCCGTATTTACCAAATAAAATTAAACACCAAAACTAAGGCCATAACCATATGCCGCACATTTAATAAACAATTTATAAATATGCAAAAAGGGACAAAATCATATTCTGTCCATCGGCACGGCCGTGCCAAACGGCGCACAGCCATGCTGAAAACTCGCCGACGATGTTCAACAAGTGCACGACCGTGCCAAATGGCGCACGGCCGTGCTAAAAGCTAGTTGACACCGTTCAAAAGTGGCACGGTCGTGCCGGCGCACAACCGCATTCACTAACGCTAAATCAAACGTGCATGGTCGTGCCAAACGGCGCAGCAGGATTCCAGAAGCGAATCCTTGTTTATGTCAGGAGCATAACCAATCACACAAAACATGTTCAAAGAGATTTATATCACATACAAATCATACAAACATGTTTTTAAACATACAAATCATATTTAAAAGCAATAAACATGTTATCACACAATGGCAAACAATCCTAGGATACATGGCAAACTACGACCAGACGCTCTGATACCACTATTGGGGTTTCAAGTGGAATAATTTTTAAAAATAATTTATAAAAACCTCTTGAGTGGAAAAACCCCTTTACTAAAGGACCACGTATTGCACATGAATCACAAGGATATTGTGTTTACCTCTTGAAGCGTAGCTGTACCGTGAAAACTGTGAGTGCGCCAACAACACCGGTTTGTCAAAAACGCTGATACTTGTATTGCAAAATTGAACGGTGAAAATGTAGACCCACATGTCACGAACCTGCTGTCCAAAAATCTGCCCGATCCAATGGTTAATGAATCTCAGATCGCGAGATTACCATAACTGTCCAGCCATAACCACCTTAAGAAAAGGATTTTCTATTACCAGTATTGCAAAGTAGCAATACCTCTACTCAGTCCACGTGAGCAAACCAACGTCAGAGATAGCGTAGTGCTAGCTATCAGGATTGGGAGAGGCACGGCATACAGAGAGAGAAAAGAGGGTGTGCCTATCAAGGGTGTACAGCGGCTGTTTTGAGTGCTCTGTGTTCTGTGTTTCTTAAGTGACGTGCACAGCTTACTAATAGCTGTCACTCACTTAACCTAACCCACTTGGGTTACTGTACGCTACAGGCCCAATGTCAAATTATTAATTAAATCATATTTAATTAATCAATTAAATTAATTCTTTGAACATTTGCTCTATGCGTGTGACCCTATAGGTTCTCAATTAATTGGCAATAATATTAATTATTATTAATCATATTAATAATCAATTAATATTATAAACAATGAGCGGCATCTAGCAATACATCATTGCTACCCAATTAATTAGAATATTGGTGATATAATTAAAACCATATCGTAACCATATATAATGTGAAGTCAACGTCCTTTCGTCACAATGTCTTAATTGAACACAAGTCATAAATACAACACCCTTTCCCGAATGTCACATTCTCGAACAATTATGAGGCCGAAAATAATATTAATGCGGAAAATACGGTTTTCTTTTTTTCGAATCTTCACAAATAGGTAATGGGATTAGTAAAGATAAATAATAATAACTGAACTTAGGTTCACCATGCATTTCTGAAAGATGAACTGAAATAAAATACAGAAACAGAAATAGAAATAGTACTATATACTGACATAGGTTCAATGCCAAACTGGCAACAGAATATAATAAGTACAAGGAGTCACAGCTCCCAAAAAGGGACAATAGATACTGACACTGTCTGGCCAAAACGAACTAAACAGCAAAAGTAGTCCCTTTCCGGACCCAAAGTAAACGCTGGCCAGAACCGTCGTTGCATCCATCTGCTCAAGCAGAAATAGCAATACTAGCAGAAAAGATATACAAAATATGGGTGAGATCCCGATTATCAACACAACAAAGTAGCAGAAGTAAAAACGGGACGACTCACCAGGTAACGAAGTACCCAACAAGCTTATCATATATCTCAATATAAATTATGTTAAACAATTAGCAGCATAAAATAAGGCATTCTCAAAAACAAAACAGCGATGTACAATCAATAAATGCAATCATCAACAGCCATGCAATGCAGTGCAATGTACATGACTCAATGCCATATGCCACAAGGGTGAACTCTGACCCCTACTCCATGGAGCTAACAAAACATCGGAGAGAGTGAATGGGAGGACATGTTCCGTGTACGCCAGCCTTGGGCAAGATGCTACAACATTAGTAACGTGCACATATCCGGCTTTACGAAAACACTCTGCACCAATCATGAAAAGTACGGCATCTAGTCCAGGATATCAGTTTATTGCTCGGATTCGCCATGACATAGAAGAGCTACCAACTGGTCACATGTCAGCCCTTCCAACCCTGATACCTCCAAGACCATTCCAATCGTCACCGTAAGATTCGCACCCGCATCATGGTGTAAGCTCAACTCCTAGGCTCAAGGCCTTACGACTCATGCAAATCAAATGCCAATGATTACATAAAGCAGATGCGATAAAGCAATGTCTATCCACTGGATAAACCTCAAGGTTCTCTGAGGTTCACTTCCTTAGGAACTATACGTGTTTTCGTATTTCAAAACTTTTATCCACCAGATAAATCTCGTGATCCCTCCGGGATCGGGTCATCACAAGACTGAAATAATTGAACGACTGACCTAGATCCGAATCATCAGTCCATCATTGAACTAATGTTTCAAAACCCAAAACATTTCGTGTTTGTGTTTATGTCTTATGAATTATGTCTCAAGTCCTAAGCATTATGAATAAGGATTTAGAATCCTCTTAGATAAGTCTTTGAGCCTTTCTAAGATATTATTCCTTGATTTTCAATTAATGAAATAAGTGTTGATTCACTTAAATCTTATGTAGACATTGATGAACTAAGCCATCAATGGTATAGTATATGGTCTTGTTCAGTCACGTATCATACTTTATTACTTCTTGTTTTTGACTCTAAGTTAATTACTTAACTTAGGTTTTCACGCGTAAAACTTTACGATTTTAGTTTGAAAAACTTTCTTTGTAACTAAAACCTTTTCTCGCGAGGCGAATATCAATTTCGCGACGCGAGGCTGAGAGGCTATTTTTACTTCTTACAGTCCTTCTGGTTAGCGTGGCGAGAATGTTATTGCATTGCGAGGCCGAGAAGCTGTATCCTTACTGCTCGGGCTAGCTCTCAGTCTCGCGTGGCGAGACTAGGTTAGTCAGGCGAATGCCTTATTTTCCTTTTTCCTTAACTTCTTCATTATTTCTCTTTTTGAAGCACTTAGTTTAATTAAATGACCTATGGCTAAAGTAAAAGACATTTTTCACTTTGGTGGAACACTTTAAATGTTGAAACTTCATTTGATCTTTGGATCAAAATCACTTTTTGTTTTTCTTTGAAACATAGATTACTAAAACACTTTCTTACTTCAAAACTTTGATAGATCAAGAACAACACACGTTCTTATGTTTCTTCTCACTAAGGCCACAAGCCTACTCCAATGAAAAGTGAAGATTTGCTTCACCAACTAGACCACAAGTCATAGCTCAATATGCTCACAAAATTGTGACAAACAACAATCACACATCATTGCATCATAATCAAGCATAAAAATCCATACTTGATCTAGAGATCAAAGTAGGTCTTTCAACATACATGAAAATGATTTTCATCCAATCACATCATCATAAACATATGCTAAAACATACCAAAGCATAAACTACCATTATTACAAACTTTATTCTACAAGAGAACTTAGCAAATAAAGTGGTGAACCCAAACCAAAAGGTTTCACCCACACACAAACTTAAACAACCATTTTCACCTCCACCAACTTTGGTGTGATGAGGTTCACCCCCATACCTGTTGATGAAATAATCCTCCGGATGAAAGTCGGTCGATCCGTTGCAAACCTCCCGATTACTCGTCCGAATACTCATCACCAACTACAAACAACACAACCAAACAATCATTAACATCAAACAACACAAAACTTTCCTATCCTCACCAACTTAGGTTTCGGCCCCTATATAGGAAAAATAGCTAGAGATGTTCAAAACTTCTTATCTTTTGGATGGATGATCCGTAGATATACCTAACACTAAAACAAGTCTTATTACTCAAAACTTGGATAAAAAACTCAACCTTTTACTACATGAAGGTTTCGGCCTCTTTAAGAAGAAAAGGCTAGAAAACTTATTTGGTTTCATGCTCTTGGATTATGAAAGAGAATGATGAAACTAGTTCATAGAAATTGATTTGCTATTAAAAGGATTTTTCTACACTTTTCTATGAATTTTCAAAGTTTTGGATCTAAACTTGGATCTTCATGAATCAAGAGATGAAATAGACAGATTAAGAGAGTTAAGATGAAGATCGTACCTCCTAGAATCAAAGACTAATGAGAAAAGAAACAACTTTTCACTAAACTTCAACTTTTATGAAGATCAAAGGTGGTTTTTGTGAAGAAATAATGAAGAACAATGAAGAACAAATGAAGAACTTGAAGAACTTGGAAGAAGAAGGAAGAACAAGTGAGAGAGAGTAGAGAGAGAGAGAATGGCCAGTAGTCCTAGTGAGAGAGTGAGAGAGATATTTATATTTTCATCCTATGGCAAACTTGTAAATAACTCAAAGGACAATTTGGTCATTTCCTTAAAAGACTGGGGGCATTTTAGTCATTTCATGTCCAGCTATTTTCAGAAAAGCCATCATGATAAGGCAACGAAATTCAACTTGATGGGACACCAAGATTATCCGTTCGCGAGTCCCGTTAAATCCCTTCGCAGTTCCAAACGTATCCCGATTCGAGTATACATCCGAATATAATATATTATTTTCAGTTTTGAACGTCAGGACGGATTTTAACAAATATGTAGAGAATTAAATCCTGAGACTTATTGTCTCGTTCATGAGTCAAAACTAGGTCTTGATAGTAGTAAAACACTACTGTCCGTGAAAAACGTAGACCGGGCTCCGTTTGAGTTTTCGTCCAAAACTTAACCATAGCTTCCTACGATAGCATAAAGTGTGACTATGGTCTCAGAATATTTTATTTCACTCTTTGGACCCTCTAATAAAATATAAACGTTTAAATACTGAAGAATTATAAAACTTGAAAATCGGGGCGTTATAATAAATATGTCATCCTTGTTAAGTCCAATTATTTATTTCTTGATCTAGTAATTGACGTCCGATCATGTGGGCCCAATATCTTATATTGTTCCATCTTAGCATGGCCATGCATTTCTAAGTTGCATACCATCAAGAGACCTATAGACATTACTCCTGTTATGTAGGAGGGACGAATCCTATCTACATCACACACATTCCTCAACATGTTCCATTGCAGGCCCAATAACTACCTTTATAGTTATCCTGTTATAGAAACGCTTAATAGCATCAAAGCCTACAACTACATATGCTAGGAATCGCAGTGACTTCAAGTCAAAGGACTACTTCACTATGGTCACCATGAGAATCGCTCATCACACTTACATAACTATTATGCAACGTTCTCATCGCGGGTCACTCCAGTATAAATATTCCACTAATATTTATATCTATTACTCGTGAGATGTGGTCATCAGCACACTCACATAATAGTCTCAATGTATTATTATTGTCCTTATTAATAATAATACTTGACTATGGATATTTAAGAATAGTGTTCTATAATTTAATGGCATCTCATGGTCAAGTCATACTTGACTTTCCATTTAATGAACTACCTATTCTAAGGACTTTATTATGTTGTAAATATGATCATCAAATATAACATAATAAATAAATGCCTTCTACATATATCAAATATATGATCAAAGTCATGATACAAACGATTATCTATTCAAAATAGATTGGCCACTAGGGCTTACCCCAAGAATATGTTGAGTATGAACTTGATTTACTTGATGAAGTATATGCCTAGATGTTTGAAAATGAATTGCGGCATTGACGCCTTGGATGAGATATACTTATGCTGTTGAATTGATATATATATATATATATATATATATATATATATATAACAAAAACCTGTCACAATTCAAGATCTCCAGGAAGAGATCAAGAATTTGAAACATGAAATCAAAGAGATAAAACAAGAACAAGCTGTTCATAAGCTTATTTTATCTCAACTTGACAATCAATCATCTGCACCTCATTCAGATGATGAACAAGCTCAACCCAATTACGATAAAAGTGTTAGTTATCATTTAGAGAATGAAGAACTTAACACTGACAAAGATCAAGAGTTTTTGTGCCAAATGCATTTTGGGATAGAAAGAAACATGTAGTCGATTTGCCTTACGAACAAGGTTTCACTGATAGGCAAATTCCTACGAAAGCCAGACCAATTCAAATGAATCAAGAATTACTCCAATACTGCCAAAAAAAGATTAATGATCTCTTACAAAAAGGTTTAATTAGACCAAGTAAATCACCATGGTCTTGCGCAGCTAATTGTATGACCAAGAAACCTAACACTTGTTTGAAATAATTTGATTTTAGGTTTGGACACAGCTAAGCCATTTCTCTTAATGATTCCTATAAAAATCCTAAGATGCTTGAAATGCTGGTCAATGGATTGAGAAAAGACTAAAATGTCGTCAATGTAGACAATGGTAAAGTTTGAATAAGGATTAAAAATGTCATTCATAATCTTTTGGAATTCTGAAGGAGCATTTTTAAGTCCAAAGGGCATTACATTTCATTCGTATTGCCCAAACGGTACAGTGAAGGCTGTCTTGTAGCGATCACTTTCTTTGATTTCAATTTGGTAATAACCAGATTTCATGTCAAATTTGGAAAATATTTTTGCATTGTGTAAGCAGCTAAGTAAATATATATATATATATATATATATATATATATATATATATATATATCCTGGATTGGTTAAGAGCATAGCATTGGCTATAGCTCCATAATGAAGATTAAGCTACTTAAAAGTCTTAATCAATGATTTGGAAATGTTTTGGTTTGAGATATGAAAAGCTTTTAAGTCAAATGGCATAATAGTCAAATTTACTAAAAAGCCACTAAGTTAAGAACCCAAGAGGAATTTAGAACAAGACTTAAGAAATTGAGAATTTGTGAGGAAAATAGTGAAAAATTGCTTTATCATTATTTTCTAAACATGTTGTACAAAGAAAGAAAACCTTGAAAAGTATCTAGTTTGTCAAAGAAAGAACCTTCTGAAAGTATTTGACTTTCCAGAACAAAAAGTCTCTTCATGAAAGTTTGCTCCGATAACAATCTTTAAAAAAATGTTTAAAACGATGGAACCTTTTGAAAAGGCATTTAAAGCCAAAATCCTTTGAAAATGAATCTTTAGGACTTGAGCCTTTGAGAATGGTTTTGTAAAGAGAAGATTTCGTGGAAAATAAGATTTAGAGCAAAAACGAGTTTTGGTTCACACCAAAGAGATTCTGAGTTTTGTTTTTAAGATTTGAACTACGAAAACCAAAATTTGATGAAACTGGTGATTACCCCTTCACGCATGTGAAGCACATAAACCTAGTGACCGAGACATCGGGCTAGAGTTTTGTGACATGAATGGACTTTGAGTCCTATATGCGAGTCTAGTGTCCACGAGTCGGCCTAGTACTTCGTGAATTAAGAACTTGGACTTCGTGTCCTGAATTTTGAACGAATCGGCTATATGTCCTTTAAAACGAGTCATGAGCTATATGCCTCGACATGAAAGAATGAACGATAAAGAAAACAGAACTTTCTGTGTACATACAAGAAACAGTAGACTTGTCATTTGAAAACGAGCTACAACTCAAGTAGTTGAGAATATGAGCCAGTTAAGACCACTAGGTCTATAGGGGCATCCTGTGTTCAAGCCTCCACAAGTGGTCGGAGGCGTTGCAACCCCATGCTGTGGTAATCGGTTGCCAAAAACAGATGAACTCGATCAGAGATTGGACTATTCATGATATGGTTGTGAGTTGATATCCCTGAACAATTGGAGTTCAGACCTAAATTGAGAGGCCGACTAATGAGAACAATTGTGTTACGCGAGTAATTGCGGCCTATCACTCGATGAAGGGAAGTTAGGAATGTCCGGAGAACATGAATTAGAAAGTTGATAGTGAAGTCTCATGCATTATTATAACTCATGATGATGTTTGAGATATTATGTCATATGAATGTCTATTAATACAACTATATTTATATGTGGATGTATGTTTTGACTGTCACTTGTGTGGCTATTACGATAAACTTGTGAACGAGTATCTCACCCTTGCCTGTACATGTTGGACACCCCGTTGTGTTTTTGGATACGTGTACAGATACTTTCCAACAGACCTCTGGGTCACTGCGGGACCCTGTAGTTGAATTCCTTTGTGTCGACGACGAAGATGAGTGGACTGTTGACAATGAGGCCCAGTCTCATTGGTACGATGCATGCTAGGTAGTATGCTTTATTGTTCTTAGAGTTTTATTAGACCAGCTCTTAGGATTTTTTTGACGTTTAAGTCAGGTCTTTTGACCGTGACTCAGTATGATATGTATTTAGAGATTGAAGTGATGTATGCCTTATGGCAGAGTTCAATGATTTTTATAGATGGAGTTTGAATTTCGTTTTCCAGCTGCTATTAAAGTTTTCAATTGGTATCAGATTTCCGCAACTAGTCTAATGAGTTTTTCGAAAAAGTTATAATTAACTGAAAAAGAAAATTTGGGGTACGAACTGTGACACCGAGAGGGTGTGTTACACAACGTAGGGATTGGGGTGCCACCCACATGTAGTCTCGCTCCCTCTGCCTCGGCGGTCGCCACACCCTGGGAAAAGGAAGAAAATGGTACACGCGGTAGGGGCCAATGATGTCCACATACGGCGGCATTCCGCTTCGAAAGATCAGACTAACGAGTCCTGTGTAATCCACCAAAAAAGTCGAGGGGTCCACCCGCCATCCCCTTTCGTCATGATAGACGATCTCACTGTCGCCTAGCACCGGCATCCGCGGTGCCCCTGTGATAAATGGGTGAAGCCTCGGGTCCCTCCTGTGCCTCGGCTGGCTCGTTGTCTTCAAGCGAACCCAAAAACAGAACAGCAAAAATGGCAATAGGGAGATAAGAAATACAGTGCATGATAAAGTCAAAAAAAACCAGTAATGCAGTAAACACATATAACATGTAGCATATAGCAAATATCACAGATATAACAGTCACTGCATTCCGACAAATGTCTCTCAAGACAACACATGCAGCAAGCATCCATCTCCATGAGTCTCACACTCAGATCAATCCTCTAGACCGGGGTATTAATACCATGCAGCATGTTGGCTGAAACTCACAAAGCTGGTTCCCACTATAATGGTTCCACACCCGATCAAGTCCACCCCGGAATAGGTTCTATGTTGGAATGGAGTTAGCTTTGTCCAAGAAACTGAACCGCTCATCGTGACCAATAAGAGTGCATCCCCCTTCCGCACCGGAATCGGAGTATCTCGGTTGCCTCGGAACGTTAGTCTGGAACAAATGGAAAGCTCTGGGATAAGTCGGGCAAACCGGACTGGATCAGGCTTCACGACAGGATAGGTGCTACCTCATCCGTCACTATAAACTATTCCTGAGACTGGCAACATCCCCAAGGTCACTCACTTGACCGCCCCATCTACCTTCCGTACCCGTACACAGGTACAACTAACCTCGCATGACGCTGGCAGCTCATACTACTTGTCATACGGCCTCGCCACTTGGCAGCTGATGATGATATGCAGCAAACATCCTCAACGGACTTGATACTGGATCTCACGCCTAAGATCTCAATCAAAAACAACACGATGCCACTGCATCCACACAGCCACAGCCTCAACGCCACGCGTCCACGAGCCACTGCTCAAACAATCACGACCATAGCATCGAATAGTCAGCATAACAGCAACTGCACCATCCACGATATCAACCCGACAACAAAATGGCACCTAGCCAAACTTAACTCTACGGCATTCCGCCACCATACGACAATTAACATAAGCAGCATAACGACATCAATATTAACAACAGTAATATCAACAATAGCATATAGCAGCATATCACATACCCATTAGCATATAGGCACTTAGACAGATAGCAACAACAGTCATCATTATAGCAGTCATGCGAAACAAATCATCCTCAATCAACAGTTTACTAACCTAGGGTTTCCAAACTTAACGACGATAGCCCAAAGTAAGCTAAACCTAGGGTTTAGGTACTTTATCGGGGCTCAACCACTAGTAGGGTTAGGGCTTCCCTACACATAGCAGAGAAACATCCTACACTACTCTTGCCTTTCTGACGGCAGCAGTACTCTTTCTCCCCACTTGAACAATCATCGCGCGAACTCCGAGACAAACTCCTCCGCACGCAGCTACAAGCTCAGCCACGAACACCCCCCAAATCCTCTTGGTAGCCGCGGCCTCAAGCGTCAATTTGCGAAAATCATGAGTGCGAACTTAGCCCTAATCACGAGCATAACACATATACAATAGTGTTAGCCCTAGGGCAAGCTCAAAAGATCAAAGAAAAAGGTAAAGACTCGAAGAACGCCAAGAACACGAAGAACACGTGTTAGGGAATCGAGTTTACCTGGGGCGAATCGAGAAATTCATCCGTCAAAGTCGAAGATAACTCCGCCGCGATCATAACGGTGTAGTCGGAATTGCGTTCCGGTACTTCGATTGCCTTGAAACGGAGCTTCCTCACTCAAGAACTCTGTTTGTCTCTCTAAACTCTCTGGAAAAGCTCTGAAATTCCACTAAGTTTCGTGCAACAAATAAGGAAGAAAGGAAAACTCCACTAACTTGAGCTGCTGTGCATGCTTTAGCGTGGACATTCAGCACGCTTGAGTGTGTCCACGCTTGAGCGTGAGTTCCTCTCCCCGCTTAAATGTGGAACCTTGTCCGCTCCGCCTTGACCCTGGCCTGACATGTGTAGCACACGCGTCAAAAAGCACACCAGCTGGCAAACACACTCAGAACGCTTGAGCGTGCAACGTTACCAACGCTTAAGCGTTGTCACGCTAAGGCATGCTCCCTTCCCACGCTTGAGCGTGTAGCTCAGCTGGGAAAAGTCTTCCAAAACTTCTGGCTCCCATAGTTACTCGTTTAACGCCGTAGGCACCTCCAACCTAGTTCAAGTCTATTCCTAAGCTTCAAACTAGG
This sequence comes from Ammopiptanthus mongolicus, assembly GCA_039655645.1. Classification (NCBI taxonomy): domain Eukaryota; kingdom Viridiplantae; phylum Streptophyta; class Magnoliopsida; order Fabales; family Fabaceae; genus Ammopiptanthus; species Ammopiptanthus mongolicus. The sequence continues at coordinate 55,165,704 of CM077349.1, forward strand.
TCTTAAACTAGCACACGACAATTCACACAATCATCCAATTCCCTAATCGAGATTAACCAACTCGATTAGAGTTATAGAAAATCAGGATGTTACAAATCCTATCTACATCATTCATATTCCTCAACATGTTTCATTGAAGGCCCAATAACTATCTTTATAGTTATCCTGTTACAGACAACGTTTAATAGTATCAAAGCCTACAACTACATATGTTAGGAATCGTAGTGACTTCAACTCGAAGAACGATTTCACTATGGTCACCATGAGAATCTTTTATGACACTTACATAAATATAATGCAGCATTCTCATAGCGGGTCACTCCAGTATAAATATTCCACTAATATTTATACCTATGTGAAGACTTGATATCTTATATCTATGACCCGTGAGATGTGATCATCAGTACACTCACATAATAGTCCTTATGCATTATTATTGTCCTTATAAATAATAATATTTGACTATGGATATTTTAAGAATAGTGTTCTATTATTTAATGTTATCTCATGATCAAGTCATACTTGACGTTCCATCAAATGAACTACCCATTCTAAGGACTTTACTACGTTATATATAATATCATAACAATAACATAATAGTAACACCCCAATTTTCACCCTTAGATTATTGGCTAAAATACCATTTTGGTCCTTTATCTTATTTTTTTAGTTTCAATTTGGTCCCTTAATTTGTCTCTGTTAACACAAGTTAGTCCTCTCCGTCAATGACATAAGCAAATGAGTTTCAAATTGGTCCTTTAAATTGTTAACAAGTTTCAAATTGGTCCCTTAACTTTTAAATGAAGTTCAAATTGGTCCCTTATATTTTAAATGAGTTGCAAATTGATCCTGTAAGTTGTTAACAAGTATAAGAAAGGGTCAATGCATTCGAGTCTAAGAAATCAGTTTTACGGTTGTCCATATCTTGAGTTCTAGACGTCCGATTGAGACGATTTTGCATGCGTCGGAAAGCTTAGAGAATTATCTACAAGTATTATTGCAGGTGTCAGGGCCAAATTCGGCTTCTATCAGTTCACATCGCGAAGGCAACGTCGCCGCGCGAATATGGCAGACAGCTTTTGGAGCTCTCCGGTTCGCCTCGCAAAAATTGACTCGGCTCGTGAATCGACGCACAAAAAAAACATCTTTTGGGCTTCTAATCGGCCTACAATGACCGTAAGTCATATTTATACCATAAGAGTCAACCTAAACCTATTTTCTAACTCGAAATATTCTTAGAAACTGCCTTTCTCTCTCTCTCTCTCTATACAAGGATTCCTAAACCCTTTTCAAGGATCGTTGAAGGAGATTGCACCTTTGTTCATCATTTTTCGTCGCCTTCGCTTGAGGAGCATCACTGCTATCACAATACCTCTTTCTCGCTGCTACTCTTGAACCTTTTGGGGCTGTGATCGTGAAATCAAGTGTCGTGAGATCGAGTGTTCGTGAGACGTAACCTTTTCTCTTCCTTTGTTCATTGTGATCGTCAAACCAGGTATGGGGGGAGAAAGATGATTATATCATATGGGAATGTTGGAATGAGATTGAGGTGATTGGGGATTCCCATGATCCCCTTGTGCCTTGAGTGATTTGTTGTTACCATTGTTGGAGCAATGGCTTGAATGATTGTGTGTTATAATTATCATATTGACTTTATTGTATGATTATACTATCATAAAGCGTGTATTTGTTGACATAATGTTATAAATATGTATGTATTACTATAAGTGCTGTAGTGTTTGTAAATGTTATTATGATAATGTTGTGATTAGTTGTAATCATGAATTATATGACTATTGGTTTGGGATTATAATATGTGAATATTGAGTTATAATTAAGGATGATTGTATGTGAACTATGATTGTGACATTATTGAAAGGTGATATATTGTTTATGTGTGAGACCCAACTCTAAGGAGCCCATGATGGATACTCATTTGTGGATGTTATGTGTGAGACCCAGATATAAGGAGCCTGTTTATGGGTACTCATTTGTGAATGTTTATGTGAGACTCAGCTCTGTAAGGCCTGTTTATGGGACTCAGCTCGGAAGGGCCTGTTTATGAACCTAATCATGGAATGGCCTGTTTATGGGATCCAGCCTCTAAGAGTCTGTTTATGGGTCCCAGCCCTAGAGAGCCTGTTTGTGAGTACTCAATTATGTGTGTTGTATGAGTCCGAGAGGACATTGTTGCTTGTGATTGTAATACGACATGTATACAAAATATAATGAGATGATATGTTAAACTGTTGTGAGATGATTTGATTGATTTACGAGAATGATTATGTTATGTTTGTGGGTGTGTAGTATTTATATGTGTATGTATATGTATATATGTATATCTATGTTTATGCACTCGCCTTAATTTCCATTTTACTTCCACAACATATGTATATGAGTATGTCATCTCACCCTTATGTATTTGTGTCTTTTCTTGTGCAATGTATGATTTGTTCAGATGACTCTCAAGTGACTGAAGAGTAACACGCCAGAGCTTACATGGAGTTGTTGATGCTTAGAGTATTAGTAGTTGAATTCTTTTGATGTTATTCATTTCTTTATGGGTTTGTTTAGCTTTGATCCATGTGACATCGGGCAATGGGATTATATTGTTTAAACTATTTATTATTTATGCGAAACTTGTAAACGTTTAATGACAATATATTTAATTTAATTGGATTTGAGGTTTAAGTTTATGAATGGTGATACTCTTAACTATTGCGAAAATGTTTATTAATGGTAGAACTCGTATCTTTTTTTCCGCAAAGAATCTTTTCTCAAATTAATATTTATATAATAAATGTATGTTGGGGTTAAGGGTGTCACATTAAGTGGTATTAGAGCAGTCGTGTCCTAACCGGACTGTGAGGTTGAGTTGTTAGAGCTCGGTCTGACCTTCAAGCTGTGCATTGTGTGTCTGTTGTGTTTCTCTGTATGAACTCTGTTAATTGGTGTGAATTATCTGACATTTCTATGGTGCATTGTTTGATTTGAAACTGTTTATTATCTTACTTGCTGCATCCGGTAGAAATTTCGAGGACGAAATTTTTATAAGGAGGGTGGAATTGTATCACCCCAAATTTCACCCTTAGATTATAACATGTTAATCGTTGCTTATATATATATATATATATATATATATATATATATATATATATATATATATATATATATATATATATATATATATATTCATATGTGCTTGTTATGTTTGCTCTTTATGTATGAGTTCATGTTTGGGTAGTTTAGCCTTTAGAAAGGGTCAATGCATTCGAGTCCAAGAAACCTATTTTACAGTTTTGTCCATATCATGAGTTCTAGACGTCCGATTGAAGCGATCTTCGATGCGTTGGAAAGCTTAGAGAATTTCTACAAGTCTTATTACTAGTGTAAGGGCCAAATTCGACTTCTATCGATTCGGCTCGCGAAGGCAACGTAGCCTCACGAATATGGCAGGCAGCTTTTGGAGCTCTTTGGTTCGTCTCGCGAATCGGCGCACACAGAAATGTCTTTTTGGGCTTCTCATCAGCCCACAATGACCCTAACTCATATTTATACCATAAGATTCGACCTAAACCTATTTTCTAACTTGAAATACTCTTAGAAACTGCCTCTCTCTCTCTCTAAACAAGGATTCCTAAACCCTTTTCAAGGATTCTTGAAGGAGATTGCACCTTTGTTCATCTTTTTTCGTCACCTTCGCTTGAGGAGCATCACTGCCATCACAATCCCTCTTTGTCACTGCTACTCTTGAACCTTTTGGGGTGGTGATCGTGAAATCAAGTGTCGTGAGATCGAGTGTTCGTGAGACGCAACCTTTTTCGGACATTTTCTCTTCCTGTGTTCATTGTGATCGTCATACTAGGTATGGGGGGGAGAAAGATGATTATATCATATGGGAATGTTGAAATGAGATTGAGGTGATTGGGGATTCCCATGATCCCCTTGTGCCATGAGTGATTTGTTGTTACCATTGTTGGGGCAATGGCCTGAATGATTGTGTGTTATAATTATCATTTTGACTTTATTGTGAGATTATACTATCATAAAGCATGTACTTGTGGGTATAATGTTATAAATATGTAGGTGTTACTATAAGTGCTGAAGTGTTTGTAAATGTTATTATGATAATGTTGTGATGAGTTCTAATGATGAATTATATGACTATTGGTTTGGGATTATAATATGTGAATATTGAGTTATAACTAAGGATGATTGTATGTGAACTATGATTGTGACATTATTGAAATGTGATATACTATTTATGTGTGAGACCCAGCTCTAAGGAGCCTGCTTGGGTGCTCATTTGTTAATGTTTGGGTGAGACCCAAATCTGCAAGGCCTATTATGGGACTCAGCTCGGAAGGGCCTGTTTATGGACCCAGCCATAGAATGGCTTGTTTATGGGATCCAGCCTCTAAGAGCCTGTTTATGGGACCCAGCCCTAGAGAGCTTGTTTGTGGGTACTCAATTATGTGTGTTGTATGAGTCCGAGGGGACATTGTTGCTTGTGATTGTAATGCGACATGTATACAAAATATAATGAGATGATATGTTAAACTGTTGTGAGATGATTTGATTGATTTACGAGAATGATTATGTTATGTTTGTGGGTGTGTAGTACTTATATGTTTATGTATGTGTATATATGTATATCTGTGTGTATGCACTCGCCTTAATTTTCATTTTACTTCCACAACATATGTATATGAGTATGTCTTCTCGCCTCTTTGTATTTGTGTCTTTTCTTGTGCAATGTATGATTTGTTCAGATGACTCTCAAGTGACTGAAGAGTAACACGTCGGAGCTTACGTGGAGTTGTTGATGCTTAGAGTATTAGCAGTTGAATTCTTTTGATGTTATTCATTTCTTTATGGGTTTGTTTAGCTTTGATCCATGTGACATCGGGCATGAGGATTATATTGTTTAAACTATTTATTATTTATGCTAAACTTGTAAACATTTTATGACAATATGTTTAATTTAATTGGATTTGTGGTTTAAGTTTATGAATGGTAATACTCTTAACTATTGCTAAAATGTTTATTAATGGTAGAACTCTTATCTTTTTTTCCGCAAAGAATCTTTTCGCAAATTAATATTTATATAATAAACGTATGCTGGGATTAAGGGTATCACAATAATAAATAAATGCCTTATACATATATCAAATATATGATCTAAGTCATGATACAAATGATTATCTATTCAAAATAGATTGGCCACTTGGGCTTACACCAACAGTCAGAAGTCTGGAAGGCTCTTCCCAGTTGAGTAGCACGCTTAAGCATGGGAAGAGTGCACAACTCAAGCGTGCCAACGCTCAAACATTGGATGTTGCATGCTCAAGAGTGCTGAGTGCGTTTGCCAGCTGATGTGAGTTTTGACGCGTGTGAGATATGTGTCTGGCTAGGGAGAAGGCGGAGTGGACTAGACTCCATGCTCAACCGTGGAAGGATCCCACGCTTAAGTGTTGGAATGCTTGGGTGTGCTGAATTGGCACGCTTAAGCATTCTTAGCAGATCAAGTTTAGTGTTTTCCTTTTCTTTTTCATTCTTGGCTCGAAATTTTGGTTAAGTCCAATGCGTTTTCCTGCTGCTAGAGAGAAACAGAGGTGTGAGAGTGAGAAAGCTTGGTTTGGAGGTGATTGAGGCGTCAGAATGTGATTCTGACAATTCCGTTGTGATCGTGACGATGAAATCTTCAATTTCTACCGAACGATTTCTCGATTAGCCTAAGGTAAAATCGAATCCCTAACATGTGTTCATCGAGTTTTCTACCTTTTCTCTTTAGCTTTGAGATTGCCCTAGGGTTAACATTATTGCATACGTGTTGTTCTCGTGATTTGGGCAAAGTTCATGCTCGTGATTGTGCGTGATTGGAGGTGTTCTCGCCGCTGTTCTTGGAGAAGGGGTACGAGCTGCAAGCTGTGGTGGTGCTCCAGTGATTGCATCAAAGTTCGTGCCAACTGCTCAGGTGGGGAAGAAAGAGTATTGCTGTCGTTGGGAAGGCTGTAACGCCCCAATTTTCAAGTCTTATAATTATTCAGTATTTAAGTGTTTGTATTTTATTGGAGGCTCTAGAGAGTGAAATAAAATATTCTGAGAACATAGGCATGCCCTAACCAACCGTAGGAAATCATGATTAAGTTTTGGGCGAAAGTTCAAACGAAGCCCGGTCTATGTGTTTCATTGACAATAATATTTTACTACTATCAAGACCTAATTTTGACTCGCGAACGAAACAGTTAGGTTTTAAATGAAATTGCGAAGATATCGGCGATTTTGAAAAAAATTCAAAATAAATAAGTTCTCACGACTTTCTTGGGCGAAAACCAAAGTCGGGTGAACAACGGAGCTGAATACGGGATTTCAATGACCCGCTACGGATATGGTTGAAGTCACATCACCTAGGAAGGTGTGCCATGACTCATCAGTGTAATGATTACGTTTAGAAAATATCTGGACGTGAAAAGACCAAAATGCCCCTAACCTTTTCCGTAATTACCATTTGCCCTAGGATGAAAAGACCGTTTTGCCCCTGAGAATTTATGAAATGACCCTTTTGACCCTGTGACTCACCAATGCCATCATTGCATTCTAGAAATATCTAGATATTTATAAGGGAAATGACAATTACGCCACTGGTCTTTTAAGGAATTACCAAATTACCCTTTTGGTTATTTACAAGTTTGCCATTGAGACAAAATAAAATCTCACCTTCACACTCTCTCTCTAGGCCACACGGCCTTTCTCTTTCTCTCTCTATCTCATTCTTCTCTCACTTGTTCTTCATTTTCTCTCTTTGTTCTTCATTGTTCATACTTCGAAACCTTTGAAAACTTGAAGTTTTTGCGTGATTCAAGCTAGTTTCCCTTAAGCGTCATCATCTAGGAGGTATAAACTCCATCCTAGCTCTCTTAATCTCTCTATTTCATCTCTTGAATCTCTTGATTCGTGAAGATCCAAGTTTTGATTCATAACTTTGAAAATTCATAGAAAAGTGTAGAAAAATCCTTTTGATGTGAAATCAATTTCTATGAACTAGTTTCATCATTATCTTTCATAATCCAAGAGCATGAAATCAAATAAGTTTTCTAGCCTTTTCTTCTTAAAGTGGCCAAAACTTATAGATTGAAAAAGGTTGAGTTTTTGATTCAAGTTTTGAGTAATAAGACTTACTCTAGTGTTGTGTATACTTGAGGATCATTGATCCAAGAGTTGGAAACCAAATGAGCTTCCTAGCTCATATGGGTTTTCTTGGCTGAAACCTCCATGTGTTGGTGAATGGGATTTTGGTTCAAGTTTTGGTGTAATAGGCTTTGATCTATCCTCACCACACCTAGTAAGGATGGAATCCAAGAGATAGGAATTTTTGGACATCCCTAGCTATTTTTATAGCTCCATGGCCGAATCCTATATAGGTAGGAATAGGAGGATTTGTGTTGTTAAATATTGATGTTTGGATTGACTATGTGTATGTAGTTGTGATTGAGTCATCGGACGAGGAATCGGGAGAATTCGCGGGCCGATCGGACGACTTTTGCTCGGAGGATAACTTCAACGGGTAAGGGGAGTTTGCCTAAGGGATTTTATGATAACTATATGTTATCCGTGATTGATCTGTGTTGCTCTGTTTGAGCTTCGTTGTGATTGTAATAATGGTTTATGCTTTAGTATGTTTTAGCATATGTTTATGATGATGTTGATTGGATGAAAAATGTTTTCATGTATGTTGAAAAACCATACGTTTATCTCTAGATCAAGTAAGGATTTTTATCCTTGATTATGATACAATGATGCATGATTATTGTTTGTCATAATTTTGTGAGCATTTTGAGCCATGACTTGACAAGTTAGTGAAGCAAAATCTTCACATTTACCTTATAATAGCTTGCGGCCTTAACAAGAAAATGATGGAAGAACATGTGTTGTCCTTAAACATTCAAAATTTTTGAAGTAAGAAAGTGTTTTAATAACTTATGTTTCAAAGAAAAACAATAAGTGACTTTGATCCAAAGATCAAGTAAAGTTTCAACCTTTAAGTGTTTTCACCAAAGTGAAACATGTCTTTTACTTTAACCTTAGGTCATCTAAGTGAGGAAGTGATTTAAAAGTGAAACAAAGAAGAGTTTTCATGAAAGGTTAAACATAGTTTCATGAGGCATTTCTTTTATCTTATAACAAAGTAAATGTTCCTTTTTTAAACATAATGGAGACCTTTTATCCTTAAGTTGATTAAAATGGATCATAGTTAAGGAAGTTAGATGAGATTACATTTCCTTTTCATTGATTTAGAACATGATTTTACACTAAGTTAGTAAGGAAAACCTCTTTTAAAATTAGTCAAAGTACTTTACTTTAAGCAAGTGCAACGTATTTCAAATCAAGTAAGTTTTCAAATGAAAACAATCGTTTTGGTTTACAAAGAGAGTTTCAACTCTATATAGTAAAGTTTTAAGCGTGAAAACCTAAGTTAAATAATTAACTTAGAGTTGAAGACAAGGGATAATTAAGTATGGTATGTAGTGGAAAAAGACCGCGTACTATACCATTGATGACTTAGTACATCAATGACTTCATAAGACTTAAGGGAATCAACACTTGTTTCATTAATTGAAACTAAAGGAGTAATATCTTAGAAAGGCTCAAAGACTTATCTAAGAGGATTCTCAATCCTTCTTCATAATACTTAGGATTTGAGATGTGATTCATAAGACATAAACACAAACATGAAATGTTTTGGGTTTTGAAACAATAGTTCGATAACAGACCGTGATTTAGATCAAGGTTAGTCGTTCGATTGTTTCAGTCTTGTAATGATCAGGACGAGAAGGACCCTGAGGCTGTGCAGGTATGGGACAGTACAGTTGAAGGAATCCTGAGGCTGTGCAGGTATGTGACTGTATAGTTGAAGGAAGGCTTATAAGAATTGATTGGTACTACCTATACCAACAAGATTCGTCTTCTTTTCAGAAGCCCAGAACATTAGAACTCCATATTTAAGCGTGCTTGACTTGGAGCACTTGTAGGATGGGTGACCTTCTGGGAAGTCTCCTAGAAAGCATGTGAGTGAGGACAAAACACGTTGAAAAGACCTGTGTTGGTTTGTCGGGACAGTTGGCAATTCTGAAAGTAGTCCGGATCATTCCAAAGGAATCACGAGATATTTATCCGATGGATAAATGTTTTAAAATACAAAGACGCGTATAGTTCCTAAGGAAGAGAACCTTGAAGATTATCCCTTGGATAGACATTGATTTATGGGATCCACTTTGTGCGAGCATTGGCATTTCATTGCATGAGTTTGTAAGGCCTTGAGCCTAGGAGTTGAGCTTACACCTAGATGCTGGTGCAAATCTTACGGTGACGATCTTAAATGGTCTTGAGAGATGTCAGGGTTGGAGATTCCACAAGTGACCAGTTGGTGATTCTTCTGTGTCATGGTATTCCGTGCACTGCTTTGACATCTTTGAATAGAAGTCGTACTTTTCATGTTTGGTCGAGAGTGTTTCCATAAAGCCAGATACGTGCATGTTACATTTGCTGTAGCATCTTGCCTATGGCTGGCATTAACCGGAACATGTCCTCCCATTCACTCTCTCCGACGATTTGTTAGCTCCATGGAGTAGGGGTCATAGTTTTACCCTTGTTGTGCATGGCATTGACTCATGTACATCGCATTGCATTGTATGGCTGTTGATGATTACATTTGATTATTGTACATCACCATTTTTCTTTCAAAGATGTCTTGTGCTGCTAATTGATTAATATGATATATTGCGATTTACGGTATGCATGTTGGATATGTTGTTACCTGGTGTGTTGTCCTGTGTTACTTCTGTTATTGTGACGTGTTGATAATACATATGTTCATATGCTATTTTGTGCGTCGTGCATGTAGTTATCGCGTTTAAATCTATATATTGGTTATTCACCTTTGCTTGTACATGTTGGACACCTTGTTGTGTTTTTGGATACGTGTATAGATACTTCTCAACGATCATTTGGGTCACTTCAGGACCCTGTAGCTTATATTTCTCGATGCTGATGACGAAGATGTGTAGACTGTTGATGACGAGGCCCAGTCTCATTGGTACGATGTATACTAGGTAGTAGGCTCTATTGTCCGTAGAGTTCTTTTATCAAACCAGCTCTTAGGATTTTAATGTATAATGTTGAGAAAGTCGGTATATGTGCTGTTGACAACATTTGTAAGGTTTGGAACTTCAGAATGAAAAACAATTTCCAGAAAACTTATATTTGATGGTTTAGGGTTTGTGAATAAACCCAGTTCATGTGTGTTGTTAAGTATAATGTGATTTTATTACTGTGATGTGTGTATTACTTTCTGAAGCATTATGCCGAAAAAATTTTACACCCGAGTTTTCTGACTAAAAGTAAATTATCCTTTTTCCGAAAGCAACCAGCAATTCTCTTTTAAATTTAATTCTGCATGTGTTATTTATGTAATGCCCAAGGTGGGTGTTACAAAGGCAAGAGTAGCGTAGTTGTTGGTATTATTGTGTGTAGGGGAACCCTATACCCTACTAGAGGTTGAGCCCTGACAAAGTACCTAAACCCTAGGTTTGGCATACTTTGCGCTATCACCGCTAATATTAAACCTTAAGTTAGACAACTGTTGATCGATGTTGGATTGTCTGAAATGCTGCTATGTTGCTTGCTGTAATAGTCACTACCTGTCTACATGCCTATATGCCTACTTGATCTATTGGAATGTTGTAAATGTTATGCTAGTTGTTGTTATTACTGTGTTGCATACTTTATGTTATGGATGTGTGCCGGTTATGCTGTTGAGTGACTGTGAGCCTTGTGTGATCGAGTTGATACCATGGAGGGTTTTGCTGATGTGTTGCGATGAGTTTGGAGTTGTGGCTCGTGGACGCATGGCGGTGGCCGTGTTGATCCGAGGCATCTTGTGTTGGATTTTCTGAGTGTTAGGCGTGAGGATCCACTATCATCTCGTTAAGGATGTTTGCTGCATGTCATAGAGGCCAAGTGGCGGGGCTGTATGACGGTAGTATGGGTTGCCAATGTCATGCGAGGTTAGTTGTACCTGAGTGCGGGTATGTAAAGCGGAAGGGGCGGTTTGTGTGGCCTTAGGGATGTTGTCGGACTCAGGATTGATCTACAGTGACAGATGGCGTTGCTCCTATCGTGTCGTGATGCCCGAGCCAACCCGGTTTTCTCGGCTAATCCCTGAGCCATTCCAATGTTCCAGGCTAACGTTTCGAGGCGACCAAGACACCCCGGTTCCAGGCTTGGAAGGGGAATGCACTCTTATTGGTAATGGTGAGCGGTTCAGTTTCTTGAGCAAACTAACTCCTGTTCCTGTGTGGAGCTTATGTTGAGGGATTCGGCCAACATGCCGCATGGGATTAGTATTCCAACTTAGAGAATTGATCTGAGTGAGAGATCCATGGAGATGTATGATTATTTCATATTTTTGACTCGAGAGATGTCTTGTTGTTTGAGTTATCTGCTATACTTGCCATATCTGTTGTATGTGCTACTTTTTGTATGTGTTTACTATACAGCTACTGCTATACCAATGTTACCACGTTGTATTCTTATCTCCCTACTCTTCTGTGTATGTTGTTCCGTGTATCTTTGTTCGTTGAAGACAACGAGCCTACTGACGTCATTGATGGACTCGAGATCACACCCCTTCATCACGGAGGCACCAAGGATGCCAGTGCCGAAGGAGTTGGAGATTATCTATCACGATGATAGACGGTGGCAGGTGGATCCCTCCACATTTCTGACGGTCTACACCGAGCCGGTCACTCTACTATTCCGGAGCGGGACTCCACCCTACGAGGATATCATCGGGCCGAACAGAGTGGTGCGGTTTCTACCCTTCACTCATGTGGGAGGTGCAAGCTACATCTCATTCATCCAGTTGGAGAGGCTTTGTGCTGAGAGGCCAGAGGAGGAGGTCCGAGCAGTACCTGCGGACCTATAGACGACGCAGGGTAGTAGTGTCTAATTCTTCTTTAGAGTATGTGCCTCTGAGGGTTTTGAAGCATACTCACGGATAAGGACAGGGTAGTTCTCGGTATCCACATCGTTGATGGCATGATACTGCTAGTGCATCACAGGATGTGAGGTAAGCGCCTTTTGATGTATATATTTTGGAGAAATGAGTGAGGGTAGTGCTGGTGAGCTATAAGAGCTTTTTACCTTTTGGATGTACATGTTTTTATATCTTTCCTTTTTATGTGCAGAGGTTTGTATATGTACAGTACAATGCTCTACTGATGGGGTCACAGTTGCATGATACATGTATCTAGTTATTTTATCTACGTTTTACTCTGATTACTTTTATACCTTTCCGTACGCGTGTTTGTTTGTTTATCGCTTTCTTTTGCTACACTTACCGTTTAACGCGCTAACGCTATAATATGGTTAAGGTATAGTCATAAATAAAATTTTGGGACTAATGGGATTATCCTTCGCAAGGAGGGTCGTCTCACCTGGAACTTCTGCCTTGAAGCCCAAGGGCAGGGTGGCTAAGGAAGGCACTTACTGTTAAGTCTCCAAACGTCTGTAATAACTATACGCACAAGCGTCTGTTCCCTACGTTTTGATATATCTAAATATTTTGATTAAATGATTTTAATGAACTATGTGAATATTGCTGATGATCTACTTGAGTGTGCAGATTATAAGCGTCTTATCTAATCAATCTCAAGAAACCTTCTAGTCATATGATAAGGTATCAGATATACAAGCTCAAGCATCTAGAAGACGAACATAATACTAAAACCAAACATAGAAGCAATCACTGCTTTGAAGCGTCTGAATGTTGGTCATATCAAAGGATACAAGTCTTACATAAAGAGCATAGAAGCGTTTGAAGAAACTCGAAAGAATATTTCTTGGAGCAATATCAATGAAGCGTCTGATATCTCTCTCAAAGCAAAGAAGTCTTGACAAGTCATCTATTGTAAATATTCAAAAGAATCAAGCAAAGAGCTCAAGCGTCTCATACCCGTTCACAAAGGAATCACATAAAGAAGCATCATGACAAGAAATTAACTGATCAGAAGAAATATTAAATATGTTCTCTGCATATTTAATAATACTATTTGAATGGATAGTACTACCTATTACACATAATAACACTCTAAAAAGAATTGATGTTCTGACTTGTTGCGAGAAAGAAGAAAGTCGCACTGCAAAATCTGAAGCTACTCTGAATAGTTTTGCTGCTCTGAACAGAAGTGCACGATTACACTAAGATTGTCTTCAATGGTCCACTATCTTCATCAGAACGATTACTTCGCATTGAATACCGTGACATCTTGAAATGAAGGCTTAGAAGAGGACTCGTCTCACCATGGACCTTTTCTGTGTTCAAGAAAATTGAACACAAGATTCAATTCTTTTCTCTCAACAGATCTTTTTTTGTGAAAAGCTATATAAAGGAAACTATGCTAAAGATTAAGCAGAGAGTGATATACAACAAAAAAGAAGTATACAAGGAAGAAAAGCTCACCTCAATCTAAGAGAAAACAAGCAAGAAAAACATAAGAGATCAATTCAAAATCTGCTAGCTACAAATATCTTTTCTTCTACACTCTCTGTAATATTCATAGAAGAAGTTTTCCTTAGTGATGTCATACCTACTATCAAATATCATATTCACTCCTCGAGTGTTATTCAGTTGGCTAGCATACTGTAATATGAAGTTGTTGCTTCAAATCAAATCTATAATCTGAGAAAGGACTAGAGAGGCTAGGTGTGCAAAGAATACTCGTCTATAATCTGATTAGTTATAGTGAAAATGTTGGTTAAGCCAAGGATTGGATGTAACCTAAGTTTGGGGTGACCCAGGATAAATATTGTCTCTCTCTCTATTAGTTATATTTTTATCTGCAGTATAATTTCTTGTTTATATTTCTTTAACTAATAGTTGTGGATTAAAAGTGTGCATATCAAAATATCATCTTCCAAGAAGAAGTCTTTCAATCAAACAGCTTTCCCAGTCTTGGGTAAAATTAGACGACACTTTTCAATTATTTCTATATTATGCCTTAAAATCCTTTAAGTTAATTCATATTATCAAAACCTTGTTTTAAAACTTGCGTTTTTCACTAGAGTTTTGATAAACACAATTCACCCCCCTTCTTAGTGTTTATTTGTGGTACCTTCAATTCCTATTAGAGCTTAGCCTTTGGGTTAAGCACCTCATAGTGCAGAGGAAAAGATTTTGGTCACCACAATGGCAAGTGAAGCAAGCTCAAGCAACAATGGTTACAACCAAGGAACCCTTTTCAGCCATCCTCCTATAGTCAAAGGGAAAGATTACAAATACTGGAAAAACAAAATGATATTGTTTATTCAGTCTACTGATACAGATCTATGGGATTTGATCTCTCATGAATCTGTTGTTCCCACAAATGAATGTGGAACTTCAACATCCTCTATCGAGCAGTCAGCGGAACACAGGAATTTGTTTCGGTCTGAAGCTAAAGCAAAATATCTTCTGATTTGTTCTCTTGATAGAACTATATATGATAAAGTCTATAGCTGTGAGACAACTAAAGACATCTAGAGAAAACTTGAGGAATTATATGGTGAAAAAACCAAGGCAAAGGAATCCTCTATTGAAGAATTCAAAAACAAGTTTGATGGCCCTGCTGCTCATGAAACAAAATCCTTACCGATTTCTGAGAAATATGATGAGGAAATTCTTGAGGCCACTCAAAAGTTGGAAAGTTTTCAAAAAAGAATCAATATCAGAATAACTGCCACTAAAACCACTCTTCTTGACTCAAGAAGATCACCGCTGAAGAAGAGAATGATCATCTCATCTTGATATTTCTAAGGAAGAAAAAAAAAAACGAAAGAAGATGAGAATCTCTGTCTCTGGTCTATAGAACAACATGATGATTCTCCAACAGAAGAAGAAGTGTTAAACCTCAATTCTGTGCATTTTATAGGGGGTAATCGGGTTTCATTTCAATGCATATGATGATGATTATTGCTATATTTCACCCTTTTTCCTAAGTTTTTTACATAATTGATGTTTAAATACAGCTTGATTGACAATCAATAAAAGTTGGAGGTTTTTGAGCTGAAAAGAGGAATTTTCTGAAGACTGGAGCTCGAAGCACGACCGTGCATAATGAAGCACGCCCATGCATTTTAACATCCCTATTTTCTGTAACCCTAACTAAGGTAGATGACCTTGATCGGGTATTTGTATGGTTGTGTGATTGCCTGTATGTTAGTTTGGTACCTAGTTGGAAGTTTAGGAATAGGCTTGAACAAGGTTGGAAGTGCCTAAGGTGTAACACGAGAAACTGGGGAAGTTAGAAGGCTGGAAGTTCTTTTCTCGCTGAGCTTGACGCTCAAGCGTGAGAGAACTCCACGCTCAAGCGTTGAGACGCTTAAGCGTGGGAGGAGTTGGACGCTTCAGCGTGCTGAGTGCGCTGTGCAGCTGCTCTGAGTTTGGACATGTGTGAGACACGTGTCAGGCTAGGGAGCAGGCGGAGTGGACGAGGTCCCACGCTAGAGCGTGGCAACGCTCAAGCGTGCAAAGTGATGAACGCTTAAGCATGGACAGCAGAAACCATAAGTGGAGCTTCCACTTTCATCTTCTCATTCAGCACGATTTTGAGAAGCATTTATGCGAGTTAGAGAGAGAAGCTCTAGGTTTTAGAGTGAGAAAGATTGAGGTTAGAGGTGATCGAGCCGCCAGAACGCGATTCCGACTACACCATTGTGATCGCGGCGAAGTTATCTCCAACTCCAGCATTAATTTCTCGATTCGCCACATGTAAACTCGGATCCCTAACACGTGTTCTTCGTGTTCTTGGCGTTCTTCGAGTCCTTACCTTTTCTTTGATCTTTTGGGCTTGCCCCAGGGCTAACACTGTTGTGTATGTGTTGCGCTCGTGATCAGGGCAAAGTCCGCGCTCGTGATTGCTTGTGATTCTGAGCTTGAGGCCGCGGTTGAGGGGCTGTTTGGAGCTGCCATTGGAGAGTGGCTGTAAGCTTGAGGAAGGAGGAGCAGCCGGTGATTGCTTAGATTTGCGTGCCGATTGTTCAGGTGGGGAGAAAGAGTTACACACGTCGGGGAGGCAAGCATCGACTATATAGTTTTGTTATATGTTTTTTGTGTGTAGGGGAACCCTAAACCCTACGTGAGGTTGATCCATGACGAAGCACCTAGACCCTAGGTTTAGTCTACTTTGGGCTATCACCGCTATGTTGATACCCTACGTTAGCAGATTTATGTTGACTGGCGTGATGTATGTATGGCTGCTTTGTGAGTATCTGTTTATCTGCTGACTGTGGTATGTAGTATATCTGCATGATATGATGGTATGTTGTTGTATGAGATATTTACTGCTGCATTGAATATGCTAATATTGATGAATTGCTGTATGTATCTCGAAATGCATGTATGCATGAGAATTGGAGGATTGTTCTGATTAGGGCTTTGACCCCGTGGTGGACGTTTGAGCTGATAGTTGAGATTGAGGTTATAGTTGGAGCTGGAAGCTCGTAAGTCATGACGGGAGCTTGGAGCTCATATGGTACTGTGGGAGCTTGGAGCTCATTTGGTACAGTGGGAGCTTGGAGCTCATATGGTACAGTTGGAGCTTGAAGCTCGTGTTGCTGAGAGCAAAGTTGCATGCGTCGTGATATCAGCTCAAGGAAGATGGATGACATGCATAGCATATGCATATGATGCCAAGTGGCGAGTAGTATGCCGTGAGGTATACGAGGTTGGTGCTCCGAGTGCGGTTACGAAAAATGGAAGGGAAGGTCTGTGCGACCTTGGGGATATACTGGACACATGTGGACTCACAAGAGACCGATGAGGTTGCTTCTATCGTGTCGTGGAGGTCCTGGACACGTTCTACTATTCCGACTGGACCCCAAGTCTTTCCAGTTGCCGATGGATCTTCCGAGGAGGCCCAGGTAGCCCTCTTTCTCTGGGACAGTTGAGCAGTGATGCACTCTTATGGGTCACGGCGAGCGGAACGGATTACCAGAACAAACCAACTTATGGTCCGTTGAGCGGACGAGATGTTGCCCTTAGTAGGGTGCTAGTACCGATCGGCATGCATAGAAAGAGTATGTGTCACATCTAGCTAGGGAACGACCGTGCTATCGAGACGCTAAGAGATGGTTGTGTTTGCTATATAGGGTACATTGCATCTTCCCTATATTTGATGTGCTGTATATCTTCTCTCCCTGTTTCTTTTCTTTGTATATGTATGCTCATTCTACGAGCAGACGAGGAGCCAGCAGTACCAGAGGATGGACCCGAGGAGACACCCGTTTATCACCGGAGCATCGAGGATGCCGGTGCTAGGGGATATTGAGATCGTGTACCATGACGAGAGGGGATGGCGGGTGGACCCCTCGACCTTTTTGGTTGTATATACAGGACCGGTTACCTGGATCTTTCGGAGAGGTACTCCGCCGTATGTAGACATCATTAGACCCTATCGTGTTTACCAGTTCCTTTCCTTTCCACGGATGTGGCGACCATCGAGCCAGAGAGAGCAGGACTACCGATGGGTGGCACCACCGACTTCAGCTGTATCCAGCAGGAGGGGCTTCATGCATAGAGGCCAGAGGAGACGCTCAGATCGGTACATGAGGGCGGCCCTGAGGCACCACATAGTAGTGTCGAGTTCCTTCTCCTAGTACGAGCTTGTGGGGGTTTATAGGCGTACACACGGAGAGGGACGGGGTAGCTCAGGTCATCCCTACTAGTGATGGTGAGGGTTAGCCAGTGTATCTTCTTCTAGGACTGAGTGGAGAGGCTGATGTATTTTGAGTGCAGGGCTGGGGAGCGCTAGTGAGGATGTTTGAGAGCTTTTCTTCACTTTTTGAGTCCTGTTGTATATGTTTTGTCTTTCAGATTCAGTTGTACATTGATGTATGTATGACAGTAGCCCTACTGACGGGGACAACCACTTAAATACTTATATAATGCATGTATATGTTTTATCTTTCTTGTTGTGCCTTATTCTGATGCATGCTTTTATATGCGTGCTTATCATATATGCTTTACCGTTTTGCCGTTCGTTTAAATAAGCGCGTAATAATGTCACCAGGTTATAATTAATAATAACATAGTAGGCGGGTTCTCAACCTAATGGGATTATCCTACGTAAGTGGGGTCGTCTCATTATCATGGTATCAGAGAATGGCCCAATTTGAGCCAACGTAACGTTAATCCTCCGATTACCCCCCCCCCCCCGCACATGATTAAAGGGAATGTTTCCTCGAGATTTATTTTCCTAGGATGACCAGAAAAGAGAAAGATAAGGAATTCCAGAGCCTGAAGCAGGTTAATATGTCAGTGGGGGAATACGCAGCAAGGTTCGAGGCACTGCTCAAGTTTTCTGAGTTTTATCAACGGTATCCAGATGAGGAGTGGATGTGTCGTAGGTTTGAGGATGGGCTGAAGTATGAGATCCAGAAGGCTATTGTACCATTGGGGATTTCTAGATTCCCTGATATGTTGGATCGGTGTTCTGCGATCGAGAACATCGAAAGGAGGAGAGAGCTGACCTTGCGAAGTGGAGGACCCATCTGCAGTAATCAGAGAGGTAGGGCGCGGAAGGTTTCAGTCAGGTCGAGGACCGTATCAGAGGCCCAACCAGAGGTCGGGAGAGGCCGTAGGACAAAGACCAAATGCGATTCAAGTACTGTAAGGTTGCTTCAAGTGTGGGGGACCACACCTAGCTCGAGACTGTAGAAGCCAAGCGCCAGGGGGGACGATGACCTGTTATGCGTGTGGAAAGCCGAGACACATGGCAAGGGATTGCAGGCATGGGAATGCCAGGCCAACCGGAGTGACGGGGCATATTGCGAGACCATAAGCTACAGTGAGAGTGTTTGCTATAAGGGGAGCTGAATCCTCTTGATGCCCGGATCTGATTCAGGGTAAGTGTTTAGTTTCAAGCAAGCTCTTATCTATTTTATTTGATTCGGGGGCTACCCACTCATTTATTTCTATGGAATGCATGGATCACTTAGGATTACCGATTTCGTCTTTACCATATGATCTTACCGTATCCATGCCTATGGGTGATTCTTTGACTACCCTGTTTATATGTTTGAAATGCCCTATAACCATAGAAAACAGATATTTCTTTGTGGACCTGGTCTGTTTGCCTGTGCAGCAGATCGATGTTATCCCCGGCATGGATTGGCTTTCGGCCAACCATGGGGTGCTTGATTGTGCCAAGAAAACCCTTTGTTTTTCTGAGCTATCTGGATTAACACCTGCTAACGAAGGTATTCCGAAGGGTGTACGATCTAAAGAGTATGTGGTGCTGTTCTCTTTGGAAGCGAGGCAAACTCCGAGTGCGGGAACGCTGCCTGTTGTGCTGGATTTTTCGGAGGTGTTTCCAGATGAGTTTCCAGGGTTGCCACCGGAGAGGGAGGTCGAGTTCGCCATAGATCTTGTACCGGGGACAGGGCCTATATCAGTAGCACCATATCGGATGTCTCCAGTTGAGCTAACGGAGCTAAAGAAACAGTTGGACGAGATGCTAGGCAAAGAGTTCATCAGACCTAGTGCATCTCCGTGGGGAGCACCGGTACTATTTGTGAAGAAAAAGGACGGAAGCTCGAGGTTATGTGTAGACTATCGTCAGCTGAATAAAGTGATGATAAAGAATAAGTATCCGTTACCCAGGATCGATGATTTGATGGACCAGCTGAGGGGAGCAGCTGTGTTTTCTAAGATAGATCTGTGGTCTGGTTATCATCAATTTTGGGTGAAGAAGGAGGATATACCAAAGACTGCTTTTCGGAGTCGGTATGGGCATTACGAGTATTTGGTTATGCCGTTCGGTGTGACTAATGCTCCAGCCGTGTTCATGGATTACATGAACAGGATATTTCGACCGTTCCTAGATAGATTTGTTGTCGTGTTTATCGATGACATCCTTATTTAAACTTCGAGTAAGGAGGAACACCAAGAGCATCTTCGAGTGGTGCTGGAAGTGCTAAAGGACAAGCAGTTGTATGCAAAGCTGTCCAAGTGTGAGTTTTGGCTGGAAGAGGTGCAGTTCCTAGGACACGCGATCAACAAGGTTGGAATCACAGTGGATCCTGCTAAGGTCGAAGTGGTGGTTAAGTGGGAAAGCCCAAAGTCTGTCGGTGAAGTTCGAAGCTTTCTTGGGCTGGCAAGTTACTATATGCGGTATATCGAGGGATTCTCTAAGATTGTGTTACCCATGACGCAGTTAACGAGAAAGAGAAAGACGTTTGAGTGGTCAGAAGCGTGCGAGCAGAGTTTCTTAGAGTTGAAGCGAAGGTTAACCACGTCATCGGTGTTGGTTTTACCAGATCCGTTAGAACTTTTTGACGTATTCTGTGATGCGTCATACCAAGGATTGGGTTGTGTCCTCATGCAAGAAGGAAGAGTGGTGGCGTATGCCTCCAGGCAGTTGAGAGTGCATGAACGGAACTACCCGACTCATGATCTGGAGTTGGCTGCGATAGTGTTTGCATTGAAGATATGGAGACACTATCTCTATGGTGCTAAATTCAGCGTATTTAGCGACCATAAGAGCTTGAAGTATCTGTTCGACCAGAAGGAGTGGAACATGAGGTAGAGGAGGTGGATGGAATTCATAAAGGACTATGAATTTGACTTGTAATACCATCTAGCTAAGGCGAATGTAGTAGCGGATGCACTCAGTAGGAAGTCCCTACACGTATCTGCCATGATGGTACGAGAGCTCGAGTTGTTAGAGCAGTTTAGGGATTTGAATCTGGATGTGGAAATCGTCAAGGATAAGATGAACCTAGGGATGATAGAGGTGACTAGCGATTTCCTGAATCTACTTTGGAGAAGGAAAGCTGAGGATGAGTACCTTAAGGAAGTTAATTGGCTGATCGAGGAGGGTGAAACGTCAGAGTTTAGGAATGGTATGTAACGCCCCAATTTTCACGTTTTCTTATTCTTTAGTATTTTAACGTTTGTATTTTATTCGAGGGTTTAGAGAGTGAAACAAAATATTCTGAGAACATAGGCATGCCCTATACAACCATAGGAAGCTATGGTTAAGTTTCGGGCAAAAACTCAAACGGAGCCTGGTCTACGTTTTTCACGGATAATGGCCTTTTTCTACTATTGAGACCTAATTTGGACTCGTGAACGAGACAGTAAGTCTCTGGATTTAATTTCCTACATCTTTGTCAAAATTCGTGCCGACTTCCGAAAAATAATAATATTATATTATATTAGGCCGTTTAGCCGAATCGGGAGGCGTTTGGAGTCGTAAAGGGATTTAACGAGACCCGACAACAGATGAGCTTGATAACACATCACCCCAGGACACTTGGGAGAGTATGCCAGAGTCGTCATAACGGTCGGGAAAATCTAGACGCAAAATTACCAAAATGCCCCTAACCTTAGTCATTTACACTTTTACCATTTTACCCTTTTGGCAAATGACCATTTTACCCTTAAGTGACATTTTAAAAGGCTGAACTCAGCCCCATCCAACCCTCTCATTCATGCACAGCCCCTCTCAAATAGAACTTCATAGTTATTCTTGAAGAAAACTCCATTTTCTTCTTGAAGATCCTTGATTACTTGTTAGAAACATTTGATTCCTTGATCAATCTTCCTTCATTCTTAGGTAAGATCACTTCTATGATCTCCTAGCTTCTTGAATCTCTCTCAATTTCAAGATCAAACTTCATTTTCATGAAAATCAATTCTTAGATCCAAAACTTTGAAAATCCATAGTAATTTGTAGAAAAATCCTTTTAATGGGAAACCAACTTCTATGAATTCACCTCATCATTCTCTACCTAAACCCAAGAGCTTATTATTCAATTCTCATCATAGCCCAAAAATCCCCAAATGGCCGAACCCTATGGAGAGATGATGAATAGTGTTTTTCATCAATTTTTGATTTCTAACACTTGATTTCATTCTTAGCTTTCCTATTGCCTTTGAATCCATGAAATGGAAAACCAAAATCAATACCTAGCTTTATTTTCTTTAGGGTGGCCGAAACCCTTAGAATAGAATTGTTGAGTTTTGTTTTGATTGTTGTTTAATGTTTGATTGTTGTGATGTTTGTAGTTGGTGACGATTGTCAGGAGGTTCACAAATCGATCGACCGACTTTGATCTGGATATTTGCTCTTCAACAGGTATGAGGGGTGAACCTCATCACACCAAAATGGTGGTGGTGGTGATGGATGTTTAGTTTATGTGTGGGCGAAACCCTTTGGTTTGGGTTCACCAATTATTTTGGTTCTCTTGGAGAACAAAGTGTAATATTTGTAGTTTATGCTTTGTATGCCTTAGCATGTGTTTTGATGATGTTAATTGGATGAAAATTTGGTTTCATGTATGTTGAAAAACCTACTTTGATCACTAGATCAAGTATAGATTTTTATTCTTAATTATGATGCAATGATGTGTGATTATTGTTTGAAATAATAATGTGAGTTTTTGAGCTATATCTTGTCTTAAGGAGGAAGCAAAATCTTCAAATTTGTGCCTTGTTGGCTTTCGGCCATGTCCTTAAGAAAAGGAAGAACTTGGGTAGTTCTTGAACAAATTAAATTTTTGATGTAAGAAAACTGTTTTAGAGGCTTATGCTTTAAAGAAAGACCATAAGTGATTTTGATCCAAAGATCAAATGAAGTTTAATCTTTAAGTGTTTTCACCAAAGTAAAATATGCCTTTCTTTTAATCTTAGTGTTTTCACCAAAGTGAAACATGTCTTAGATCTAATCATTAGTTCTCTAGCTAATCAAGTAATTTAAAAGTGGATTAATGAAATGTTTTCATGAAAGTCAACATAATTTCATAAAGACACTATCTTTGTTTTAGAACAAAGTTCATGTTCCTTTTTCAAACAAAATAGAAATCTTTTATCCTTATGTTGATTAAAATAAATCATAGTTAAGGAAGTAGATGAAATTACATTTCTTTTCTATCTACTTAGAACAAAGTTTTTACACTAAGTTTGTAAGGAAAACTCTTTCAAAAATTAGTTAAAGTACTTTGTTTTAACCAAGAACAATGTTGTTTCAAATCAAATAAGTTTTCAATTGTAAACGTTGTTTTGGTTTACAAAAAGAGTTTTTAACTCAAATCGTAAAGTTTTACGTATAAAAACCTAAGTTAAGTAATTAACCTAGAGTTGAAGACAAGGGTTAATTAAGTATAGTATGTGGTGAAACAATACCATATATTATACCAATGATAACTTAGTACATCAATGACTTCATAAGACTTAAGTTAATCAACACTTATTTCCCTAATTGAAAATCAAGGAGTAATATTTTAGAAAGACTTAAAGACTTATCTAAGAGGATTCTCAATCCTTATTCATAATGTTTAGGACTTGAGCCTTAATTCATATAACATAAACACAAACATGAAACGTTTTGGGTTTTGAAACAGTAGTTTGATGATGGACCGGTGATTTGGATCCCGATTAGTCGTTCAATGGTTTCAGTCTTGTGATGACTCGATCCTGTAGGGATCACAAGATTTATCCGGTGGAGAAAGGTTTTGTTTTTCAAGATGTGTATAGTTCCTAAGGAAGAGAACCTTAGTGGACCTCGAGGTTTACCCGGGAGGTAGACATTGCTTTATCGCATCTACTTTGTGTAAGCATTGGCATTTCATGTGCATAGTTGTAAGGCCTTGAGCCTAGGAGTTGAGCTTACACCTTGATGTGGGTGCGAATCTTACGGTGACGATCTTCAATGGTCTTTTTGGAGGTATCAGGGTTGGAAGGGCTGACATGTGACAAATTAGTAGCTCTTCTGTGTCGTGGCTAATCCGAGCAATACACTGATATCCTCTACTAGATTCCATACTTTTCATGTTTGGTACAGAGTGTTTTCGTAAAAGCCAGATACGTGCACATTACAAATGTTGTAGCATCTTGCCCAAGGCTGGCGCTCACCGAACATGTCCTCCCATTCACTCTCTCCGACATTTTGTTAGCTCCATGGAGTAGGGGTCAAGGTAGTACCCAGTGGCATTGACATTGAGTCATGTACATTGCACTGCATTGCATGGCTGTTGATATTTACATTTACTGTTATACATCGTTGTACTGTTTAAGAATGCCTTGTATTATGTTGTTAACTGTTTAACATGATATTATGTTATTAACTGTTTTACATGATATTATTCTGTTAACTGTTTGACATGATTTATATTGAGAATTTTTAGTAAGCATGTTGGGTACGCTGTTACATGGTGAGTTGTCCCGTTTTTACTGCTGTTGTTTTGTTGTGTTGATGAACGGGAATCTCACCCATATTTGTATATTTTCTGCTGGTACTTGCTGTTGCTAATTGGACAGATGGACGTGACGACGGTTCAGTCCAGTAGTTCCTTTGAGTCTGGAGGGAGACTCCTTTTGCTGTTTTATTTTGTCTGGGCCAGACTGTGTCAGTATCTGTAGTACCTTTTGGGAGCTACGACTCCTAGTACTTATTTTATTTCTTATGTCAGTTATAAATTAGACCTATGTTTGTATACAGTATTATTTTCGCAAGGAAGATAATGTTGTTTGCTTTATTCCTTTGAGTTTGACAATTCTGGTTTTGAAGGTAGCAATGGCTACTCAAAACCTGACTGCTGCTGTGAACGCCATATTGGAGATGACTGCTGCAATGGTTCAATGTGACGAAAGAGCTGCTGGGGGTTGAGGACTTGGCGAATTTCTTCATCGGAATCCACCTCAATTCAAAGGTGAATTCAATCCTGAGTTAGCTGAGCGTTGGATCCTGACGCTAGAGAAAATCTTTGGAGCAATAAGGTGCACTGAGAATGGCAAGGTTGTCTATGCAACCTATATGCTGGTGGAGGATGCTGAATACTGGTGGGAAGGAGCCCGTCAGATGTTGATTCATGATCAACAGGCTGTTGACTGGAATGCTTTTAAGGGAAAGTTCCTGAAAAAGTATTTTCCTGCAAGTACAAGGCACGAGAAAGAGATGGGGTTCCTCCAGCTGAGACAAGGGGGAATGACTGTAGCTGAATATGGAGCCAAATTTGAGAGCTTGGCAAAGTTTTCAAATTATTTTCTGGATAACCCAAGAGAAGAGTGGAAGTGTAGGAAATTTGAAGGAGGTCTGAGGATCGACTTGAAAAGAACTGTTGTTCCTCTAGAAATTTCTGTTTTTCCAAGGCTGATGGAGAAGTGCCGTCTGATCGAAAGCTTGGAGCCCAAGGACAAGCGGGTACAGAGTTCTGGACCGAGCAAGTTCCAGAGAGGAAGCGGTGGTCGAGACAACAAATCTCGATGGAAGCCGTATGCAAAGCAACAAGAACAACGTTCTGTCGGAGGAAGCAGTGGGGGTTTCAGTCAATCTGGAAAAGCCCTAAGCAAGTGCATGAAGTGTCGGAAGAGTAATCACATCACCAAGGACTGTTCAATCAAAGGGATTATTGCTTCAAGTGTGGGAAGCCGGGACATATCTCACGTGAATGCATGCAACCAAAAGTGGAACATCTGTCAACAATGTCCAAGCTGTGAGGCCTAAGGCAAGAGGCAGAGTCTACACTATGGGTGGTGCTGAAGCTTCTCAAAATGAAGACTTGATCCAAGGTCAATGTGTCATGGGAGGTAAAACCTTAACTGTACTGTTTGATTCAGGCGCGACGCATTCCTTTATTGCATATGACTGTGTGAATCTGTTAGGATTACCTGTGTCTTCTTTACCTTTTGATTTGCTAATTTCTACGCCGACTGTAAAACCTGTTATAACTGCTAAAGTTTGTTTGAACTATTCTATTTTTGTTAAAGATAAGACATTTTTGATTGATTTGATCTGTTTGCCTCTTTCGTAAATGGATGTAATCTTAGGAATGGATTGGTTATCTTCTAATCATATCCTGTTAGACTGTGCAAATAAAACCTTAGTTTTCTCTAGTTGTGAGAATTCTGGATTTTTAACTGCCAACCAAGTAAATGCTTTTTTGAGAGGAGCTCAAGGATACATGTTACTATCTTCTTTGGAGGTCAAGAGCGAGCTAGTCTTATAGCCGTACCTGTCGTGAACGAGTTTCCGGAAGTCTATCCTAAAGACGTACCAGGTTTGCCGCCAGTTCGGGACATCGAGTTTGAGATCGATCTTGTGCCAGAAACAGGACCAGTGTCTATGGCACCGTATCGAATGGCACCTGCTGAGTTGGAAACCTTGAAGGAACAGTTGGTGGACTTATGGGGGAAACAGTTCGTTAGACCCAGTGTGTCGCCATGGGGAGCACCTGCTCTACTGGTGAAAAAGAAAGATGGAACATCTCGTCTATGTGTGGATTATCACCAGTCAAACAAGGTTACCATTAAGAACAGGTATCCACTTCCGCGGATAGATGACTTGATGGATCAGTTGAGGGGAGCGGTAGTTTTCTCCAAAATTGATTTGCGATCGGGTTATCACCAGATTCGTGTGAAGGCAGAGGATGTACCAAAGACAACGTTTCGAACACGCTATGGACACTACAAATATCTTGTAATGCCGTTTGGAGTGATGAATGCTCCAGCTATATTCATGGATTATGTGAATAGGATCTTTCGTCCATACCTAGATAAGTTTGTCGTTGTTTTCATAGAACGCTGAACATCTTAGTGAACATCTTCAGGTTCTGAAAGAGAAACAGCTGTATGCAAAGTTGTCCAAGTGTGAGTTTTGGCTCGACGAAGTGCAGTTTTTGGGTCATATAATTTCAAAGGAAGGAATTGCTGTAGATCCGTCGAAAGTTGAAGCAGTTCTTGTAGGAATGACCAACCATAGTGACTGAGATACGCAGTTTTGTGGGTTTGGCTGGGTATTATCGGAGGTTTATCGAGGGATTTTCTAAGATTGTAGGACCTCTTACCCAATTGACGAGGAAGGATAAAACGTTTGAATGGACTGAAGCCTGTGAGCAGAGTTTTCAGGAGCTGAAAAAGAGGCTGACTACATCACCAGTGTTGATATTGCCAGATCCAAGCGAACCTTTCAAAGTGTACTGTGACGCTTCATACCAAGGGTTAGGTTGTGTTCTGATGCAGAATCGGAAGGTGGTAGCGTATGCCTCGAGACAGTTGAAAGTGCACGAGAAGAATTACCCAACTCATGATCTGGAGTTAGCAGCGGTAGTCTTTGCGTTGAAGATTTAGAGGCACTACTTCTATGGTTCGACGTTTAATGTCTCCAACGATCATAAGAGATTGAAGTACCTGTTCGATCAGAAAGAAGTGAACATGAGGCAAAGACGGTGGATGGAATTTTTGAAGGACTATGACTTCCAGTTGCAGTATCATCCGGGAAAAGCTAATGTGGTAGCGGATGAGCTGAGTAGGAAAGTGTTACATGTGTCTACCATGATGGTTAAGGAACACGAGCTATTGGAACAGTTCAGAGATATGCATTTGTCCGTGGTTAGTATGCCAGGAAGACTATGCGTGGATATGGTTACAGTATCTTGTGATCTGATGGATCAAATTTGGGAGAAACAAGTATACGACCAGTATCTGGAGAAAGAGAGAGGGAATCTAAAGAAAGGGATGACGTCTGGATACAAGGAAGGAGCAGATGGAATCCTAAGACGAGGAGAACGGGTTTGTGTGCCAAACAACCCAGAGATAAGGAGGTTAATTCTGGACGAAGCTCATAGAAGCAAGTTGAGTATGCATCCAGGGTCAACCAAGATGAACTGACCTGAAGCGGTTGTTTTGGTGGCAAGGCATGAAAAGAGATGTGGCTGATTATGTGGCGTCTTGCTTGGTGTGTCAAAAAGCAAAGGTTGAACATCAAAGGCCAGCGAGAATGTTACTTCCATTGGATATCCCAGAGTGGAAATGGGACGGCATAGTGATGGATTTCATGACGTGTTTGCCAAGAACACCTAAAGGATATGATTCCATTTGGGTAATAATTGATAGGGTTACGAAATCAGCTCACTTTCTACCTATCAATCTCAAGTATTCCATGGAAAGTTTGACTCAGATTTATATCAGTGAGATTGTGAGACTGCATGGAGTACCTTCAAGTATCATATCGGATAGAGACCCGCGTTTTACTTCGCGATTTTGGCAAAGTTTACATGAGGCTTTAGGAATGAAGTTACGATTGAGTTCGGCTTACCATCCTCAAACTGATGGATAATCAGAAAGGACGATTCAGTCTTTAGAGGACCTATTGAGGGCATGTGTGTTGGAACATGTCGGAAGTTAGGAGAATTTCCTACCATTGATAGAATTCACCTACAACAACAGTTATCACTCAAGTATAAGGATGGCACCCTATGAAGCTTTATACGGACGATGTTGCAGAACACCTTTGTGTTGGTACCAAGATGGAGAAAGTGCTTCATTAGGACCTGAACTAGTGCAACAAACTACTGAGAAGTGAAACTGATTCAAGAAAAGATGAGGACAACTCAGAGCCGACAGAAGAGTTATGCGGATAAAAGATGTAGGCCGCTTGAGTTTGAGGAAGGGGATCATGTGTTTTTGAGAGTCACTCCAATGACTGGGGTGGGTAGGGTCCTTAAGTCCAGAAAAATCACTCCAAAATTCATTGGACCCTATCAAATTCTTCGTCGGATAGGTCCAGTAGCTTACCAAGTAGCTTTACGGCATTTTCTATCCAACCTTCACAATGTTTTTCATGTTTCGCAATTGCGAAAGTATATTCCTGATCCCAGTCATATCATAGAGTCTGGTTCAGTACAGCTAAAGGATAACCTGACCTATGAAACATTACCGGTTAAGATCGAGGATAGGAGAGTTAAGCAACTGCGAGGGAAGGAGATAGCTTTGGTCAAAGTTATCTGGAACGAGGTTACGGGTGATGCTACCTGGGAAAGAGAAGAGGACATGCAACAACAGTATCCAAGTTTGTTTTAAAACGTACGTATAATTTCGAGGACGAAATTCTTTTAAGAGGGGTAGGAATGTAACGCCTCGATTTTCACGTTTTCATATTCTTCAGTATTTTAACGTTTGTATTTTGTTGGAGGGTTTAGAGAGTGAAATAAAATATTCTGAGAAAATAGGCGCCCCTACACAACCATAGGAAGCTATGGTTAAGTTTTGGGCAAAAGCGCAGACGGAGCCCAGTCTGCCTTTTTCACGGATAGTAGCCTTTTTCTACTATCGAGACCTAATTTGGACTCGTGAATGAGATATTAAGTCTCAGGATTTAATTTCCTACATCTTTGTTAAAATCCGTGCCGACGTCCGAAAAATAATAATATTATATTATATTCCACCGTTTAGTCGAATCGGGAGGCGTTTGGAGTCGTAAAGGGATTTAACGAGACCCGACAACGGATGAGCTTGATACCACATCATCCCAGGACACTAGGGAGAGTATGGCAGAGTCGTCATGACGGTCGGGAAAATCTAGATGCAAAATTATCAAAATGCCCCTAACCTTAGTCTTTTACACTTTTACCATTTTACCCTTTTGGCAAATAACCATTTTGCCCTTAAGTGACATTTTAAAAGGCCGAACTCAGCCCCATCTAGCCCTCCCATTCACACACAATCCCTCAAAAATAGAACTCCATAGTTGTTCTTGAAGAAAACTCCATTTTCTTCTGGAAGATCCTTGATTACTTGTTAGAAACACTTGATTCCTTGATCAATCTTCCTTCATTCTTAGGTAAGATCACTTCTATGATCTCCTAGCTTCTTGAATCTCTCTCAATTTCAAGATCAAACTTCATTTTCATGAAAATCAATTCTTAGATCCAAAACGTTGAAAATCCATAGGAATTTGTAGAAAAATCCTTTTAACGGGAAACCAATTTCTATGAACTCACCTCATCATTCTCTACCTAAACCCAAGAGCTTATGATTAAATTCTCATCATAGCCAAAAAATCCCCAAATGGCCGAACCCTATGGAGAGATGATGAATAGTGTTTTTCATCAATTTTTGATTTCTAACACTTGATTTCATCCTTAGCTTTCCTATTGCCTTTGAATCCATGAAATGGAAAACCAAAATCAATTCCTAGCTTTATTTTCTTTAGGGTGGCCGAAACCCTTAGAGTAGAATTGTTGAGTTTTGTTTTGATTGTTGTTTAATGTTTGATTGTTGTGTTGTTTGTAGTTGGTGACGATTGTCAAGAGGTTCACAAACCGATCAACCGACTTTGATCCGAATATCTGCTCTTCAACAGGTATGGGGGGTGAACCTCATCACACCAAAATGGTGGTGGTGAAGATGGTTGTTTAGTTTATGTGTGGGTGAAACCCTTTGGTTTGGGTTCACCAATTAATTTGGTTTTCTTGGAGAACAAAGTGTAATATTTGTAGTTTATGCTTTGTATGCCTTAGCATGTGTTTTGATGATGTTGATTGGATGAAAATTTGTTTTCATGTATGTTGAAAAACCTACTTTGATCACTAGATCAAGTATGGATTTTTATGCTTAATTATGATGAAATGATGTGTGATTATTGTTTGTCATAATTATGTGAGTTTTTGAGGTATATCTTGTCTTAAGGGTGAAGCAAAATCTTCACATTTGTGCCTTGTTGGCTTTCGGCCATGTCCTTAAGATAAGGAAGAACTTGTGTAGTTCTTGAACAAGTTAAAATTTTGGTGTAAGAAAAATGTTTTAGAGACTTATGCTTTATTGAAAGACCATAAGTGATTTTGATCCAAAGATCAAATGAAGTTTAATCTTTAAGTGTTTTCACCAAAGTGAAATATGCCTTTCTTTCAATCTTAGTGTTTTCACCAAAGTGAAACATGTGTTAGATCTAATCATTAGTTCATCTAGTTAATCAAGTAATTTAAAAGTGGATTAATGAAATGTTTTTATGAAAGTCAACATAATTTCATAAAGACATTATCTTTGTTTTAGAACAAAGTTCATGTTCCTTTTTCAAACAAAATAGCAATCTTTTATCCTTAAGTTGATTAAAATAAATCATAGTTAAGGAAGTAGATGAAATTACATTTCTTTTCTATTAACTTAGAACATAGTTTTTACACTAAATTTGTAAGGAAAACTCTTTCAAAAATTAGTTAAAGTACTTTGTTTTAAGCAAGTACAACGTTGTTTCAAATCAAATAAGTTTTCAATTGTAAACGTTATTTTGGTTTTCAAAAAGAGTTTTTAACTCAAATCTTAAAGTTTTACGTATGAAAACCTAAGTTAAGTAATTAACTTAGAGTTGAAGACAAGGGTTAATTAAGTATAATATGTGGTGAAACAAGACCATATATTATACCATTGATGACTTAGTACATCAATGACTTCATAAGACTTAAGTGAATCAACACTTATGTCCCTAATTGAAAATCAAGGAGTAATATCTTAGAAAGGCTTAAAGACTTATCTAAGAGGATTCTCAATCCTTCTTCATAATGTTTAGGACTTGAGACTTAATTCATAAGACATAAACACAAACATTAAACGTTTTGGGTTTTGAAACAGTAGTTTGATGACGGACCGGTGATTCAGATCCCGATCAGTCGATCAATTGTTTCAGTCTTGTGATGACTCGATCCCGGAGGGATCACGAGATTTATCCGGTGGAGAAAGGTTTTGTTCGCGTATAGTTCCTAAGGAAGAGAACCTTAGCGGACCTTGAGGTTTACCCAAGGGGTAGATATTGCTTTATTGCATCTGCTTTGTGTAAGCATTGGCATTTCATGTGCATATTTGTAAGGCCTTGAGACTAGGAGTTGAGCTTACACCTTGATGCGGGTGCGAATCTTACGGTGACGATCTTCAATTGTCTTTTTGGAGGTATCAGGGTTGGAAGGGCTGACATGTCACCAGTTGGTAGCTCTTCTGTGTCGTGGCTAATATCCTTTACTAGATGCCGTACTTTTCATGTTTGGTGCAGAGTGTTTCCGTATAAGCCAGATACGTGCACGTTACGAATGTTGTAGCATCTTGCCCAAGGCTGGTGCTCACCGAACATGTCCTCCCATTCACTCTCTCCGACGTTTTGTTAGCTCCATGGAGTAGGGGTCAGAGTAGTACCCAGTGGCATTGACATTGAGTCATGTACATTGCACTGCATTGCATGGCTGTTGATGTTTACATTTACTGTTATACATCGCTGTACTGTTTAAGAATGCCTTCTGTTATGTTGTTAACTGTTTAACATGATATTATGCTGTTAACTGTTTAACATGATATTATGCTGTTAACTATTTGACATGATTTATATTGAGAATTTTTAGTAAGCATGTTGGGTACGCTGTTACCTGGTGAGTCATCCCATTGTTACTACTGCTGTTTTGTTGTGTTGATGAACGGAAATCTCACCCATATCTATATATTTTCTGCTGGTACTTGCTGTTGCTGCTTGGATGGATGGACGCAACGACGGTTCAGTCCAGTAGTTCCTTTGAGTCTGGAGGGAGACTCCTTTTGCTGTTTTATTTTGTCTGGGCCAGACTGTGTCAGTATCTGTAGTACCTTTTGGGAGCTACGACTCCTAGTACTTATTTTATTTCTTATGCCAGTTATACATTAGACCTATGTTTGTATATAGTATTATTTCTCTTTCTGTTTTTTGTTTTCTGCTTCTGTATTTATAATACAGTATGTTCTAGAAATGCATGGTAAACCTAAGTTCATTAAATAGTATTATTTACCTTTACTAATCCCATTACATCTTTGTGAGAAAAAAAACCGTATTTTCCGCATTAATAAATATTTTCAGCCTTATAAACGTTCGGGAATGTGACACTCGGGAAAGAGTGTTGCAAGGTACGGATGGCCTCATCAGGTTTGGTGACCGAGTTTGTGTACCTGCGGATAAAGAAGTTAAGAATATGATCTTGGAGGAAGCACACAAGAGCAAGTTGAGCTTTCATCCACGGGCTACTAAGATGTACCAAGATTTGAAGAAGCTGTTTTGGTGGCTAAGGATGAAGAAAGATGTCGCGGCTTATGTCCTATCCTGCTTGGTGTGTCAGAAAGCGAAGGTTGAACACCAAAAGCCATCGGGGTTGTTGCAATCGCTAGATGTTTCGGAGTGGAAGTGCGATAGTATTGCAATGGACTTTGTTTCTGGTTACCAAGAACTCAACTTCTGCCTATCCCTTGTGGTTTTCATCTTTTCCCGGATTAACTTAACCTGTTTCGTCGTCTGTTGCACCAACTCCGGACCTAACAACTGATTCTCTCCAGTCTCAAACCAGCACAACGGAGTCCTACACTTCCTCCTATACAAAGCTTCATATGGTGCCATTCCAATACTAGAATGGAAACTATTATTGTAGGTAAACTCAATCAAAGGAAGAAATTCGTCCCAACTCCCTGTGTGATCCAACACACATGCTCTTAACAGATCTTCCAACGATTGAGTCGTCCGTTCTGACTGACCATCCGGTTGCGGATGATACGCAGAACTTAACCTTAACTTAGTTCCCAACGCCCCGTTCAAGCTTCTCCAAAACCTAGAAGTAAACCTCGGATCTCGATCTGAGATAATACTTGAAGGTACGCCATGTAGCTTCACCACCTCCCTGATGTAGATCTGAGTCAATCTTTCCAGAGAGTAATTCTGGTTGATAGGTAGGAAATGATCTTATTTTATCAATCTATCTATGATGACCCAAATCGCATCACACCTCCCAAATGCCTGAATTGCATTTTGATAGGGAAGTTGACAGAACCTTTCACAGGTTGCGGAGGCAAGCAAGAGAGGAGAACACAATGGGGGAGAGAAGAACTCTGCTTGATTACTTTACCCCGTCTGCTGATGTGATAGAGAACACCACCAACCCTGCGGCGGATGCCAATAACTTTTAGATCAAGCCTGCTTTGTTCTCCATAGTCCAAAACTCTGGACTTTTTGGTGGGTTACCCACTGAAGACCCCATCTCTCATCTGAAGAAGTTCTTGAGAATCAGAGACTTGATCAAGTACAACGAAGTTCTCATTCTCTTTTTCTGACAAGGCATATAAGTGGCTTTCCTCTTTGCCATCTGGTTCTATCACTACATAGGATCAGATTACACGCCAATTTTTGGCTAGGTACTTTCCACCTTCTAAATCTGCTAAATTTAGAGCTGATATTTCAAACTTTGTGCAATATGATCAGGAATCTATATATGAGGCATGGGAGCGATATCAGGATTCCATCAGAAGGTGTCCACATCACGATTTGACGGTCCCTATCCTTGTGCAAATATTCTATCACGGACTCTCCCAGCAAAACAGGTTCATCATAGACGTTGCTTGTGGGGGCTCAATTTTGAAGAAGACACTCGAAGAAGCTCAAGCCTTAATTGAAGAGATGGCAGCAAATCATTATCAGTGGCCACTCAAAGATAGTCAGGTCAACAAGAAGGCAGTTGGAGTGTATGAAGTGGATGCCATCGTAACAATGGAAGCGAAGATGGATGCTCTTACAAAGCAGGTAGAAACATTGATGCAGACACAAGCACAAATCATGATTCAAGCCATTGCACCTGTGTCTCCCTTCCCTTGCAACCATTGCG
Organism: Ammopiptanthus mongolicus; assembly: GCA_039655645.1. Classification (NCBI taxonomy): domain Eukaryota; kingdom Viridiplantae; phylum Streptophyta; class Magnoliopsida; order Fabales; family Fabaceae; genus Ammopiptanthus; species Ammopiptanthus mongolicus. The sequence goes on from CM077349.1 coordinate 55,200,177, forward strand.
ATCTGACAGGTCATGAGAGTAATGATTGCCAATGGGGTAGTACCTTTACCCAGTCGGCTGAGGAAGCTAAATATGTGAGCAACGCCAATCGGAATTAGAACAACTCTTTTCAATATGTTTATCATCCTGGTTGGAGGAGCCATCCCAGTTTCTCTTGGGGAGGTCAACAGAATGGTCCAGTTTCAAATCAGAATGTTTTCATACCACCACACTGGCAAAATCAAGGTCCTAGACAAGAGGATAGGGGGCCTAGTTTTGAAGACACCTCGACAAAGTACATGGAGAAGACTGATAGTAGATTTCAAGCCTTAGAAGCACAAATGTAACATCCCAAAATTCCTATATCTATCTTTTAACTGTTTGTGTGAATAATTTGACTGAGAACACAATCTGATTAATAATAATCATAAAAATAGTGAATAATTGGAAATTCATATTTGAATTTCATTTATGAACTTAATGATCATAAGATATTGTTTTGAGCCTATTATGATGTTTTGAGTCAGAATCGGTATAAATATTAGTATTTTAATCAGGACCGCTTTACCTTGATAAGCGTGACAGGGTCGGGGAGTGATCGAGCCCGGGACCAGGAGGTTACTCTGGTCCAGAGTCGGGAGAAGTTTATGTCTGCTTATCACGTTTAACGAGGAGAAGTGACCTTTTTGTCAATTCATGACAACCTTTCAACTTTGTCAACTTTTCCTTTTATGGAAAAAGCTAAACTACCTAGTTATGGTTAATCTCTACAACTTTCAATATGGTGTCAACACCTATGTACTTTCATTAGACCTTAACCCTTCATTTTCTTACACTAATTTCCATCACACACTAACCAAGATTTTGGTCATAAAGCCTATAGGCCATTCAGCCATGACACCACCAAATACCTTAACATTTTCATTTTACTCATCCAAAGGATCAAACACACCATTTCTTAAGTTCTTGAAAAATCCTTTGTTCTCTCTCTTCACTATAGCATTCGGCCATCACCCTTAAATTACGAACCAAATTTCTTTCTTCAATTCTATGATCATACTTCACCTTGTCTTGGTTGAAGGATCAACTTTGGTGAAGGAAGTTTCTTGATTTGGAGAAGTTTGTTCTTCAACCTCAAGAACATCATCCAAACCTTGAAGTTGTTCTTGTGTTGGTGAGCTTCTAAATCCTTTTTCTTTTCATTTCCTTACTTATTACCTTGAGTAATCATCTTCTAGTTCTTCATTTTCATGAAAACAAGTTCAAGATCTCATCTTTTCTCTCCTCTAGGTTCGGCCACCTCTTTATTTTGAGGTCTTGGAGTTTCCTTTCACTTAAACCTCTTCACTAAAGGTATGTGTGAGTGAACCTCATCACACCAAAATTGGTGGAGGATAAAAATGGTTGTTTATGTTTGGTTTGGGTGCAACACTAGCTTGGGTTCACTACTTTGTTGATGAAGTTCTCTATAAGAACATGTTTGTAATAAGGTTCCTATGCTTATCATGTGTTTATAATGATATATGCTTGGCTGGAAAATGCTTTCATGTAAGTTGAAAACCATACTTTGATCTTTAGATCAAGTAAGGGTTTTTATGCTTGTTTACGGTTGAATGATGGATGATTATTATTAATCATATTATTATGAGTATTTTGAGCTATTAGTTAACAAGTTAGTGAAGCAAAATCATCACATCCTTGGATGTATAGCATTCGGCCATTAAATATACCAAAAGAAGGACATGAGTTTGTTCTTGAACTTCAATGTTTTTGGAAGCTAATATGTGTTTTAGTAACTTGGTTTCAAAAACAAACAAGAAGTGATTTTGATCCAAAGATCAACTAGGGTTTCGGCCCCTTGGTGTTTTTAACTAAGGTGAAAATGTGTTTCACTTTGGTCATAGTTTAATCAATTAAATAAGTGTTTTAAAATAAAATGATAGAAGTAGTTTCATGAAAGTAAAGTTAATATGAAGTTGCCTTAGGTTTATTATGATGAAACATTCATTTTAAAACTAAGTTAACATTCAATCTTCAAATTATAATGAGGACTTTGTCCTAAAGTTTTGATTTAATTGAATCATAGTTTGAAAACAAAATGAAATCCCATTTCTTTATGCTAACTTATATCACGGTTTTACACTAAGTTAGAAAGGAAACCCCTTTTCAAAAATTAATTGAATCGCTTTACTCTAAGTAATTAGCTAAGTTCTTACAAATCAAATCAGTTTTCATTTAGAAAGGTTTTGGTTTACAAAATCTTTAACAAAGAGTTTTCAACTCAATCGTAAAGTTTTACGCACGAAAAACCTAAGTTAAGTAATTAACTTCGAGGAAAAGGAAAGAGATAACTAAGTATAGGATGTGGTGGAACAAGACCATACACTATACCATTGATGACTTAGTTCATCAATGACTTCATAAGACTTAAGTGAATCAAGCCTCATTTCACAAATTGAAACACAAGGAATTTCTAACTTAGAAAGGATCAAAGACTTATCTAAGAGGATTCTCAATCCTTCTTCATAACACTTAAGACTTGAGACATAAATTTATAAGACACCTATGCAAACATGAAACGTTTTGGGTTGAAACAGTAGTTCGATGACGAATCGGTGATTTGGATTCAAGAAAGTCGTTCCACTGTTTTAGTCTTGTGACGACTCGATCTCGGAGGGATCACGAGATTTACCCGCTAAGTAAAAGTTTTACAACAATGATATTGTGATTAGTTCCAAAGGAAGAGACCCTTAGAGAATTTTGAGGCTTATCTGGTGGATAGAAGTTGCTTTATTGCATCTGCTTTGTGTAAGCATTAGCATTATGTTGCATGAGTTTGTAAGGCCTTGATGTAACACCCCCCTTGGGCATTACATGAAGAACATGTGCGGAATTAAATTTAGAAGATAAATGCTGGTTGCTTTCGGAAAAAGGATAATTTACTTTAAGTCAGAAAACTCAGGTGTAAAAAGTTTTCGGCATAATGATTCCCACATCACAATAATAAAATCACATCATTCGTGACAACACACATAACTGGGTTTATTCATAAACCATAAACCATCACATACAAGTTTTCTTAAAATTGTCTTTCATACAGAAGTTCCAAACTATACAAAGGTTTTCAAAACCCCACACACTGACTTTCTCAACATTATACATTAAAAATCCTAAGAGCTGGTCTGATAAAAGAACTCTACGGACAATAGAGCCTACTACCTGGTATACATCATACCAATGAGACTGGGCCTCATCGTCGACAGTCAACACATCTTCGTCATCGGCATCGAGAAACACAAGCTACAGGGTCCTGAAGTGACCCAATGACCATTGAGAAGTATTTGTACACGTATCCAAAAACACAACAGGGTGTCCAACATGTACAGGCAAGGGTGAGTAACCAATATATGGATTTAAACACGATAACTACATGCACGACACATCAAATAGCATGTGAACATATGTAGTATCAACACAACACGATAGTAGAAGTAACACAGGGCGATACACCAAGTAATAACATGTTCAACATGCATACCATAAATTGCAATATATCATATTTAATCAATTAGCAGCATAAGACATCTTCGAAGAGAGAATAATGATGTAAAATAAGTGAATGCAATCATCAACAGCCATGCAATGCAATGCACTGTACATGACTCAATGCCATATGCCACAAGGGTAAAACTCTGACCCCTACTCCATGGAGCTAACAAATCATCGGAGAAAGTGAATGGGAGGACATGTTCCGGTTAATGCCAACCATGGGAAAGATGCTACAACAAATGTAACGTGCACGTATCTGGCTTTACGGAAACACTCTTGACCAAACATGAAAAGTATGACATCTAGTAGAGGATATCAGTGTATTGCTCGGATTCACCACGACAAAGAAGAGCTACCAACTGGTCACATGTCGGCCCTTCCAACCCTGATACCTCTAAAACCATTGAAGATCATCACCGTAAGATTCGTACCCGCATCAAGGTGTAAGCTCAACTCCTAGGCTCAAGGCCTTACAACTATGCAAATGAAATGCCAGTGCTTACACAAAGCAAATGCGATAAAGCAATGTCTATCCATCGGATAAACCTCAAGGTTCGCTAAGGTTCTATTCCTTAGGAACTATACGCGTCTTTGTATTATAAAACAGTTATCCATCAGATAAATATCTCGTGATTCCTCTAGGATGATCCGGGCTGCTTTCAAAATTGCTGACTGTCCCCACAAACCAACACGGGTCTTTTCAGCGTGTTTTGTCCTCACTCACACGCTTTCTAGAAAACTTCCCAGAAGGTCACCCATCCCACAATTCCTAAGTCAAGCACGCTTAACTATGGAGTTCTTACGTTCTGGGCTTCCGAAAAGAAGACGAATCTTGTTGATATAGGTAGTACCAATCAACTCTTATAAGCCTTCCTTCAACTATACAGTCACATACCTGCACAGCCTCAGGATTCCTTCAACTATACACTCCCATACCTGCATAGCCTCAGGGTCCCACTCGTCTCGATCATTGCAAGACTGAAACAATCGAACGACTGACCTTGATCCAAATCACCGGTCCATCATCAAACTATTGTTTCAAAACCCAAAATGTTTCATGTTTGTGTTTATGTCTTATGAATCACATCTCAAATCCTAAGTATTATGAAGAAGGATTGAGAATCCTCTTAGATAAGTCTTTGATCCTTTCTAAGATATTACTCCTTGATTTTCAATCAATGAAATAAATGTTGGTTCACTTAAGTATTATGAAGTCAATGATGTACCAAGTCATTAATGGTATAGTATATGGTCTTGTTCCACCACATACCATACTTAATTATCTCTTGTCTTCAACTCTAAGTCAACTACTTAACTTAGGTTTTTCACGCGTAAAACTTTATGATTTATAGTTGAAACTCTCTTTGTAAACCAAAACAATTGTTTTCAATTGAAAATTTACTTGATTTGAAATACGTTGTACTTGCTTAAAGCAAAGTACCTTGATTAATTTGAAAAGAGTTTTTGCTTACTAACTTAGTGTAAAATCATGTTCTAAGTCAATGGAAAGAAATGTGATCTCATCTAACTTCCTTAACTATGATCCATTTTAATCAACTTAAGGATAAAAGGTCTCCATTATGTTTAAAAAAAGGAACATTGTCTTTGTTCTAAGATAAAAGAAATGCCTTATGAAACTATGTTTAACTTTTCATGAAAACACTTCTTTGTTTCACTTTTAAATCACTTGCTCACTTAGATGAGCTAAGGTTAAAGTACAAGACATGTTTCACTTTGGTGAAAACACTTAAAGGTTGAAACTTTACTTGATCTTTGGATCAAAGTCACTTATTGTTTTTCTTTGAAACATAATTATTAAAACACTTTCTTACTTCAAAAACTTTGAATGTTCAAGAACAACACATGTTCTTCCATCTTTTTCTTGTTAAGGCCGCAAGCTATCATAAGGTAAATGTGAAGATTTTGCTTCATTAACTTGTCAAGTCATAGCTCAAAATGCTCACAAAATTATGAAAACGATAATCATGCATCATTGTATCATAATCAAGCATAAAAATCCTTATGAACTAGAGATCAAAGTATAGTTTTTCAACATACATGAAAACATTTTTCATCCAATCAACATCATCATAAACATATGCTAAAACATACTAAAGCATACTAAAGCATAAACCATTATTACAATCACAACCAAGTTCAAACCGAGCTACACAAATCAATCACAGATAACATATAGTTATCTTAAAATCCCTCATGCAAACTCCCCTTACCCGTTGAAGTTATCCTTCGAGCAAAAGTCGTCTGATCGGCCCGCGAATTCTCCCGATTCCTCGTCCGCTTACTCAACCACAACTACATACACATAGTCAATCCAAACATCAATATTTAACAACACAAATCTTCATATTCCTACCTATATAGGATTCGGCCATGGAACTATAAAAATAGCTAGGGATGTCCAAAAATTCCTATCTCTTGAATTCCATCCTTACTTGGTGTGCTAAGGCTATATCAAAGCCTATTACACCAAAACTTGAACCAAAATCCCATCAACCAACACATGGAGGTTTCGGCCAAGAGAACCCATACGAGCTAGGAAGCTCATTTGGTTTCCAACTCTTGGATCAATGATCCTCAAGTACACATAACACTAGATTAAGTCTTATTACTCAAAACTTAAATCAAAAACTCAACCTTTTTCAAGCTAGGTGGTTCGGCCACTTTAAGAAGAAATGTCTATAAAAATTACTTGATTTCATGCTCTTGGATATTGAAAGAGAATGATGAAACTAGATCATAGAAATTGATTTCACATTAAAAGGATTTTTCTACACTTTTCTATGAATTTTCAAAGTTATGAATCAAAACTTGGATCTTCATGAATCAAGAGATTTAAGAGATGAAATAGAGTGATTAAGAAAGCTAGGATGGAGTCAATACCTCCTAGATGATGAAGCTTAAGAGAAACTAGCTTGAATCACCCAAAAGTCATTAAGTTCTCAAGATCAAACTTGAAGAACACTTGAAGAAAAAAGAGAGAAAATGAAGAACAAGGGGAGAAGAGAGAGAAAGAGAAAGGCCGTGTGGCCTAGACAGAGAGAGTGAAGGTGAGATATTATTTGATGTCATGGCAAACATGTAAATAACCAAAAGGGTAATTTGGTGATTCCTTAAAAGACCAGGGGCATAATTGTCATTTCCCCTATAAATATCTAGATATTTCTAGAAAGGTAATGATGACATTGGTGAGTTACAGGGTCAAAAGGGTCATTTCACAAATTCTCAGGAAGGTCAGGGGCATTTTGGTCTTTTCGCGTCCAGATATTTTCTAAACGTAATCATTACACTGATGAGTCATGGCATGCTTTCCTAGGTGATGTGACATTATGTTTATCCATTAGCGGGTTCCGGAAATCCCGTATTCAACTCCGTTGTTCACCCGATTTAGGTTTTCGCCCAAAAAAGTGGTGAAAACTTATTTATTTTGAATTTTTTTCAAAATTGCTGATATCGTTCACAATTTTATTTAAAACCTAAATGTTTTATTCACGAGTCAAAATTAGGTCTTGATAGTAGTAAAATACTACTGTCAGTGAAAAACACAGACCGGGCTCCGTTTGAGCTTTCACCCAAAACTTAACATTGGCTTCCTATGGTTATGTAGGGCATGCCTATGTTCTCAGAATATTTTATTTCACTCTCTAGACCCTCCAATAAAATACAAACATTTAAATACTGAATAATTATAAAACTTGAAAATCGGGACGTTACACTTGAGCCTAGGAGTTGAACTTACACCTTTATGCGGGTGCGAATCTTACGGTGACGTTTTAAATAGTCTTGGAGTTATAAGGGTTGGAAAGGCTGACTTGTGACCAGTTGGTAGCTCTTTTGTGTCGTGGCGACTCCGAGAAATACACTGATATCCTCGACAAGATGCCGTACTTTCATGTTTGGTGTAGAGTGTTTTCATAAAAGCCAGATACGTGCTTGTTACGAATGTTGTAGCATCTTGCCCAAGGTTGTCGTACACGGAACATGTCCTCCCATTCACTCTCTCCGACGTTTTTGTTCGCTCCATGGAATAGGGGTCGGAGTTTTACCCTTATGGCATACGGCATTGAGTCATGCACATCGCATTGCATTGCATGGCTATTGATGATTATATTTCACTGTTATACATCATTATCCTGTTTTTGGAGATGTCTTATGCTGCTAATTTATTAATATGATATATTGAGAAGTCTGGTATACATGATTGGTATGTTGTTATTTGGTGTGTCGTCCTTTTTTTACTTATGCTGTTTTGTTGTGTTGATGATTGGGAATCTCACCCATATCTGTATCTCTCTCTGCTTGTGTTGTTGTTTCTGCTTGAGAAGATGGGCGGGACGACGACTCAGCTTAGCATGCATCTTAATTCTGGGTAGGGACTCACTTTGTTGTTTTGTTTTGGCCAGGCTGTGTCCAGTTGTCAGTTGTACCTTTTGAGGAGCTGTGACTCCTAGTACTTATTTATGTATTTAGTTTTACAGTTAGGATTGGACCTATGTCTGTATTTCGTACCTTTCTATTTTTGAACTTTACTTTTGTATGAATTCTAGAAATGCATGGTGAACCTAAGTTTATTTATTATGACTCATTTGACAAATCTCATTTCATCATTATGAAAAGAAAAGAAAAAAAAGAAAACCCGTATTTTCTGCATAAATTTTATTTTCGGCCTTATAATTGTTTGGGAATGTTACACTCGGGAAAGGGTGTTACAACAAATATCTATTCTTGCAACGTTGGTGATGTAAAAAGTACAAGATGCACTACCAGCCCCGACTAAAGTAAATCCAAGGGAGCAAGCCAAAGATATCACTCTTAGGAGTGGCAAAGAGTTGAATAAAGAACATGCAAAGGGACCAAAAGCAAGGAAGCTCTGACTTAAGGGAGCACGACCGTGCACTCAGAAGCACGACTGTGCTTGCGGCTGAGCACCTCAGAAGAAGAAAAAGAAGGTAAGGTTGACCCTAAGCCAAAAAAGTTACACATCGCTTATCCTCATAGATTGAAAAATGAACATCAGGATAAGCAATTTGCTAGATTTTTAGAAACTTTTAAGAAATTGTATATCAATATTCCCTTTGCCGAGGCCATTTCTCAAATGCCCAATTATACAAATTTTTTGAAAGAAATAATTTCTAATAAAAATAAATTAGAGGGCTTTGAAGTTGTGAAGCTAAATGAGGAATGCTCATCCATTGTTCTTAAGAAACTGCCACCTAAATTGAAAGATCCAGGGAGTTTTAAAATTCCTTGCTCCATTTGCAATTCTTACTTTGAAAAAGCATTATATGATTTTGGTGCCATTATAAATCTAATGCCTTTATCTGTCTTTGGGAAACTTGGCATGCAGGAACCTCGGCCGACCACCTCAGAAGAAGAAAAAAAAGGTAAGGTTGACCCTAAGCCAGAAAAGTTACACATCCCTTATCCTCATAGATTGAAAAATGAGCATCAGGATAAGCAATTTGCTAGATTTTTAGAAGAAATTGTATATCAATATTCCCTTTGTCGAGGCCATTGCTCAAATGCCCAATTATACAAATTTTTTGAAAGAAATAATTTCTAATAAAAATAAATTAGAGGGCTTTGCAGTTGTGAAGCTAAATGAGCAATGCTCATCCATTGTTCTTAAGAAACTGCCACCTAAATCGAAAGATCCAGGGAGTTTTAAAATTCCTTACTCCATTTTCAATTCTTACTTTGAAAAGGCATTATGTGATTTGGGTGCCATTATAAATCTAATGCCTTTATCTGTCTTTAGGAAACTTGGCATGCAGGAACCTCATCCCACTAACATCTCTTTAAAGTTAGCAGATAGATCCGTTGCCCACCCACGTGGTGTGATAGAAGATGTTTTAGTAAAGGTTGATAAATTCATCTTTCCGGTGGACTTTGTTGTTTTAGATATGAAGGAAGATTAGGAAGTCCCATTTATTCTGGGACGACCTTTCTTAGCCACAGGAAAGAGCTTAATTGATGTTCAACAAGGAAGATTAACTTTACAGCTCGGTGATGAAGAGGCCGTTTTCAGAGTTTTGATTCTCTTAAAAGTCCCTCTTCTTTTTCTTCCTGTAATTTTATTCAAGATATTGATACTACCGATGTGGTTATTTCTAATAATTTACCTGATTTCAGGATAGAGGACCCACTTGAAAAAATTCTTACTCTACAAGATCCAAATGTTGTGGTGGACAATGAAGAAGAGGAAGTCTTAATGTTCCTTCAAGCTCCCCAAGCAAGAAATTGGAAGCACCATATGTTTGAAAAATTGGAGAGGGACAACACTCCAAAGCCCAAACCTTCATTTGAAGAGCCTCCTGAGCTTGAATTAAAACCCCTTCTATCAAATCTTAAATATGCTTTCTTACATCCTCCTTCCTCTCTACCTGTGATTATTTTTGCTGCTTTGACAGAAACCATGGAGGAGCAACTTTTGAAAGTCTTGAGGGACAACAAAAAGGCCTTTAGGTGGATGATTCATGATATTAAAGGCATTAGTCCCTCCGTATGCACTCATAAAATGTACATGGAGGATGAATTTGACCCTCGGGCACTACCTTAACGTCGCCTCAATCCAAACGTGAAGGAGGTGGTTAAGAAAGAGAAAGCAAGGTCTATATATTTTATTCCGTTATTCAGTTATATTTTCCCATATGCAATGATGGAGATGGAGTACTTGGGATCAGCAAAATTCCGGTATGGAATGAACTTATAATCATGGAATCGACTCGATCATCAGATCAACGGATCTCAAACAAAGCGTGGCTGACAATGCCAAGAAGGCTCGATGCGCTTAACGAAAGGGAACTCTCTAGATTAAGAAAGAATTTTCGGGGTCGAACCGTCATTCTAGGATCGTCCAATGTGTCCCTAAAAAGGGATGTACATCTGTCACGGAAAACGATAACCAAGAGTTGATAGTGGTAAGGAAAACCATTGGGTGGCATATGTGCATTGACTTTAGAAAATTGAATGAGGCCACTAGGAAGGACCATTTTCCTTTACCCTTTATTGATCAAATGCTTGAGAAGTTGGCAGGGGATGAGTATTATTGTTGTTTGGATGGTTATTTCGATTATATGCAAATACTAGTGGCTTTACAAGAACAAGAGAAAACTAATTTTACTTGTGCAACACCCTTTCCCAAGGGTCACATTCTCGAACGTTTACAAGGCCGAAAATATTTGTTAATGCGGAAAATACGATTTTTCTTTTCTTTTCATAAAGATGTAATGGAATGAGTAAAGGTAATTAATACTAATAAATGAACTTAGGTTCACCATGCATTTCTAGAAAATACTGTATGATAAATACAGAAACAGAAAACAGAAAACAAAAAGAAGAATAATACTGTATACAGACACAAGACTAATGTATAATTGGCACAAGAAATAAAATAAGTACTAGGAGTCGTAGCTCCCAAAAGGTACAACAAAAACTGTAATAGTCTGGCCGACAACAAAACTAAAACAGCAAAAGAGTCCACCTCTGAACTCAAAGGGACTGCTGAACCGAACCATCGTCGCGTCCATCTGTTCAAGCAGCAATAGCAAGTACCAGCAGAAAACATACAGATATGGGTAAGATTCCCGTTCATCAACACAACAAAACAGCAGTAGTAAAAACGGGACGACTCACCAGGTAACAGCGTACCCAACATGTTAAACAGGTAAACAACATACTAAAACTCTCAATATAAATCATGTTAAACAGTAAACAGTATAATATAATGCATTCTTAAACAGAACAACGATGTATAGCAGTAAATGTAAACATCAACAGGCATGCAATGCAGTGCAATGTACATGACTCAATGCCAATGCCACTGGGTACTACTCTGACCCCTACTCCAGGGAGCTAACAAAACATTCGGAGAGAGTGAATGGGAGGACATGTTCCGGTTTCTGCCAGCCATGAGCAAGATGCTATAACATTCGTAACGTGCACGTATCTAGCTTTACGGTAACACTCTCGACCAAACATGAAAAGTACGGCATCTAGTAGAGGATATCAGTGTATTGCACCGATTCACCACGACACAAAAGAATCACCAACTGGTCACATGTCAGCCATTTCAACCCTGATACCTCCAATTGAAGATCGTCACCATAAGATTCGCACCAGCATGAAGGTGTAAGCTCAACTCATAGGCGGCCTTACAACTATGCACATGAAATGCCAATACTTACACAAAGCAGATGCGATAAAGCAATGTCTATCCATTGGATAAACCTCAAGGTTCACTAAGGTTCTCTTCCTTAGAAACTACATGGGTCTTTGTTTTATAAAACATTTATCCATCGGACAAATATCTCGTGATTCCTTTGGAATGATCCAGACTGCTTTCAGAATCGCCGACTGTCCCCACAAACCAAGACAAGTCTTTTCAGCATGTTTTGTCCTCACTCACACGCTTTCTAGGAAACTTCCCAGAAGGTCACCCATCCCATAATTACTCTAAGTCAAGCACGCTTAACTATAAAGTTCTTATGTTCTAAGCACCCGAAAAGAAGATAAATCTTGTTGGTATGGGTAGTACCAATCAATTCTTATATGCCTTCCCTTAGCTATACAGTCCCATACCTGCATAGCCTCAGGATTCCTTCCATTGTACAGTCCCATACCTGCACAGTCTCAGGATCCCTCTCATTCCGGTTATCACAAGACGAAAACAATTGAACGATTAATCTAGAACCGAATCACCGGTCCGTCATCGAACTACTGTTTCAAAACCAAAACATTTCATGTTTATGTTTACGTCTTATGAATTAAGTCTAAAGTCCTAAACATTATGAATAAGGATTGAGAATCCTCTTTGATAAGTCTTTGAGCCTTTCTAAGATATTACTCCTTGATTTCAATTAAGGAAATAAGTGTTTATTCACTTAAGTCTTATGAAGTCATTGATGTACTAGGTCATCATGGTATAGCACATGGTCTTGTTCCACCACATACTGTACTTAATTATTCCTTGGCTTCAACTGTAAGTTAATTACCTAACTTAGGTTTTTACGTGTAAAACTTTTACGATTGAATTCGAAAACTCCTTTTGTAAACCAAACAAATTTTACAATTGAAAACTCATTTGAGTTGAAACAACATTTGAACTACTTACTTCATTTCTAGCATTTTCAGAAAACATGAAATTCGCTTAGCGGAATTCCACTCACTTAGCGAAAATGAGGCAGTAATACCTCCTTGGAGACTCCTCTGTATCGCTAGGCGAAACACAAATCGCGTAGCGAAATGTGTTGTATTCGCTTAGCGAATATGGATTCCCTTAGCGAAAATGGAGGCGGTTACACCTCTTTTGAAACTCCTCTGGATCGCTCGGCAAAACAGAATTTGCGTAGCGAAATTCTCTGGAATCGCTTAGTGAATATTAATTCGCTTAGTGAAAGTGAGGCAGTGATTCCCAACTTGGAATTCCTCTGTTTTCGCTTAGCGAAGGTAAATTCGCTTAGCGAAAAGTTGCCTTAAAACAAGACATTAACCTTATGGAACCATTTTGATTCTCTTCATGAAAACACTTCTTGTCTCATTTTGAGTCACTTGATTAACTAGATGGACTAAGGATAAGGTATAAAACATGTTTTGCTATGGTGAAAACACTTTGAGATTTAATTCCATTTGATCTCTGGATCAAAGTCATTTAGGGTTTTTCTTTGAAAAACATAAGTTATTAAAACACTTTCTTTACTTCAAAACTTTGATTTGTCCAAGAACTACTCATACTCTTCCTTTTCTCAAGGTCATGGCCAAAAGCCTATTAGGAACAAATGTGAAGGTTTGCTTCACTAAGTAACCAAATTATGGCTCACAAGGCTTACACAATTATGATAGACAATAACACACATCATTGCATCATAATTAAGCACAAAAGTCCATACTTGATCTAGTGATCAAAGTAGGTTTTTAAACATACATGGAAATGATTTTCATTCAATCATATCATCATGAACATATGCTAGAGCACACTACAACATACTAAAGCAAAACTCATCATGACAATCTTGTTCTCCAAGAGAACTTAACAAAACATAACATATAAAAGTGAACCCAAACTAGAGGGTTTCACCCACACATAAACTTAAACAACCATCTTCACTACCACCATCTTCGTGTGATGAGGCTCACGCGCCATATCTGTTGAAGAGCAGATATCTGAATCAAAGTCAGTTGATCGGCTTGTGAACCTCCTGACAATCGTCAACAACTACAACAACACAACAATTCAACATTAAACAACAATCAAAGCAAAACTCAATAATCCTAGCAAAGAGGGTTTCAGCCACCCTAGGGTAAAGAGGTCAGGAATTGATCTTGGTTTTCCATTCATGGATTCAAAGGCAACAGGAAAGCTAAGGATGAAATTAAGTGTTAGAAATCAAAAATTGATGAAAAACACTATTCATCATCACCTAGTAGGGTTCGGCCATATTGGGGATTTTGGGATATGATGAGAGTTGAATCACAATCTCTTGGGTTTAGGTAGAGGATGATGAAATGAGTTCAAAGAAATTGGTTTCACATCAAAAGGATTTTTCTACCAATTCCTATGGATTTTCGAAGTTCTGGATCTAAGAAATAATTTTCATGAAAATGGATCTTGATCTTGAGATAAAGAGAGATTCAAGAAGCTAAGAGATCATAGAAGTGATCTTACCTTAAAATGGAGGAAGATTGCTCAAGGAATCAAGTGATTCTGACAAGAAACCAAGCTTTTTCAAGAACAACAATGGTGTTTTCTCTTTAAAGTTGAAGATGGTGTTCTTGAGTTATTTGGGAGGGCTGATGTGTGTGAATGAGAGGGTGTGAGGGGCTGAGTTCAGCTCTTAAAAGCTCACTTAAGGGCAAAATGTCATTTGCCAAAAGGGTAAAATGGTAAAAGTACAAAAGACTAAGGTTAGGGGCATTTTGATAATTTCGCATCTAGATTTTTCCGAACGTCGTGACGACTCTGGCATACTCTCCCAAGTGTCATGGGATGATGTAATGACAAGATTATCTGTTGGCGAGTCCCGATAAAACGTAGAGAATCGAATTCTAAGCCTTATTGTCTCGTTCACGGGTCCATCTGAGGTCTCCTGATCAGTAAAATCATACTGTCAGTGTAAAAACGCAGACCGGACTCCGTTTGAGTTTTCAACTCAAAATTTAATCGTAGCTTCCTAAGATATCGTCGAGCATGACTATGGTCTCGGAATATTTTATTTTCATTTCTAAGACCTCGAATAAAATACATACGTTAAAATATTGAAGAATTACAAAACGTGAAAATCGGGCCGTTACATTCCTACCCCTCTTAAAAGAATTTCGTCCTCGAAATTCCACGACTTAAAACTAAACCTATTCGGTCGCTGAAGATGAAGGAAAGAAATTTTTTTTCAACAAAGGAATTTTTTTTTTTTTTTTGGTCTTGGTCTCAGAAGAAAGTATACAGAAGAATTTTACCAATCTGGAATGAATACAGGAATATCCGGTATGCAAAAAGATTCTTCAGTAGGTTCGTGAGTGTAAAAATGCATAGCTAATACATGTTTACATCCATGACTCTAATAAAGTTCCTTCTTTCATAAGAACCTTCCAATAACTTTGGGAATCAAAAGATAAACAGTCTAGCAAAAATCAGACTGGATCACCTTCACCAAAAGTTAAAGTGATTAGACTAAGTTTCATCAAGAAACTTCTAGTATCAAGAAGTTGTTTATGTTATAACTCAAGAAATAGTAATAACAAAACTTTCTGTGAAATAATACGAAAATGTCCAGAACAATGGACACCATATTACCAATTCACTCAATTGTCTAATACACTGAGGAATCAATTGTCTAATGCACTGAGGAATATGTAGGAGTGCGAACACAAATGTTCCCTTGAGATGAGGCAGCACTAACACAGGTGAAGTAGTCAACCTTCTCTCTAATCCTTGCAAACTTTCCTCACAAGCTTCAGTCCATTCAAACGCTTTATCCTTCCTTTGAAATCACGTGACCCCAAAAACTGTACTTCATCGAGCCAAAACTTACACTTGCACAACTTTACATACAGCTGTTTCTCTTTCAGAACTTGAAGAACTACACTAAGACGTTCAGCGTGCTCTTCCTGGTCTCGCGAATAGATGAGTATGTCGTCTATGAAGACAACGGCAAACTTATCTAGGTATGGACGAAATATCCTATTCATTTAATCCATGAATATAGAGGAGTATTCGCCACCCCGAACGGCATTACAAGATATTCGTAGTGCCCGTAGCATATTCGAAACGCTGTTCTTGGTACATCTTCTGCCTTCATATGAATCTGGTGACAACCCGATCGCAATCAATCTCTGAGAAAACTGTTGCTCTCCTCAACTGATCCATCAAGTCATTTATCCTCGGAAGAAGATACTTGTTCTTAATGGTGAAGTCATTCAACTGACGATAATCCACCCATAAGCAAGATGTTTCGTCTTTCTTTCTCACCAATAGAACAGGTGTTCCCTACGGCGACACACTGGGTCTAACGAACTGTTTTCCCCAATAAATCCACCAACTGTTCCTTCAAGGTTTTCTGTAACATCCCGATTTTCTAGTTTTCCTAATTAATCAGTATTTATAAACTTACATTTTATTCAAGTTCTTAGGAATGGAAATAAAATATTCCGAGACCATAGTCATGCTCAGCGATATCGTTGGAAGCTACGATTAAGTTTTGAGTCGAAAACTCAAACGGAGTCCGGTCTGCGTTTTTACACTGACAGTATGATTTTATCGAAAAGGAAAAATGATGAACCTTTAAGACGAACCAGAACCTAGTGGTCGAGACGTCGGGGCTAGTGTTTTGTGGATTGAGCACTCGGACTTCGTGTCCTGTGTTCGAGCGAAATCTTCAATCGGGTGGAGAACGGAGCCGCGTATGGACTTACCAGGACCCGACAATGGATAATATTGATATCATATCATGTCAAATCACTTGGGAGAGCATTCCAGAGTCGTCATGACAATCAGGAATTTCGCGACACGAAATTACCAAAATACCTTATGAACAGTGAATATCAATGTGTGATATGAAATTTATTTCTTCGTCTTGAGTTGTTTTGTCTATGCATACAGAAAATTTTTGTAACCGCGTTTTCGAATGTAGCTACTTAATTGAAGTATTTTCCGAAAGCAACCAGAGTTTTATTTTCTTGTTTTATTCCGCATTAGAGTCCGTGTACGTAGCACCTGCGAGGGGGTGTTACATTTTCAACTCAGCAGGTGCCATATGATACGGTTCCATAGACATTGGTCCTGTTCCTAACACAAGATTGATCACAAAATCGATGTCCCGAACTGGCGGTAAACCTGGTACGTCTTCAGGAAAGACTTCCGAAAACTCGTTAGTAACATGTATTCGTTGAGCTCCTTCTCTCAAAGAAGCGTTCACTTGGTTGGTAGTCTAAAAATCCAAAATTATCAGAATCAGGGAAAACTAAGGTTTTGTTTGCAACATCTAACAGGATATGGTTACAAGATAAACAATCCATTCCTAAGATTACATCCGTTTGCGAAAGAGGCGAACAAATTATATCAATAAAAAATGTTCTATCTTTAACAGAAATAGAAAAGTTCAAACAAACTCTCGCAGTTATAACAAGTTTTGCAATAAGTGCAGAAATTACCAAATAAAAGGTAAAGAAGATACAGATAATCTCAAAAAGGTTCACGCAGTCATATGCCATAAAGGAATATGTTGCACCTAAATCAAAGAGCACAGTAAAGGTTTTACCTTCCGTGACGCACTTACCGTGAATCAGATCTTTATTTTGAGAAGTCTCAGCACCATTCCCAATATAAACTCTACTCATTGCCTTAGGCTTCGCTGCTTGCACATCGTTGACAGAATGTCTAGCTTTTAATTGCACACAGTTGCGTGAAGTATGCCCTGCTTTTCCACACCTGAAGCATATTATCCCCTTGATTAAGCATTCTCTGGTGACATGATTGTTCTTGCCACACTTCATGCACTTCTTTGGGGTGCTTCCAGATTGACTAATACTCCCACTGCTTCCTCCTACAGAACGTTGTTGTTGACCTTGCAGTTTTGAATACGGTTTCCATCGAGATCTATCATCACGACCATTGGTGCCTTTATGGAACCTAGTCGGTCCTGAGTGACGTTGCCTTCCTTCACGAGTCTTCATCAGATCTTCGAATAGGAAGCATTCATCTACCAACACCGAGAACTCTTTGACCTCGAGAGGTAGCACCGCTCCTCGAATCTCGTCCCTTAAACCTTCTTCGAACTTTGTGCACTTCCAATCCTCATCAGGATGAAGATGGAAATACCTCGAAGACTTCAACAGGGACTCAAAACAATCAGCATATTCTTTGACAAACATTTCTCCTTGACGTAGCTGCAGGAACTCCATGTCTTTCAACTCATCTTGCACCCGTCGGGAAATACTCGTTCTGAAGAACTCTGCTAGCGAAAACTTACAAGAAAGCAAAAACATTACTATCCTGCCCAATATCATTCCCCTTCAGAAACAATAATGCGGAGAATAAAAAACAGGTGTTGTCTTCCTTACAGAAACAAAACACAAAGAACAAACAACACAAAAGGATAGACCGAAGTCATCATCCTTTCCAACATTGTTTTCTCTCAGAAACAATAGCACAGAAAAACAATCAGAGAAAACACAACACAAACAAGGCAGACCATAACCTACAAACCCCAAAAAGACTCGGCCATCTCTGACACTAAATAATGCAACACCCTTTCCCGAGTGTCACATTCCCGAACGTTTATAAGGCCGAAAATATTTGTTAATGCGGAAAATACGATTTTCTTTTTTTTTCTTTTTCTTTTCATAATGATGTAATGGAATTAGTAAAGGTAATTAATTCTAATAAATGAACTTAGATTCACCATGCATTTCTAGGACATACTGTATGATTAATACAAAAACAAAAAATAGAAATAAGAATAATACTGTATACAGACATATGACTAATGTATAATTGGCACAAGAAATAAAATAAGTACAAGGAGTCGTAGCTCCCAAAAGGTACTACAAAAACTATAATAGTCTGGCCGACAACAAAACTAAAACAGCAAAAGAGTCCATCTCCGAACTCAAAGGGACTGCTGAACCGAACCATCGTCGCGTCCATCTGTTCAAGCAGCAACAGCAAGTACCAGCAGAAAACATACCGATATGGGTGAGATTCCCGATCATCAACACAACAAAACAGCAGTAGTAAAAACGGGACGACTCACCTGGTAACAGCGTACCCAACATGTTAAACAGTTAAACAACATACTAAAACTCTCAATATAAATCATGTTAAACAGTTAACCGTATAATATAATTCATTCTTAAACAGAACAACGATGTATAACAGTAAATGTAAACATCAACAGGCAAGCAATGCAGTGCAATGTACATGACTCAATTCCAATGCCACTGGGTACTACTCTGACCCCTACTCCATGGAGCTAACAAAACATTCGGAGAGAGTGAATGGGAGGACATGTTCCGGTTTCTGCCAGCCATGAGCAAGATGCTACAACATTCGTAACATGCACGTATCTGGCTTTACGGTAACATTCTCGACCAAACATGAAAAGTACGGCATCTAGTAGAGGATATCAATGTATTACACGGATTCGCCACGACACAAAAGAATCACCACCTGGTCACATGTCAGCCATTCCAACCCTGATACCTCCAAAAAGACCATCGAAGATCGTCACCGTAAGATTCGCACCCGCATCAAGGTGTAAGCTCAACTCTTAGGCTCAAGGCCTTACAACTATGCACATGAAATGCCAATATTTACACAAAGCAGATGCGATAAAGCAATGTCTATCGATTGCATAAACCTCATGGTTCACTAAGGTTCTCTTCCTTACACGCATCTTTGTTTTATAAAACATTTATCCATCGGATAAATATCTCGTGATTCCTTTGGAATGATCCAGACTGCTTTCAGAATCGCCGACTGTCCCCACAAGCCAACACAAGTCTTTTCAACGTGTTTTGTCCTCACTCACACGCTTTCTAGCAAACTTCCCAGAAGGTCACCCATCCCATAATTACTCTAAGTTAGGCACGCTTAACTATAAAGTTCTTATGTTCTAAGCTCCCGAAAAGAAGATAAATCTTGTTGGTATAGGTAGTACCAATCAATTCTTATATGCCTTCTCTTAGCTATACAGTCCCATACCTGCATAGCCTTAGGATTCCTTCCACTGTACAGTCCCATACCTGCACAGTCTCAGGATCCCTCTCATTTTGATTATCACAAGATGAAAACTATTGAACGATTAATCTGGATCCGAATCATCGGTCCGTCATCGAACTACTGTTTCAAAACCAAAACGTTTCATGTTTGTGTTTACGTCTTATGAATTAAGTCTGAAGTCCTAAACATTATGAATAAGAATTGAGAATCCTATTAGATAAGTCATTGAGCATTTCTAAGATATTACTCTTTGATTTTCAATTAAGGAAATAAGTGTTGATTCACTTAAGTCTTATGAAGTCATTGATGTACTAGGTCATCAACGGTATAGCACATGGTCTTGTTCCACCACATACTATACTTAATTATCTCTTGTCTTCAACTCTAAGTTAATTACTTAACTTAGGTTTTTACGTGTAAAACTTTAACGATTGAGTTAGAAAACTCCTTTTTTAAACCAAACAACTTTTACAATTGAAAACTCATATGAGTTGAAACAACATTTGAACTACTTACTTCATTTCTAGCATTTTCTGAAAACATGAAATTCGCTAAGCAGAATTCCATTCGCTTAGCGAAAATGAGGCAGTAATACCTCCTTGGAGACTCCTCTGTATCGCTCGATGAAACATAAATCGCGTAGCGAAATGTGTTGTATTCGCTTAGCGAATATGGATTCGCTTAGCGAAAATGGAGGCGGTTACACCTCTTTTGAAAGTCCTCTGGATCGCTCGGCGAAACAGAATTCGCGTAGCGAAATTCTTTGGAATCGTTTAGCGAATATTAATTCGCTTAGAGAAAGTGAGGCAGTGATGCCCAACTTGGAATTCCTCTGTTTTCGCTTAGCGAAGGTAAATTCGCTTAGTGAAAAGTTGCCTTAAAACAAGACATTAACCTTATGGAACCATTTTGATTCTCTTCATGAAAACACTTCTTGTCTCATTTTGAGTCACTTGATTAACTAGATGGACTAAGGATAAGGTATAAAACAGGTTTCACTTTGGTGAAAACACTTTGAGATTTAATTCCATTTGATATTTGGATCAAAGTCATTTAGGGTTTTTCTTTGAAAAACATAAGTTATTAAAACACTTTCTTTACTTCAAAACTGTGATTTGTCCAAGAACTACTCATACTCTTCCTTTTCTCAAGGTCATGGCCAAAAGCCTATTAGGAACAAATTTGAAGGTTTGCTTCACTAACTAACCAAATTATGGCTCACAAGACTTACACAATTATGATAGACAATAACACACATCATTGCATCATAATTAAGCACAAAAGTCCATACTTGATCTAGTGATCAAAGAAGGTTTTTCAACATACATGGAAATGATTTTCATTCAATCATATCATCATCAACATATGCTAGAGCACACTACAACATACTAAAGCATAAACTCATCATGACAA
This sequence comes from Ammopiptanthus mongolicus, assembly GCA_039655645.1. Taxonomy (NCBI): domain Eukaryota; kingdom Viridiplantae; phylum Streptophyta; class Magnoliopsida; order Fabales; family Fabaceae; genus Ammopiptanthus; species Ammopiptanthus mongolicus. The sequence goes on from CM077349.1 coordinate 55,221,349, forward strand.
TCTTGTTCTCCAAGAGAACTTAACAAAACTTAAACCAATAAAAGTGAACCCAAACTAAAGGGTTTCACCCACACATAAACTTAAACAACCATCTTCACTACCACCATCTTGGTTTGATGAGGTTCACCCCCCATACCTGTTGAAGAGCAGATATCCGGATCAAAGTCGGTTGATCGGTTTGTAAACATCCTGACAATGGTCAACAACTACAACAACACAACAATTCAACATTAAATAACAATCAAAGCAAAACTCAACAATCCCAACAAAGAGGGTTTCGGCCACCCTAGGTTAAAGAGGTTAGGAATTGATCTTGGTTTTCCATTCATGGATTCAAAGGCAATACAAAAGCTAAGGATGAAATCAAGTGTTAGAAATCAAAAATTGATGAAAAACACTATTCATCATCACCTAGTAGGGTTCAGCCATATTGGGGATTTTGGGATATGATGAGATTTGAATCATAAGCTCTTGGGTTTAGTTAGAGGATGATGAAGTGAGTTCAAAGAAATTGGTTTCACATCAAAAGGATTTTTCTACCAATTCCTATGGATTTTCAAAGTTTTGGTTCTAAGAAATAATTTTCCTGAAAATGGATCTTGATCTTGAAATAAAGAGAGATTCAAGAAGCTAAGAGATCATAGAAGTAATCTTACCTTAAAATGAAGGAAGATTTCTCAAGGAATCAAGTGATTCTAACAAGAAACCAAGCTTTTTCAAGAGCAACAATGGTGTTTTCTCTCTAAAGTTGAAGATGGTGTTCTTGAGTTATTTGAGAGGTCTGATTTGCGTGAATGAGAGGGTTTGAGGGGCTGATTTCATCTCTTAAAAGCTCATTTATGGGCAAAATGGTCATTTGCCAAAAGGGTAAAATGGTAAAAGTGCAAAAGACTAAGGTTAGGGGCATTTTGGTAATTTCGCGTCTAGATTTTTCCGAACGTCGTGAGGACTCTGACATACTCTTCTAAGTGTCCTGGGATGATGTGATAACAAGATTATACGTTGGCGAGTCCCGGTAAATCCATATATGGCTCCGTTCATCACCCGATTGAGGATTCCGCCCGAACGAAGGTCAGGAAATGATTTTTTTGAAGTTTTTGTAAAATTTAACCAAAACATAGAGAATCAAATTCTAAGACTTATTGTCTCGTTCATGGATCCATCTGAGGTCTCCTGATCAGTAAAATCATACTGTTAGTGTAAAAATACAGACCGGACTCCGTTTGAGTTTTCGACTCAAAACTTAATCATAGCTTCCTACGATATCGTCGAGCATGACTATGGTCTCGGAATATATTATTTCCATTCCTAAGACCTCGAATAAAATACATACGTTAAAATACTGAAGAATTAGGAAACGTGAAAATCAAGGCGTTACAACTTGCATATACGGTACTTTTTCATATAAAAGGATGCCCTGAGGTTTGTGTAATGCCCCTGCCACGTTCCAAAGGTGTATGATGGTTGTCTTTTCAGATTTGATTGAAAAATGCATTGAAAATTTTATGGATGATTTTTCTGTGTTTGGTTCCTCATATGATAACTGCTTGCATAATTTGAATTTGGTGTTACAAAGATGCAGGGACACTAATTTGGTGCTAAATTGGGAAAAGTGCCATTTCATGGTTCAAGAGTGCATTATTCTGGGGCACAAGGTGTCCACAAAAGGTATTGAGGTAGATCCCGCCAAGGTAGAGGTGATTGCAAAATTACCTCCACCAAATTCTGTGAGGGCGGTGCGTAGTTTCTTGGGCCATGCGGGTTTTTGTAAGAGGTTTGTCAAAGACTTTTCCAAAATTGCTAAACCTATGACAAACCTCTTGGTTAAAGGTGCCACTTTTGATTTTTTTGACTTATGTTTCAAGGCATTTAATTTGTTCAAAGAAAAATTAATTAGTGCTCTTATTGTTATGGCCCCTGATTGGACTCTTCCTTTTGAGTTGATGTGTGATGCTAGTGATACTGCTGTGGGGGCAGTTTTAGGTGAGACGACCCCACTTACGTAGGATAATCCCATTAAAGAACCTAAGATATTAACTATCCTTACTCACATAATATAGAACACATCTCAAGCTTGTCCACCGGTCTCAGTCTCGTACGGAGTATCACCCAATTCTTCCGCAGCTGGTTCTCCCATAGGGTCTTCTCATATAAAGAAAATAAACACAAAGAAGAGAAAATACAGGGAGTAAGAAACATATATCATCATGTAAGCGAAAGGGGCTATAGCATGGCATATATACATGTAACATATAACATATAGAAAACATGCACACAATAAACAACCGTCTCACGAATTTAAATCACATCCATCTCCAAATATTTCTCTCAGATCAAACCTCTAAGGAAGGATACTAATCCTTGTATGCATGTATGCATGATTGGCCGATAACGTCCCCATTTGGACATCCTCGTCGGGATTAATAATCACGTCCCCAATTGGACATCCCCGTAAGGATCAATAATTCACGTCCCCATTTGGACATCCTTGAAAGGATCAATAACATCCCCAATTGGACATCTCATCTTCCGGATCACAAATCGCCCCTATTTGGGCATCCCCCATTGGGATCACATGTGTTATGATATGAATGTACAAACATCCATCACATGTTGATATCGAAACCTCACACCTAAGCACTCAATCATAATCACGATGCCTTGCATCAACATTAAAATCAATATCACCACGATGCCTTGGATCAACATTAACATCAATATCATGACACCATGCGTCCACGAGCCCACAGCTCCATTAAAATCACAACAGTAATAATTAGAATCACAACGGTATCAACCCGTATAATATCATAATCTCATCATATGCTCATATGCTTATCAAACTCATTATATGCTCATCAATCTTGTTATATACTCATTAATTTTATCATATGCTAATCACTCAACATCCAACAGTCAACCAATCACAAGAACAAAGTATCATAATAATGAGCATGCCAACATAGTCACTTAGAGAGATAATCATATAACTCACATAGAGTACATAGAGCATTATATAAATCACATAAAGCACATAGATCACATTTCACCATTAACTCATTTAGAACACGTAGAGCACATAATCACCAAATATATCAATCAACCATTCATCCAATAATTGTCATCTACCCTAGGGTGTAATCATCTTCATGGTGATAGCCCAAAGATACCTATACCTAGGGTCTAGGTACTTTGTTCAGGGCTCAACCTCTTGTAGGGTTTAAGGCTCCCCTACACATGTATATAAACTATACAACGCTTGCCTTTCCCATGATAACACTTTCTTCTCCCTACCTGTAGCAAGGTATCAATTCCCACAAGCTCACTAGCACCTTCCCATGGATACAACCTCGTTCCTTCAACGGATAACCGTCCACACTTTAGAGCACTCGAACACGGTTGGATCCTTCACCGCAGATCACAATCACAATTAGGTAAAATCAAACAAAACACACCTAGTTCTCATGAGCTAAGTTTCGGCCCCATGTAGACAAAATTGCTAGAAGTGTTAAAATTTGACAAACTCTTGGATTAATGATCCTTAAGCATAAAGAAAGCTAGTGTAAGTCATTAGATTAAAGAATTTGAAAAAAAAATTCTAGATACACTAAGAGTAGGTTTCAGCCATGCCATAGGAAATTAGGGTAGGAAAGGTTTTTGATTACAATCTTTTGATTTCAAAGACCACTAAGTGTGATAGAATCAAATCAACACTTCTTTAAGCAAAACTTTGAATAAAACTTCATGATTTACCAAGACATAGGATTTGGCCATCTCACCCCAAATGGGTAAGAGAGCTCTTATGATTACAAACTCTTGGATTATGAAAGAAGATCATGAATCTAGATAAAGAAAATTGGTTTGACATTAAAATGAATTTTCTACAATTTTTCATGAATTTTGGAAGTTCAAGAACAAACATGAACTCATAGAGTTTCCATGAAGAGAAATGGAGATTTAGGGTTCAAAGAAGAGATCTCTACCTCTTAGATGATGGAGAAGATGAATCTAAACAAGTTTGCTTCGCAAAGTTCTTGGAGAATCCTTGAAGAATGGAGAGAAAATGGAGGTAGAAGCTTGAAGATGTTATGAATTCTTGAAGTGAAGAACAAGGGTGGAAGAAGAAAGAAATATGAAGTGAGAAAGAGAGAGAGTGAGGCGTGAAAGAGAAAATAAAGGAAGCATAAGATTCCTTATATACTAACTTCAAGGTTAGGATGGTCATTTCTTTTAAGGCCAAAATAGGAATTTTACCAAAAGTTGTACTAGAAGCTTCAACACTTGAACTTAAAGAATAAAGTGAAGGAGAAAGAAATATGAGATAGTAATGATATATATGAATGGCGTGGGGTCATGTGAAGGAAGGGTAAATATTGTATAAAAATTACTTAAGGGCAAATAGGTCATTTCCTTTAGGGGCAAAATTGTCATTTCTACACCATAATCAATACTATGGTGGGTCACCCATGTGACTCACCTTTGGCAATTATTAGCATGGTGACTCACCTAGGTGAGTCACTCATGTAATTATTGCATGTGGATAGGATAAGGTGAGGTAGCTTTGAAAGCGACCTTATGCTTATCCGTTACCGGCTCCCATAATCCCGTACGCAGACCGGGTTTCGTTTGAGTCGTCAACCCAAACCTTAACCATAATTCTCTACCAGTAATGTAGAGTAAAATAATATATGTGTTGTATCCAAAAATTGGATATGTAGGGATAAAATCAAACATCTGACGAGAAACGTGGTTCCTGAATGTGATGAGTCAGTGGATGAGTCATCACCATGACTCATCACTATCATGATTACTCCACCATGACTCACCACCATGAGTCATTCCTGTCATGATTACTTGTCTAAAGTAGTCATGATTACTCCTCCAAAATATCTTGATATTTACAACTTTGCCGCTGTAACTCAGATAAGATCCATATACTTTACTGATGTGAAAATTGGGATGTTACATTAGGTAAGAGGAAGGATAAGGCATTTTATACCATATACTATGCCAGTCGCACTCTAGATGATGCTCATAAAAATTACATCACCATTGAAAAAGAGTTACAGACAGTAGTTGTTTATACTGACCACTCTTCTATAAAGTATCTGCTTGGTAAACAGGATGCAAAGCCTCGATTGATTAGGTAGATTTTGTTGCTACAAGAGTTTGATTTGAAAATAAAAGATAAGAAAGGTTCAGAAAATCTTGTAGCAGACCATCTATAGCGCCTTGACCATAGCATGATGCAACCCGCACATGATGGAGAGATCAAGGAAGTGTTTCTTGATGAGCGTCTCATAGCTATTTCCCCTGCTCCATGGTATGCTGATATTGTTAACTACCTGGCAGGTAAGGTTATTTACCCTCACTTTTCTTTTCAGCAAAAAAAGAAACTTCTATCTGATGGTAGACACTATCTATGGGATCACCTTTACTTGTTTAAGGTATATGGGGATAATGTGATTCGGTGTTGTGTCCTTGCCCATGAGATAGCCTCTATTTTTGAGCATTATCATTCTAGAGAGGTCGGTGGCCATTTTGGCCCAAATTGAACTGCATACAAAGTTTTACAATGTGGTTTTTTATTGGCCAACAATTTTCAAAGATGCAAAAGAATTCGTAAAATCCTGTGATAGCTGCGTAGTGGTAATATTTCTAGGCGGCAGGAGATGCCTTTAACTAATATTTTGGTCCGTGACATTTTTGATGTTTGGGGTAATGACTTCCTGGGTCCTTTCCCTAAATCCTTTTCAAACCAATATGTTCTTTTTGCTTTGGATTACGTTTCTAAGTGGGTTGAGGTTGTGGCTTTACCTACTAATGATGCCCGGGTTGTGGTAAAAATTTTGAAAAAGAATATTTTTACTCGATTTGGCAAACCCAGAGCAATCATAAGTGATGATGGAATTCATTTTTGCAATAAACAATTTGATAATATTTTGAGCAAATATGGTGTCACCCATAGGGTAGCAACTCCTTACCACCCGCAAACCAGTGGGCAAGTGGAAATTTCAAATAAGGAGTTAAAAAGAATTTTGGAAAAAACTGTTAGTGCATCTAAAAAAGATTGGTCTTTAAAATTGAATGATGCATTGTGGGCATATAAGACTGCATATAAGACTCCCATTGGGATGTCTCCTTATCATCTTGTCTTTGGAAAGTCGTGTCATCTGCCTGTTGAGTTAGAGCATAAAGCATTTTGGGCATTGAAATTTCTCAATTTTGATGCACAACTTACAGGTGAAAACAGGTTGTTGTAGCTGAATGAATTGGATGAGCTTCATCTTGAAGATTATGAGAATGCTAAGTTTTATAAGGAGCGCATCAAAAAGTGGCATGATAAGCGCATTCAGAAGCATGAGTTTCAGATTGGAGAGAAAGTTTTAATTTATAACTCACGTTTGTGTCTTTTTCCAGGAAAATTGCACTCAAGGTGGTATGGAACTTACACTTTAACTCAAATTTTCGCATTCGGAGCGCTTGAAGTTACTAAGGATGATGGCACCATCTTCAAAGTCAATGGACAACGCACTAAGCATTTTGAGGATTGATTCCTTCAAGTGAAATTTATCACCTACCCGCAGGATTGATCCATTCTAAATACCGTCAGGCTCGGGACGTTAAACAAGCGCTGAACAAGAGGCAACCTGTGTCTCATTATTTTCGGGTAGTAGGGAAGCAAGGCCATGCATATTTCAGCAACGCCAAGCATATTATCTTTTTTGCTATAAAAAAGGGTCAGTATTTTTCTCTTCTCCTTCTCTACACCTGTATTTCATTTTATTTTTGTTGCATTAAGGACATTGCAAATGTTAAGTGTGGGAAGGAAAAACATATATTATTTATGCTCTGGCTGCACGCAATTAACTGACTTATTCCTTTTTATGTTAAAAATAAAGGGACCCCTTACAAATTTTTTTTTTTGATGAATTGCTTTGATAGTCTCGCAAGTTTATTTGAAAAGTTTGTCTTTTGAAAACTAAAATTAGCAGAAAATTCCTTGTTTGATAAATTTTCCATTAGACTTATCTTCTAAATGTGAGACTTGGGCTTTTATAAGGGCACTCTTAGGTATTTTTTGGCCTGCATTATTTTGTTAAACACTTCCACTAGTTGCCCAATTTGAGCCTTTATGAAAATTATTTTCTTTGGTCTTTGTTCTAAAAATTGAAAATTGTTTTTGGTGACCTCTTAGAAGTATATTGAAGCAATAGTAGGGACGTGTTATGTGAATCCCTTTCCGAAAATAAAAGTGTTAAAAATAGGTTGGCTAGTAAAAAAAGGGCTTCTCTCTCTATATTCAAAAAGAAAAAGAAAAGAACAAAATAAAGATAGAGAAGAAGCAAGAAAAGAAAAAGAAAAGAAAAGGAAAGAAAAAGAAAAGAAAAACAATGCCTATAGTAATGGAAGGGAAGAAAATGAAAGGTTGAAGAAAAGTAGTAGGTTCTTGAAAAATTTGTGTGAAAAATGTCAATTGCACTTTATGCTCTTTTTATGCTTCAAAAGGTTGTTACTTAAATTTTTGGTGTAGCCCTTTGTATATCCCTTTTCTTTCTCTATCATACCAAACATCAATACCTTGGCCCCGTTTCAACCTATAAAAGACCCATTCCTTTTGCATGTTTGTAAATCATATTGTGGAGATTTGGTCAATGGACAAGCCTATGGTAATGTATTTACTTTGAGAATCTTGAGTGTTGGATTCCTTTGCCCAATACACTAAGAGATTGTGAGTAGAGTGACCCATGGTTTTTGGAAAGTTTGATTTCAAAGAATTTAAAGTTTCTAATTGGGTAATCTCTTGACTTCTTTGTAAAAATATATTTGTTTGAGTATCTTTGCCATTTTGAAAAATTCTGATTGTTTGGGTCCTCCTGATTTGAATCTGAAAATTATTTTGTAGACTATTTTAAGCCAGATAATTGCTAGAGGGCAAGCAATACTCAAAGTGTGGGAATTTTATTTAACCTCAATTCAGTGCATTTAATAGGGGGTAATTGGGTTATATTTCAATGCATTTGATGATGATTATTATTGTATTTCACCCTTTTTCCTAAGTTTTTACAGAATTGATGTTTAAAGGCTGCTTGATGGACAATCAATAAAAGTTAGAGGTTTTTGAGCTGAAAAGAGGAATTTTCTGAAGACTATAGCTCGAAGCACGACCGTGCCCAGCGAAGCACGTCCGTCCATGCCTATCAGTTCAACCTATCCAAACACGTCCTTACAAAAAGTCTCAAGTTGACCTCTAAAGAAGAAGAACGGTCATTCCAGGAAGAAGCACGCTGGTGCTGGAGTGAAGCAAGGCCGTTCTCAGTGAAGTAAAGCCATTCTCAGAGAAGCATGGCATACATTAAAGGAAACATGCCCATGCTCAAGCCTGTGCACTAATGATGTTGATTTACGAAGTTGTTACGCTCGTACTGAGTTAAGCATGATCGCATATGATGGAAGAATGGCCGTGCTGGCGACCCTGACAGAGCTAATTTTGGGGCTTTCTCACATATTTTTCTTATAAATAGAGGCCATATGTACACTCTTTACATCTATCTCTTCACATCAAATATCTCTTACCTCTCATAGTTTTTAGGTTTTAGTAGTTTGTTTTCTTGGAGATTTCTGGAGTAGGATTTTTGCTTAGGGGTTAAGTCGGAGATCTTCTTCTTCTTCTTCTTCTTCTTCTTCTTCTTCTTCTTCTTCTTCTTTTTCTTTTTCTTCTTTATTCTTCATGATGCGTTTCCCATTGTTGATTTTGGTTTTATCTATGATTATGGGTAGCTAAATTCATCACTAGAGTTGTGGTGAATCTTGTATTAGTAGAAACCCTTTTTGCTATGTCTTAGCTTTAATTCGAATTCTATTTTTTCAAGGTTGTGATTTGAATTGTGTTATTCTATTGTTCTTCATTCCATACTAGGACTACGCACCCTTTGCATGCTTATAATCAATTGGTTGATCAGCGGTCGTACTAGAAATAATCGGTAGAACTATAGGATAAAGGGGGTTTAAATTATTGCATGACCAAACTTGATTTATTCCTTTCAATCATTCAACCTCTTTGATCTTTTTGCTTCCTAATCATTTAAAATCTTTGCCTGAGAAACATTGGGTTCATCTGGGGAAAAGAATATTGATTGCTTGACAAACAATTAATAGTTTTAGTAGAGGGATTGATATTCAGAAAGCAACTACGAAATTTAATAGAACTAGGATTTGAGGGGTATCGAAAGTACAAGTGAAACCACGACTCTAGGCTTTTTACTCTTGATTTTAAAAACCGTATTTTTCTTTAATTCATCTTTCACTATTGCTTACATCTTAATTTTCTTATTTTTTCGATTAGTCTAAATAGCATAAGGATTTCTCTATTTCGGTACTCACGCGAGCATTACTCGTTAATCCCTTAGGTACGATATCTGGACTTCCGTCCTATATTACTTTTGCGACAGGATGCAGTTGCCCTTAAGTGTGTTCAGAACACAACAAGAAGCAGCTCATAGAGCGATGCCAGGCATCTTTATGAACAGACCATCGGTCTTCAGTGGAGAAAACTACTGTGATTGGAGAAACCTATTCGAGCTATATGTAAGAGCTCAAGAGGAATTTGATCTCTGGGATGTGTTCATCAATGGACCATACATTCCAACTCTTCTATCTGATGATGGAGTCGCTATGCCAAAGCCAAGAGCTAACTGGACTCAAGAAGACTAAAGAAGAGTTCAACAAAATAGTAAAGCCAGATGGTGTCTTATCTGCGCTTTGGAAAGAAGGCAAGAAGAAGCGGTAATTGAATTTGAATCAACAAAAGAAATGCTAGATATTCTGGATGTCCTTTATGTAAGTATACTCTGTATTGATGTTTTGATATATGACAATCCAAATGAATATTACATTAGTTATAACTTGTTTTATAAAGACTAATCATTTGTAAAAGTTAAGTGTGACTCATGAAGCAGAAAGTTAAGTGCTTAAAAGAATGGAGTTCAATGTATATCATGAAGATCAAAGAGTCTTGGCAATGTTGCGAATTTTGTTTTGAGGTTGTTGGAGAGCATGCATAGCATACCGATCGCGGACTTGTAACCGGGAGTTTGTACGGGAAAGCGCATGCTTAGCAGTTTCAGGTGGGGGAAAGAATTACACTCGTCGGGGAGGTAAGAGTAGAGTAGGATACATTGGTATGCGTAGGGGATCCTAAACCCTACTAGTGGTTGAGTAACCGACAACACTTAAGTCCACATTGGCAATTAGCGGAAAATGGTACCAATATAGGCTTAGGCACTGCTGCAGAACGCACTTTCTACTACGGTTGGACAAGCGTACTAGAAAGATGCGTTGTAGAAAGTGGGAACTTTCCACTACGGTTGGTGAACCGTAGTAGAAAGTTACATTTCCACTACGGTTATGGTCACCACCGTAGTAGAAAGTGACTTTTTGGACGAAGAAAGTCATCCAGAATGTGACTTTCTACTACAGTTGGAAGACATAACCTTAGTTGAAATGTATGTTCTACTACGGTTGTGTCCCACAGCCATAGTAGAAAGTCACATTCTGGATGAAGAAAGAGTTCTAGAAAGTCACATTCTATAAGGGTTGTGACCATACCCGTAGTAGAAAGCCACTTTCTACAACGGTTAAGGTCACAACCATAGTAGAAAGTGTGTTTTTTTTTTTTTTTAATATTCTCTTCTGTTTTCCTTTCTTCCCTTTCCTAATTTTTTTCATTCAATTTGATACAACTAGCCATATCCAATCCAACAGCAATAACATGGCAACAAAGTGTCAAAACTAAATACATCTAGTTAAGCTATATATATGATTCCTACAAAACCTATATGAATGTCAAACTAATTAAATACATCTAAGCTACATTATGATCTTTACATAGCCAACAAAGAAGCTTGCCCATTTTTCCTTGATGTCCTGAATATCATCGTTAGATAGTGGAGCCGGTTTTTTGAAAGTCTGCAAGTTCACATAACATAAGAAAATTAAGTTAAACATTTTGCTCATCAAGTAATAAAACAAACATAATAATTTAACTAACTCTTGTACTTAAAAATTCTATTAATAATTACCTCCGCCCATTGAGAAGTAATACTCGCGGAGACAATAGTGAACATATGTCTCATGACATAATATCCACACTCCCAGCTGCCACTTTGTCGATGAGACTACAAATGATAAACAATATATTAATATAAAGTTATATAACTACTACTATATATATATATAACCTCTAATTGAATATTAACTACTTACACATGGGCAAATCCACTGAGGCTTTTTACGCTTGACCCTACTTTTACCTTCCAAGCTATTACATGCCTGCATAGCTCTGTGATAAACAAACATTGATACATCAAATATTAACACATAGATAAACAAATGTAATATTACAAATTAAGTGTGAAAGAAGCTTGTTTACGTATCAACTACTTCCTTAAGAACTGTAGATGGGGTATAGTGCAATGAACACAAGAAGGCGACTTCATTCCGGCGAGGGCAAAGAATCGCTAACTGCTAATGATCTTTCTCGAGGAATGGGGCTAGATAACACTCCTTTTGGCTGTTACGAATCGTTTGCATGATGTATGTCCTCACTCCCCCATTCATAACCTTACCCAGAATCCTGCTATGGTCCAGGTATCCATACAAGTGGCTGGTGTCATTTGAGACACTTAGGCGATGCATAGCCCTATAAGATAAAGAAATAAATTAATGTTAATAATAAAAGATTGATACTTATTAATTATAAAACTGATTTACAAATAAAAGGACTTACGTGCACCATAATTGTAGAATGTTAACACAAAGCCATTTATCCATGTATAAATCGACCATATCTTTCCTAGCGATTAGAAAAAGCTCATTTGATCCCTCGCTGCCATCGTGCTCCAAAGGCAGAAATAATATTCCGTCATATATTTCATCGCCACTCTTGCAAGTTGTAATAAGGGAGCAATTTTAGGTGGACCAGCTTTCTCAACATCCTACACAACAATAAATCATTAGTAAACATCAGTTAATTAAGTTATTCGAATTGAAAGACATAAAACATTATGAATTAATACCTTTGGTGCATGTGCATCATCCTCATCCTCATCCTCATGTAGCTGACGAAGATCCTCGTCCTCCTCATCTATATTATCCTCATGCTCATGCTCCTCAGCTAACACATGTGTATCATCACAGCTCCCCTTTGTGCTCACATTAGCAAAAGGTTGGACACCCAGAGTTTGTTGGGAAAGACCCATAGATGACTTATGTTGTTTAAACTCTGCCACCATCTCAAGATAAACCTCTGGTCTAAGGTCCTCCATAATCTGCGAAATAGCCTCCCGTCTAACATCCGCATTAACGCGCGGAAGGACCTCCCGTCTGACTTCCTCTCGGATGGCACTACGGTCATGATGACGTGATCGTGCTCCGTGGTATGTCCGCACGCCTACAAACCCTCCAACACCAAGGACACGACCAAGGTGGTCTTCCTTCCAAAAGGTGGTAGCCAAGATATCTCAACACGAGCTACTAGGAACAAATGATCCTTGGGAGCTCTGTTCAACCAAAGACTCCTACAACATATAATTCACAAAGTATGGAAGACGATGTGTAAACTTGCTACAATTACAATTTAAATTGAATATTTACTTACAATCTTGTCAGCAACTATAACATCCCAGTTTCCGGAAACCTTAATTGAGATAGATGGCCAGATTGAGTGTTTATATGTTTGTTGATAATTATTATCATGGCTTGAAAGTGTGTTTAGAGAATAGGTTAAGAGTAGGGATGAATTGGATGAGGGAAGGATGAAGGACAAAGGATCAAGAGCAGAACGCTCAAGCGTGGATCATAAGAACGCTCAACCTTGCTAACGCTCTAGTGTGGAGAGTTCAAACACTCAAGCGTGGACCTTCTGACCGGTTGAATGGCAGTGATGAGACGTAAAGTGACATGTGTCGGTTATGCGTCGCGGCTGACACGTGATGGGCGGTGCCTTGGCGGTGAGTAAACGTCAACGCTCAAGCGTGGGAGACGCCAACGCTTAAGCGCTGGAACGCTAAAGCATGGAGAATTCCAACGCTAAAGTGTGGACAGTAGAATCTTTGTCTATATATACTTTATCATTTTCACCGAGGGAGAGTTTACAAAAACTCAACTTTTACAGAGAGTTAGAGGCTGAGAATTCCAGAGGCAGTTTTTGATTCAAGTTCGTGATTTGTTCATTAGTCCGATTCTAGTTCCGATCGTGTTTTCGTGATCAGCGCGACTCCTACTCCACTTTTATCGGTTTTCTTTTATGATTCAACGAGGGTAAGTCGAGGCTCTGTATCTACATCAATTGTACCTATACAATGTTCTGTTTCGGTTTAAACTTCTTTTCACGGTTTTAACCTCGTATTAGGGTTAATACTACAGTCTACGTGTTGTTTTCGTGATTAGGGCAAGTTTGGAAGTTGAGTGCGGAACCTGCTGGAGCATGTGGGCCACTGCTATGAGGAGCTGGTGGGAAGCTCAGAGAGCTCGTTGTGTTCGTGATTATCACCACATTTGCTATCAGGTGGGGAGAAAAAGTTGCACATGTTGGGGAGGCAAGAGTAGTCCATATAGTTGTTTTGTATGTTTTGTGTGTGGGGGGGAACCCTAAACCCTACGTGAGGTTGAGCCCTAGTAAAGTACTTAAACCCTAGGTTTAGTCTACTTTGGGCTATCACCGTTATATTTGACATCCTAAGTTAGCAGATTTGTGGTGCATGATAATATATGCTATGTGTTGATATATGTGTACCTGCTATTTATGATATTTGATAATTGAAAGAGATGCATGATGCGTTGATGATAATGGTATGTTGGTATGTATGTTGTTTACTGCCTTTTGAGCATGTTGATAATTGATAAGCTGTTGCATTATATCTGGAAATACATGTATGTATGAGATTCGGAAGTTTAGCTTGATTAGGGCTTTGACCTCGTTGTGGACGTTTAAGCTGATAGTAAGATTGAGGTCATAGTTGGAGCTTGGAGCTCATAAGGTTATGATTGGAGCTTGGAGCTCGTATGTTTACAAGTGGATCTTAGAGCTCATATGGTTACCTTTGGAGCTCATGTTGCTAAGAGCAAGTTTACATGTGTTGCTATATCAGCTCAAGAGAGATGGATGACATGCATAGCATATGCCTTTGATGCCAAGTGGTGAGCCATATGTTGTGAGGCATACGAGGTTGGTGCACCGAGTGGGGGTGCAGAAAATGGAAGGGTAGATCAGCGTGATCTTGGGGATATACTGGACACAGGTGTATCCACATGAGACCGATATGGTAGCACCTATCGTGTCGTGGCAGTCTTGGGCGCATCCTACTATCCCGACTGGACCCTGAGTCTTTCCAGTTGCCGGTGGATCTTCCGAGGAGGCCTAATTAACCCTCTTTGTCTGGGACAGTTGAGCAGTGATGCACTCTTATGGGTCACGGCGAGCGGAACGGATTACCGGAACGAACCAACTTGTTGTCCGATATGCGGATGTGATGTTGCGCTTAGTAGGGTGTTTAGTATCGGCCGGCATGCATAGAAAGAGTACGTGTACATCTATCTAGGGAACGACCATTGTGTCGTGGTATTGAAAGATGGTTGTGTTTGCTATATGTCCTGCATTGCATCATCCCTGTTATAGATGTGTTGTATATCTTATCTCCCTGTATTTCTTTGTAAGTGTATGTTCGGTTTTGAGAAAAGACGATGAGTTAGCGGAGGACCAGGATGGACCTGAGACTTCACCCGCTTATCACGGGGGCACCGCGTATGCCGGTGCTAGGGGACATTGAGATAGTCTACGATGATGAGCGGGTATGGCAGGTGGACCCCTCGACCTTTTTGGCCGTCTACACCGGACCTGTCAACTTGATCTTCCGGAGTGGCACACCATCGTATGTGGACATCATAGGACCTTATCGCGTGTACCAGTTTCTTCCTTTCCCTCGGATGTGGCACCCTCCAAGGAAGAGAGAGCGAGACTACTTGTGGGTGGCACCCCAGTCCTTGGTAGTATCCAGCAGGAGAGGCTTCGTCCATAGAGGTCAACGTAGGCTTACAGAGTGGTACCTGAGGGCAGCTCAGAGGCATAGGATTGTAGTGTCGAGTTCCTCATCTGAGTATGAGCCTATGCAGGTTTATAGGCGCACTCATGGAGAGGGACAGGGTAGATCAGGGCATCCTCACCACGGAGGGTGAGAGCCAGCCACTGCGTCTCTAGGTTGGTGTGGAAAGGTTTTGATGTACTTTGAGAGTGGGCTGGGGTGAGTGCTGGTGAGCTTTGAGAGTTTCTTTTGGAGGTCGTTAGATGTACCATGTTTATGTTTTCAGTTTCTTTATGTACTTGGTCTGTATCTATATAGCCCTACTGATAGGGCCACCATGTATACTTTAGTACTATTTGTATATACGCATGCTTTGGTTTATCTTGCTACGTTTACTCTGATGTTGTGCGCTTTTATATTGAATGCATGTTATCATGGGTTTTGGATAAGCGCGAAATAATACTGCTAAGTTATAACTAACAGTATGAGAGATTTCAAAAATAATGGGATTTCCTTGAGTGGAACTTGGGGACATCACAGCAATAGCACATGTCAACCCAGATGTAGACTCCCCAGATGGTTTTTGTTGGGCTTTAATCCATGTGACATGGCATGGGGGTGCAGCTGGAGGATCAACAACAACCGGAGAATCATGCGAAGGATCAGATTGCCTTTCTAATTCTTTCTGACGTTGTTCTTCCATCAATTGATCCCTAAGTTTTTTATAGCCCCCACGAGACAATCTGTAAGGATGAATATTCTTTTTCTGGATTGCCTGAGCCTTTTTCCTTTTCTCCTGTTATAAATAACACATGAATAACTAAAGTCGGTAAAAATAAATAAATTTGCCTGATACAATAAAAAACAACAATTAACTGCAACTAACCTCAAAGGCAAGGGTGCGTCGGATCTCAACAAACCTCTGTCACGTATCCTCATCAAGGAACGGGTACATCTCACAAGCAGTTTTGTCCGACAGCTGATATATGAATCTGGTAGTGAGGTCTGACTTAAACTGCCTCCAATGCCCACACGCATAAGAAATCCATCTATTCTTCATTTGCTTAGTATTCGACACATCGTATGTGAGCTACATTGCACAAAAAAATAGAGAAATTAGTTAGTGATAAGAATATGACTAGACACAACAAATACAAACATAGATAGTAATAGTGATATACCGTGATACTTTCCCAAATCTGGTTCTTCACCATCTTCGACACGCTTTCCCAATCCTCATAAAGAATTCTAGCCCTGCTTTTACCTTGGACGGCCACAAAAGTCTGGAACCGTGAAGCTTCTGGACCTATCGGCTGTCCAAGTTCATCAAAGTCTATATGTAACTTTTGATTACCATTACGCGCGAGGGTCAACTTTTTAGGTGTTGTGGCACGTATACCCCTTTTTCTTGACGGCGCCTGAGTGTCCGACGCGCTATGCAAAGGAGGGATGCCCAGCTAAGTGTCCGACTCGCTATGTGAAGGAGGGATGCCCAATGTATCATCCATGTGCCTGTTTAGACAAAAAATAATACATTAGTAAAACATGGATAAATAAAAAAAAACATAACTAAAATATGAAAGTAGGCATGATCTCCCATAAATAAAAAAAAAAAAACATAACTATAATATGGATAAAAAAACATAACTTATGGTCGTGTAGGAATGTTATCCCATATTCCTTCATGATGATCATAATGAGTGGCATGTGCATCGTCCACTTCATCTTCCTCAATGAAAGTAGGCCTTCTAGATGAGAAAGAAGGAGTCTCTAAAATATCAAGAGCTGAATCTTGATTTTCATCACTACCATTAAGCATGTTTTTTCCTTGGAGAACCACTGACCACCTTTTGTTAGAAGGATCATTGATATAAAACACTTGTTTTGCTTGGAATGCCATGATGAAAGGCTCTTCCCTATAAGCTACCCTATTAAGGTCCACCAATGTAAATCCTAATTCATCGGTTTGTACACCATTGTTACTGTCAGCCCACTTACACTTAAAAACAGACACTTTAAATTTAGTGCAATCGACCTCCCAAATCTCTTCAATAACTCCAAAGTAAGATATAGATGCCATAATGGGGTTTGTATCTTTTGAGCTAGAGAAGTGCATGGACTCACCCGCGATCATAACCCCACTGTTTTACATGGTACTCTCTGTTGGGGTTTCAAGAGGGATAATTTTTAAAAACAATTTTCAAAAACCTCTTGAGCGGAAAAACCCCTTTAGAAAAGGACCACGCATTGCACATGAATCACAAGGATATTGTGTTTACCTCTTGAAGCATTACTTTACCGTGAACACTGTGAGCTCGCTATGCACACCGGTTAGCCAAAAACGCTGCTACTTAAGATGCTCATAACTTTCGTTCCAGACCTCGTAGCTAAAAACTGAATGATGAAGATGTATAACTACATGTCACGAACCTGCTATCCAACTTTTAGCCCGATCCAATGGTTAACGAATCTCGGATCGTGAGATTACGATAACTGTCCAGCCATGACCACCATAAGGAAAGGTTTCTCTATCACCAGTATTGCAAAGTAGCAATACCTCTATTCAGTCCATACGAGCAAACCAACGTCAGAGATAGCATGGTGCTAGCTATCAGCATTGGGAGAGGCGCAACACACAGAGAGAGAAAAGAGTACGCGCCTATCAAGGGTGAACAGCGGCCGTTATGAGTGCTCTGTGTTGTGTGTCCCTTATGCAACGTGCACAGCTTACTGATAGCTGTCACTCACTTAACCTAACCCAGTTGGGCTACTATACGCTACAGGCCCAATGTTTAATTAATTAAAATGATCCCATTTTAATTATTAATTAAATCATATTTAATTAATCAACTAAATTAATTCTCGGAACATTTGCTCATGCGTGTGACTCTATAGGTTCTCAATTAATTGGCAATAATATTAATTATTATTAATCATATTAATAATCAATTAATATTATAAACAATGAGCGGCATGTAGCAATACATCATTGCTACCCAATTAATTAGAATATTGGTGATACAATTAAAACCTTATTGTAACCATATATAATGTGCAGTTAACGTCCTTTCGTCTCAATGTCTTAATTGATCACAAGGCATAAATGTGTCATCCTTGTTAAGTTCAATTATTTATTTCTTGATCTAGTAATTGACGTACGATCATGTGGGCCCAATATCTCATATTGTCCACCTTAGCATGGCCATGCATTTCTACGTCTCATACCATCAAGAGGCCTATAGACATTACCCCTGTTATGTAGGAAGGACGAATCCTATCTACATCACTCACATTCCTCAATATATTTCATTGCAGGCCCAATAACTATCTTTATAGTTGTCTTGTTACAGACAACGTTTAATAGTATTAAAGCTTACGACTACATATGTTAGGAATCGTAGTGACTTCAAGTCGAAGGGCTACTTCACTATCGTCACCATGAGAATCGCTTATGACACTTACATAACTATTATGCAGCGTTCTCATCGCGGGTCACTCCAGTATAAATATTCCACTAATATTTATTCCTATGTGAAGACTTGACATCTTATATCTATGACCCGTGAGATGTGGTCATCAATACACTCACATAATAGTCTCAATGTATTATTATTGTCCTTATTAATAATAATACTTGATTATGGATATTTAAGAATAGTGTTCTATAACTTAATGGCATCTCACGGTGAAGTCATACTTGACGTTCCATTAAATGAACTACCTATTCTAAGAACTTTATTATACCATAAATATGATCATCAAATATAACATAATAAATAAATGCCTTATACATATATCAAATATATGGTCAAAGTCATGATACAAATGATTATCTATTCAAAATAGGTTGGCCACTAGGGCTTACCCCAACACTCTTGTGATCTTGGTTCTTTGTATAGAAGGAAAAATTATTGGTATCGTATCCACTCCAACATATGACATCAAGATGTGGCCCCTGTGCTAGCCATTGTAATGTAGCAGAAGTAGTATGATCATTCGTAATTTTTTCTTTAAACCAATTTAGGAAAGTCTTGTTATGATGGTTCAACAATCATTTTTCGTTCCTTCGAGGGTTATCTTCCGTGACCTCTCGTTTGTGAGCACGTAAGTAAGGTTCAACCTCATCAGTGTTATTCAATATATGCAAATGGGCTTGAAACACTTCCTCCCGAGTCATGCCAGTAACCTTTATACCTCGTGTACCCCTACCAACACATCTTCCTTCATAACGAGGCTTAGGAATCCCTATATGATCTGCTTTTGAAAGGTAGTCTTGACAAAACTCAATAGCTTCTTCTGCAACGTACCTTTCAACAATAGATGCTTCAGGACAGTGTGGATTCTTCACATACCCTTTTAGAATCTTCATGTATCGCTCAACTGGGTATATCCACCTTAAATAAACAGGGCCACACAATCTCATCTCCCTCACTAGATGAACAATTAAATGAACCATGATGTCAAAAAATGAAGGAGGAAAATACATCTCTAACTGGTACAAGATAATAGCAGCCTCTTTTTCCAACTCATCCAACTTCTCGAGATCAATGACTTTGCTCCATATAACATTGAAGAATAAGCACAAACTAGTTATGGCATGTCAAACATTTTTAGGAGCAATACCATGAATAGCCACTAGTAGTAGTTATTGCATCAAGACGTGGCAATCATGAGACTTCAAACCAACTAATTTGAGATCGCTTATTGAGACAAGACTCTTGACATTTGAACAGTAACCTTGTGGAACTCTGACGTCCCATAGACACTCATAGAAATTTCTTCTCTCATTTTTTTAGAAAGTATGACATGCTAGAGGCAGATATGTCCGCTTACCATCCTTTGACTGTGGACCTAACTGTTCTAGTATACCCATCACAAGCAAATGTAGAGGAGCATTGATATCATCCTTTGTCTTGCCCTGAATGTTGAGAAGCGTGCCGATTACACTATTACACACATTCTTCTAAACATGCATCACATCAATACAGTGTCTTACATCAAGTTTGCACCAGTATGGAAAATCAAAGATGTTTGACCTCTTCTTCCATATGTTTTTCGTAGTAGCCTTCTTCTGGGTCTTTCCAAAGATAATATCCATGTCCTTCACCCATTGGTAAACTTGATCTCCGGTTAAGGCCGTTGGGGCAATTTCATTCTCCTGGCATCCATTAAAAGCTTTTCTCAATCTACGATACGGGTGATCAGGTGTGAGAAATCTCCGATGCCCAAGGTAAACTGTCTTCTTTCCATGTTTTAGTTGAGTGAAGCAAGTGCCTTCTTCACATATAGGGCATGCCTTATGACCCTTAACACTATACCCGCACAAGTTCCCGTAAGCTGGAAAGTCATTGATGGTGCAAAATAACATGGCCCGCATCTTGAAAGTCTCCTTGCAATATACATCTAACACATCAACACCTTCCGCCCATAGCTTTCTCATGTCTTCAATCAAAGGACTTAGATAAACATCTAGATCATTTCCTGGCTGTTTTGGGCCCGAAATCATCATAGACAACATAATGTATTTGCGCTTCATGCACAACCAAGGAGGCAGGTTGTAAATTACCAAGAGAATAGGACATGAACTATGAATACTACTTAAGGTACCATACAGATTCATTCCATCCGTAGCTAGTACAAGCCTAAGGTTTCTTGGCTCATTGGCGAAATCCGAAAACAAACTATCAATTTTCTTCCATTGTAAAGAATCAACCGGATGGCGAAGCTGTCCATCACATATCCTCTCATTTGCATGCCATCTAATGTTCTTTGCATCATTTGCATTAGCGAACAATCACTTGAACCTTGGAATTATTGGAAGATACCACAACTCCTTCGTAGGAAACCCCTTTATGATCACATCACAACTAGAAAGAACACCGCCAAAACCTAGGAGTTGTTCATGTGTTGGTAAGCTTCTAGATCCTTTTCCTTTTCATTTCCTTACTTATTAACTTGAGTAATCTTCTTCTAGTTCTTCTTTTCATGAAAACAAGTTCAAGATCTCACCTTTTTTCTCTCCTCTAGGTTCGGCCTTCTCTTTGTTTTGAGTGCTTGGAGTTTTCTTTCACTTAAACCTCTTCATTAAAGGTATGTGGGAGTGAACCTCATCACACAAAAATGGTGGAGGATAAAAATGGTTGTTTATGTTTTGTTTGGGTGAAACCCTAGCTTGGGTTCCCTACTTTTTTAGTGAAGTTCTATTTGAGAACGTGTTTGTAATAATGTTTCTATGCTTAGTATATGTGTATGATGATGTATGCTTGGATGGAAAAATGTTTTCGTGTATGTTGAAAACCATACTTTGATCTCTAGATCAAGTAAGGATTTTTATGCTTGTTTATGGTTGAATGATGTATGATTATTGTTCATGATAATATTGTGATCATTTTGAGCTATTACTTGACAAGTTGGTGAAGCAAAATCTTCACATCCCCTATGTGATGGTATTCGGCCATGGTTTGTAAAAAGAGGAAGAACATGAATTTTGTTCTTGAACTTCAATGTTTTGAAAGCTAATTAGTGTTTTAGTAACTTGTATTTCAAAAACAAACAAGAAGTGATTTTGATCCAAAGATCAATTAGGGTTTCGGCTTTAAGTGTTTTTAACTAAGGCGAAAATGTGCTTTACTTTAGTCATAGTTTATTCAATTAAGTAAGTGTTTAAAAATAAAATATTGAAAGTAATTTCATGAAAGTAAAATTAATATGAATTATCTTAGGTTTAGTCGGATGTCACATTCTTTTTAAAACTAAGTTAAAATTCAATCCTTAAAGTATAAAGAGGACTTTGTCCTCAAGTTTGGACTAATTGAATCATAGTTTGAAAACTAAATGAAACTTCCATTTCTTTTATGCTAACTTAGATCACAGTTTTACGCTAAGTTAGTGATGAGAAACCTTTTCAAATTAGTTGAGGTACTTTACTTCAATCAAGTAACTAAGTTATTTTAAATAAATGAGTCTCAATTAGAAAGGTTTTGGTTTACAAATTCTTAAATCGAGAGTTTTCAACTCAAATTGTAAAGTTTTATGCATGAAAACCTAAGTTAAGTAATTAAGTTAGAGCATAAGAAAAGAGATAATTAAGTATAGCATTTGGTGGAACAAGGTCATACGCTATACCATTAATGACTTAGTTCATCAATGACTTCATAAGACTTAAGTGAATCAATACTTATTGCATTACTTGGAACTCAAGGAATTAATACCTTAGAAAGGATCAAAGACTTATCTAAGAGGTCCTTGTTCATAACACTTAGGACTTGAGATGTAATTCATAGGACACAAACACAAACATGAAACGTTTTGGAATTGCAACAGTAGTTCGATGACAAACCGGTGATTCGGATTCAAGAAAGCCGTTCAATTGTTTCAATCTTGTGATGACTCGATTCTGGAGGTATCACGAGATTTATCTGATGAATAAAAGTTTTATAATACAAACACGTATATAGTTCCTAAGGAAGAGAACCTTAGTAAGCCTTGAGGTTTATCCAGTTGATAGACATTGCTTTATCGCATCTTCTTTGTCTAAGCATCGGCATTTCATTGCATGAGTTTGTAAGGCCTTGAGCCTAGCAGTTGTGCTTACACCTTGATGCGGGTGTGAATCTTACGGTGACGATCTTAAATAGTCTTGGAGGTATCAGGGTTGGAAAGGCTGACATGTGACCAGTTGTTAGCTCTTTTGTGCCATGGCGAATCCGAGCAATACACTGATATCCTCGACTACATGCCGTACTTTTCATGTTTGGTGTAGACTGTTTCCATAAAAGCCAAATACTTGCACGTTACGAATGTTGTAGCATCCTGCCCAAGGCTGGCGTACACGAAACATGTCCTCCCATTCACTCTCTCCGATGTTTTTTTAGCTCCATGGAGTAGGGGTAAGAGTTTTACCCTTGTGGCATATGGCATTGAGTCATGTACATCGCATTGCATGGTTGTTGATGATTACATTTCAATGTCATACCTCATTATCCTGTTTTTGGTGATGTCTTATGCTACTAATTGATTACTAGGATATATATTGAGATGTTTAGTATACATGATGGGTATATTGTTACCTGGTGTGTCATCCCGTTTTTACTTTTACTGTTTTACTATGTTGATGATAGGGAATCTCACCTATATCTGTATCTGTTATCTGCTTGTGTTGTTGTTTCTGCTTGAGAAGATATGCGTGACAATGACTCAGCTCAGCGTCTACCTTGAGTTCAGAGGGGGACTCCTTATGTTGTTTTGTTTTGGCCAAGTTGTGTCTAGTCGTCAGTTGTACCTTTTGAGGAGCTACGTCTCCTAGTACCAATTTATGTACCTATTTTACAGTTAGGCTTGGACCTACGTCTGTATTCAGTATTGTTTATATTTCTGCATCTTATTTCTGTTTGACTTTTAGAACTGCATGGTGAACCTAAGTTTAATTATTAGTACTCATATGACAAATATCATTTCATCATCATTATGAAAAAAAAAAAAACCGCAATTTCCGCATTAATATTATTTTCGGCCTTATAATTGTGCGGGAATGTGACACTCGGGAAAGAGTGTTACATTATTTGGTATCAGAGCTGGTCGAGTCTTTCGGGTTTGTGGTTTTGGTCTATCTTGTTTGTGCTGTGTGTTCTCTGTTGTTATGTCTGTAAAGAAGATAATGTTGTTTGCTTTGGTTGTGTTGTGGTCCCTTGAGCTTGACAATTCTGGTTTTGTAGGTAGCGATGGCTGCTCAAAACCTGAGTGCTGTTGTGAATGCCATACGAGAGATGGCTGCTGTGATGGTTCAACGTGGTGATGAGAGAGTTGCTGGGGGTAGAGGACTGGATAAATTCCTCCGTAGGAACCCACCTCAGTTCAGGGTGAGTTCAGTCCTGAACAAGCTGAGCGTTGGATTCAAACTTTGGAGAAGATCTTTAGAGCTTTGAGGTGTATCGAGAACGACAAGGTTGTCTACGCAATTTATATTCTGGTAGAAGATGCTGAATAATAGTGGGAAAGAGCCAGTCAGGTGCTGATGCATGATCAACAAGTTATCGACTGTAATGCTTTCAAAGGAAGTTTCTGGAAAAGTACTTTCTTGCAAATGTGAGGCACGAGAAGAAGAGAGAGTTCCTCCAGCTGAAACAAGGAGGGATGTCTGTAGCTAAGTACGGAGCCAAGTTTGAGAATTTGGCAAAGTTCTCGAGCTACTTTCTGGACAACCCAAGAGAAGAATGGAAATGCTAGAAGTTCGAAGGGGGTATGAGGCACGAGTTGAAAAGGGCTCTGGTTCCTCTTGAGATTTCTATGTTTCCCAAGCTGATGGAAAAGTGTCGCCTAATCGAGAGCTTGGAGCCTAGCAAGGATAAGCGAGCACAGAGTTCTGGACCGACTAGGTCCCACAAAGGCAACGGTGGTCGTGACAACAGATCTCGATGGAATCCCTATCCGAGACAGCAAGATCGACAACAACGTTCTGTAGGAGGAAGCAGTGAGGGTTTCAGTCAATTTGGGAACGCCCTAAACAAGTGTATGAAGTGTGGGAAGAATAATCATGCCACAAACGATTGCTTAATCAAGGGGATAATATGCTTCAGCTGTGGAAAATTGGTGCATATCTCACGCGACTGTGTGCAACCAAAAGCTGAACCTTCTGTCAACAATGTGCAAGTAGCAAGGCCTAAGGCAAAGGGCAGAGTTTATAATGTGAGTGGTGTTGAGGCTTCTCAGAATGAAGACTTGATCCAAGTTCAGTGCGTCATGGGAGGTAAAACCTTAACTGTAATGTTTGATTCAGGTGCAACGCATTCCTTTATTGCCTATGACTGTGTGAACCTTTTGGGATTGCCTGTGTCTTCTTTACCTTTTGATTTTGTGATTTCTACACCTACTGCAAAAGCCTGTTATAACTACTAAAGTTTGTTTGGACTGTTCTATTTCTGTAGAAGATAGAACGTTCTTGATTGATTTGATCTGTTTGCCTCTTTCGCAAATGGATGTAATCTTAGGGATGGATTGGTTATCTTCTAACCATATCCTGTTAGATTGTGCAAACAAAACCTTAATCTTTCCTAGTTCTGAGAATACTGGATTTTTGACTGCCAACCAAGTAAACGCTTCTTTGAGAGAAGGAGCTCAAGGATACATGTTACTATCTTCTTTGGAGGTCAAGAGCGAGCTAGTCTTAAGGCATGTACCTATCGTGAACGAGTTTCCGGAAGTGTTTCCTGAAGATGTACCTGGTTTACCGCCAGATCGGGACATCGAGTTTTCGATTGCTCTCATACCAGGAACAGGACTCGTGTCTATGGTACCATATCATATGGCACTTGCAGAGTTGGAAACCTTGAAGGAACAATTGGAAGATTTATTGGGGAAGCAGTTTGTTAGACCCAGCATGTAACCGCGGGGAGCTCCTGTGCTGTTAGTGAAAAAGAAAGATGGAACTTCTCGCTTGTGTGTGGATTATCGCCAGTTGAACAAGGTCACCATTAAGAACAAGTATCCTCTCCCGAGGATAGATGACTTGATGGATCAGTTGAGGGGAGCGGCAGTTTTCTCCAAGATCAATCTGCAATTGGGTTATCACCAAATTCGTGTGAAGGCAGAGGATGTACCAAAGACAGTGTTTCGAACACGCTATGGGCACTACGAGTACCTTGTGATGCCTTTTGGGTTGACAAATGCTCCAGCCATATTCATGGATTATATGAATAGGATTTTTCGTCCCTACCTAGATAAGTTTGTCGTTGTCTTCATAGACGACATACTAATCTATTCCCGAAATCAAGAAGAACACACTGAACATCTTAGTGTGGTTATTCGGATTCTGAAGGAGAAACAATTGTATGCAAAGCTATCCAAGTGTGAGTTTTGGCTCGACGAAGTGTAGTTTTTGGGTCACGTGATTTCAAAGGAAGAGATTGCAGTGGATTCGTTAAAATTTGAAGCAGTTCTTGAGTGGGAAAGGCCCACAACAGTGTCTGAGATATGCAGTTTTGTGGGCTTGGCTGGGTATTATCGGAGGTTCATCGAGGGATTTTCTAAGATTGTAGGACCATTTACCCATTTGACAAGAAAGGATAAAGCTTTTGAATGGACTGAAGCCTGTGAGCAGAGTTTTCAGGAGCTGAAGAAGAGGCTAACTACTTCGCTAGTGTTGGTGTTACCAGATCCAAGTGAACCTTTTGAAGTGTAATGTGATGCTTCATACGAGGGGTTAGGTTGTGTTCGGATGCAGAATCGGAAAGTGGTAGCTTATGCTTTGAGGCAGTTGAAAGTGCACAAAAAGAACTACCCTACCCATGATCTGGAGTTAGCAGCGGTGGTCTTTGCATTGAAGATTTTGGAGGCACTACTTGTATGGTTCGACGTTCAATGTCTTCAGTGATCATAAGAGGCTGAAGTACCTATTCGATCAGAAAGAGCTCATCATGAGGCAGAGACGGTGGCTGGAATTTCTGAAGGACTTTGACTTCAGTTACAATATCATCCGAGGAAAGCTAATGTGGTAGCAGACGCTCTGAGTAGGAAAGTGTTACATGTGTCTACCATGATGGTTAAGGAACATGAGTTGTTGGAACAGTTCAGAGGTATGCATCTGTCAGTGGTCAGTATGTCGGGAAAGCTTTGTGTGGACATTGTTACAGTGTCGTGTGATTTGGTACATTGTTAGAGAAAGAGCGAAGCAAATATAAGAGAAAGAGCGAAGCAAATATAAGGAAAGGGTTGACGTCTGAGTACAAAGAAGGAGTGGATGGGATTCTAAGACGAGGAGAACGGGTCTATGTGCCAAACAACCCAGAGCTAATGACCTTAATTCTGGACGAAGCTCATAGAAGCAAGTTGAGTATGCATCCAAGATCTACAAAGATGTACCAAGACCTGAAGTGGTTGTTTTGGTGGCAAGGCATGAAACGAGATGTGGTTGATTATGTGGCGTCTTGCTTGGTGTGTCAGAAAGCAAAGGTTGAACATCAAAGGCCAGCGGGAATGTCACTTCCGTTGGACATCCCAGAGTGGAAGTGGGATGGCATAACGATGGATTTTGTGACGTGTTTACCAAGGACACCTAAGGGGTGTGACTCCATTTGGGTGATAGTTGATAGGCTTACGAAGTTAGCTCACTTCCTGCCTATCAATATCAAGTATTCTATGGAGAAACTGACTCAGATTTATATCAGTGAGATTGTGAGACTACATGGGGTACCTTCGACCCTCATAACAGATAGAGACCCACGTTTTACTTCATGGTTTTGGCAGAGTTTGCATGAAGCTTAAGAAACAATGTTACGGTTGAGTTCGGCTTACTATCCTCAAACAGACGGACAATTAGAGAGGACGATACAATTTTTAGAGGATTTGTTGAAGGCATATGTGTTGGAACATGCCGGAAGTTGGGAGAGTTTTCTACCGTTGATAGAATTCACCTACAATAACAGTTATCATTCAAGTATAGGGATGGCACCCTATGAAGCTTTATACGGACGACGATGCAGAACACCTTTATGTTGGTATCAGAATGGAGAAAGTGGTTCGTTAGGACCTGAACTAGTGCAACAAACAACTAAGAAGGAGAAACTAATTCAAGAAAAGATGTCGACAACTCAGAGCTGACAGAAAAGGTATGCGGATAAAAGACGTTGGCACCTTGAATTCGAAGAAGGTGATCATGTGTTTTTGAGAGTCACTCCAACGACTGGGGTTGGCAGGGTCCTTAAGTCTAGAAAACTCACGCCAAAATTCATTGGACCTTATCAAATTCTTCGTCGGATAGGTCCAGTAGCTTACCAAATAGGTTTACCACCCTTTCTATCCAACCTTCATAATGTTTTTCACGTTTCACAATTGCGAAAATATATTCCGGATCCCAGTCATGTCATAAAGCCTGATTCAGTACAGCTAAAGGATAACCTGACCTATGAAACACTGCCTGTCAAGATTGAAGACAAAAGAGTTACGTATCTATGAGGAAAGGAGATATCCTTGGTCAAGGTTATCTGGAACGAGACTTCAGGTGATACCACCTGGGAGTTCGAAGATAGGATGAGGGAATAGTTTCCGCATCTCTTGTATGGTAAATTTCGAGGACAAAATTTCTTTCTGGAGGGTAGTGTTATAACATCCCAAAATTCTTGTATTTGTCTTTTAACTGTATGTGTGAATAACTTGGTTGAGAACACAACGTGATAAATAATAATCTTTAAAATAGTTAATAATTGGAAGTTCATGTTTGAATTTCAATTATGAGCTTAATGATCATAAGATATTGTTTTGAGCCTGTGGTGTTGTTTTGGGTCGGAACCGGTGAAAATATTATTATTTTAATCGGACCGCTTCACCTTGGGAAGCATGCTAGGGCCGGGGAGTAATCGGGCCCGAGATCGGGAGGTTACTCTGGCCCAGAGTCGAGAGAAGTTGAGAGTGCTTATCACATTTCACGAGGAGGTATCTTTTATCCTTTCATGACAACTTTCACCTTTGTCAACTTTTCCTTTTATGGAAAAAGCCTAACCACCTACTTTTGGTTAATCTCTACAACTTTGAATATAGTGTCAACATCTATGTGCTTCATCAAATCTTGGCCCTTCATTTACTTACACAATTTTCTATCAACTTTAACTTGAAATTGGTGATAAGTCACCAAGGCCATTCGGCCATTTCATGACACAAACACCCATCCACCTTCATTTCTCATCTTCTAAAGATCAAAGCTTTCATTTCTTAAGTTTTTGAAAAATCCTCTCTTCTCTCTCTTCATCATAGATTCGGTTCTTCACTCTAAACCACCAACCAAATTTCTTGGTTCAATTCTAAAACCTTGGTCAAGGAAGTTTCTTGATTTGGAGAAGTTGTTCTTCAAACTGAAGAACACCATAAACTAGGACATAACCTAGGAGTTGTTCTTGTGTTGGTAAGCTTCTAGATCCATTTCCTTTTCATTTCCTTAGTTATTAACTTGAGTAATCATCTTCTAGTTCTTTTTTTCGTGAAAACAAGTTCAAGATCTCACCTTTTTTCTCTCCTCTAGGTTCGGCCTTCTCTTTCTTTTGAGGTCTGGGAGTTTTCTTTCACTTAAACCTCTTCATTAAAAGTATGTGGGAGTGAACCTCATCACACCAAAATTGGTGGAGGATAAAAATGGTTGTTTATGTTTTGTTTGGGTGAAACCCTAGCTTGGGTTGACAACTTTCTTAGTGAAATTCTCTTTGAGAACATGTTTGTAATAATGTTTCTATGCTTAGTATATGTGTATGATGATGTATGCTTGGATGCAAAAATGTTTTCATGTATGCTGAAAACCATACTTTGATCTCTAGATCATGTAAGGATTTTTATGCTTGTTTATGGTTGAATGATGTATGATTATTGTTCTTCATAATATAAGTTAGTGAAGCAAAATCTTCACATCCCCTATGTGATGGGATTCGGCCATGGTTTGTAAAAAGAGGAAGAACATGAATTTGTTCTTGAACTTCAATGTTTTGAAAGCTAATAAGTGTTTTAGTAACTTGTATTTCAAAAACAAACAAGAAGTGATTTTGATGCAAAGATCAATCAGGGTTTCAGCCCTAAGTGTTTTTAACTAAGGTAAAAAAATGTGTTTTACTTTAGTCATAGTTTATTCAATTAAGTGTTTAAAAGTAAAACAATGAAAGTAATTTCATGAAAGTAAAATTAATATGAAGTTATCTTAGGTTTAGTAGGATGTCACATTCTTTTTAAAACTAAGTTAACATTCAATCCTCAAAGTATAAAGAGGAATTTGTCCTCAAGTGTGCACTAATTTAATCATAGTTTGAAAACTAAATGAAAGTTCCATTTCTTTTACGCTAACTTACATCACTGTTTTACACAAAGTTAGTGAGGAAAAACCTTTCAAATTACTTGAGGTACTTTCCTTCAATCAAGTAACTAAGTTCTTTTATAACAAATGAGTCTCAATTAGAAAGGTTTTGGTTTACAAAGTCTTAAATCGAGAGTTTTCAACTCAAATCATAAAGTTTTACACTTGAAAACCTAAGTTAAGTAATTAACTTAGAGCGTAAGAAAAGAGATAATTAAGTATAGCATATGGTGTAACAAGATCATACGCTATACCATTGACGACTTAGTTCATCAAGGACTTCATAAGACTTAAGTGAATCAATACTTATGGCATTATTTGGAACTGTAGGAATTGATACCTTAGAAAGGGTCAAAGGCTTATCTACGAGGGTTCTCAATCCTACTTTAT
The DNA here is from genome assembly GCA_039655645.1 of Ammopiptanthus mongolicus. Taxonomy (NCBI): domain Eukaryota; kingdom Viridiplantae; phylum Streptophyta; class Magnoliopsida; order Fabales; family Fabaceae; genus Ammopiptanthus; species Ammopiptanthus mongolicus. The sequence goes on from CM077349.1 coordinate 55,251,643, forward strand.
AACACTTAGGACTTGAGACGTAATTCATAAGACACAAACACAAATATGAAACGTTTTGGGTTTGCAACATTAGCTCGATGACGAACCGGTTATTCGGATTCAAGAAAGTCGTTCAATTGTTTCAGTTTTGTGATGACTCGATTACGGAAGGATCACGAGATTCATCCGATGGATAAAAGTTTTATAATACAAAAATGTATGTAGTTCCTAAGGAAGAGAACCATAGTTAGCCTTGAGGTTTATCCGGTGGATAGACATTGCTTTATCGCATCTGCTTTGTGTAAGCATCGGCATTTCATTGCATGAGTTTGTAAGGCCTTGAGCCTAGGAGTTGAGCTTACACCTTGATGCTGGTCCGAATCTTACGGTGACGATCTTAAATAGTCTTGGAGGTATCAGGATTGGAATGGCTGACATGTGACCAGTTGGTAGCTCTTATGTGTCATGGAGAATCCAAGCAATACACTGATATCCTCGACTAGATACCGTACTTTTCATGTTTGGTGTAGAGTGTTTCCGTAAAAGCCAGATACGTGCACGTTACGAATGTTGTAGCATCCTGCCTTAGGCTGGCGTACACGGAACATGTCCTCTCATTCATTCTCTCTGATGTTTTGTTAGCTCCATAGATTAGGGGTCGGAGTTTTATCCTTGTGGCATATGGCATTGAGTCATGTACATCGCATTGCATGGTTATTGATGATTACATTTCACTGTCATACCTCATTATCCTGTTTTTGGTGATGTCTTATGCTACTAATTGATTAATAGGATATATATTGAGATGTTTAGTATACATGATGGGTATCTTGTTAACTGGTGTGTCGTCCCATTTTTACTTCTACTATTTTGCTGTGTTGATGATCGGGAATCTCACCCGTATCTGTATCTTTTATCTGCTTGTGTTGCTGTTTCTGCTTGAGAAGATGGGCGCGACGATGACTTAGCTCAACATCTACCTTGAGTCCGGAGGGGGACTCATGTTGTTTTGTTTTGGCCAAGCTGTGTCCAGTCGTCAGTTGTATCTTTTGAGGAGCTGCGTCTCCTAGTACCTATTTATGTACCTATTTTACGGTTAGGCTTAGACCTACGTCTATATTCAATATTGTTTATATTTCTGCACCTTATTTCTGTTTGACTTTTAGAAATGCATGGTGAACCTAAGTTTAATTATTAGTACTCATATAACAAATCTTGTTTCATCATCATTATGAAAAGGGAAAAAAAAAACCCGCATTTTCCGCATTAATATTATTTTCGGCCTTATAATTGTTCGGGAATGTGACACTCGGGAAAGGGTGTTACAAACTCTAACGCTGCTGTACTAGGGATTTGGGCCAGGACAAAAGTGTACAAACCTTTTGTGGAGGAGAGAGGAAAGGGGATTTTACCCTAAAAAGGGAAGATTCCCATATCTTCATCATCAGACAACTTTACTGCAAGGGACAGCAGCTGCGCCTTCTCCATTTCTGTCTCCCATTTTGTCATTTTCTTTGTAATGAACTCATTCTCCATTTTAAATTTTTCTCTTAGTGTTTGTAAGCTCATCATGAGCTAAACTTGCTGTAGCTATGGGTATGATAAATTTGTAATGAAATTCTAGTTGAAGTTATGTTGAAAATATGCTGATGCATTTTCTTTTAAGCTGTTTTATATGTGTTCTCTTTTAGTCTAATCAGCTTATTTAGAACTTGAGCTTGCTGAAACTTGGAAAGGTAATTTAAGTGGACTTGATTAAAAGATAAGGATTAAGTTGCTGATTGGAAAGTTAGTAACGTTGAATGAATTAGGAATAATCTTCAAGTTCTTAGGCTAGCTGGAACGTGCTTGATTTGAAGAGGGTGTAATTAATATGAGCATAGGAATATGAGCATTTAATGAACCTTATCTTATTTATGTTGGAAAACATTTCTTTAATTTTTTGGAGCCAGATGCTGCAACATATCCCAAAGCATAACTGACACTCGTTTGGAATTACAAAGGAGTCATACCTATAGATGTCTTACCAAACCTGTTCACCAACCTTATTTACTTGCTTTTATCTCTTATCATTTTATTACTTGTTACAATTGTGTATACTTGCATATTAACACGTTTTCAACCAACAACCCCAGACCCTTTTTGTGTGCCATATGCCTTGGTTGATGTATGAATATTAATTGTTATTATTGTTATATGTAGGATGATAGTTGTCCATATGTGGTTATATGATCTTGGCATGTTTTATATAAATTGGTTGATGATGTTGTTGTTGGTATGCCATGATTATATGAGTTGATAAGATGAATTGCTATTGTTAAACTTTGTTAATCAAAGACATAAGGATGTTAGTGTTGAACCTAAATCTAGGATTGGTTAGTTGATGTTCATAAAACGTAAAGATGTTGATGAGGGGTGAGATTCATGCCCAATAATTTAGTCAAAGTACATTAGGGTTGGTTTGAGTGTTTAGAACCTAGAAAACTCTAAGTTCCGGAACTGTGAACGTTGCAATAGCGTTGAGCACATCTGTGCTCAAGGTGAACAGGCTCGTGCTCAATACTCAGTAAAATGTGCACGACCGTGCTGTAATCCGGTTCGCCCGTGCTAGTGTAGTAGCGAACGAGCACATCGGTGCTAAGGGCAACACGCCCGTGCTTCGCAAACGACGTTTCAGTACGCCCGTGCTTTTAGTGTGCACGCTGAGCTCAGACCATACATGACCATGTAACTGAGCAAATTTGAGGATACTTCTGATATTCTAATGAAAAGAGATTAAATAACCTTTTTGGGATAAATATATGATAAATAGGATTTTAAAACGTGACCTTGGGGATAGTTAATAAACTAGGATGATGACAAGGTAAGATTTAAAAATGAAGATTCTTAATGATAAAACATTGATGTTGGTTAAGACGGTAACAATGAGTTATCGCATGTTGACGTGAGTTATGATCACTTTGATGCTTATTGGTCAAAGTTGATATCCATGGTTAATGGTGTTGATGAAGGTGGTTGCCATGTTGATTGTGTGTTAGCATTGCATGCATTCATTACATGGAGTTGTCAGTTGGGGGAAGTTACGATGACCGGGGAGTTCGTCCGAGAGTATAGCGAACTGGCCATTCGCGGTGATTCATTTGATAGTCAGGTGAATCAAGCGCATCCGTGGTGATCCATCCAAGAGTAAGGTGGATCAGCTATCCAAGGGGTTCATCCGAGAGTTTGGTGAACTGTCGGCGTTGGTGGTTATTGGCCAATGTGGATATGCAACTTCAAAATCGTCTTCCTGAGTTAGTTATTGGATCCACATTGCATATGGAGTAGAGGAGTAGTACTGCATCACATAACATGTTCATTGATATGATATGATGAAATTGTGTTTATGTGCAAGTGTACACAATCGTGACAAGTAATAAAATGATAAGAGAGATCGTTCCCACGAGGATTAAATGTTATTTAGTTTGCAAGATTAAACCAATGGTTCTAAGTAGTTAAGATTCATAAGGGTAACAAATAATTGTGGTGCGTGTTCCAGTCTCAAGATTAAAATCAATAATAAAGCAGGTAAATGAGGTTGGTGAACAAATATCGTAAAAACAACGATAGGTATGACTCCTTTGTAATTTCAAACTAGTGTCAATTATGCTTCGGGATATGCTGCAGCATATGGCTCCAGGAAATTAAGGTTATGTTTTCCAACAATATTAAGATAAGGTTCATTAAATGCTTATATTCCTATGCTCATATTAATTACAACCTCTTCTAATTAAGCATGTTCCAGCTAGCCTAAGGACTTGAATGATTATTCCTAATTCATTCAACGTTACCTAACTTTCCAATTAACAACTTAATCCTTATCTTTTAATCAAGTCCACTTGCTTTACCTTTTTAAGTTTCAACAAGCTTTAGTTCTATCTAAGATGATCAAGCTTAAATAAAACGCAAACAAAGCAGATTAAAACAAAACGCTTCAGCATATCATCACATAACATGAACTAGAAATTCATTACAAATTTATCATACCCATAGCTACAGCAAGTTTAGCTCATGATGAGCTTACAAACACTAAGAGCAAAATGTAAAATGGAGAATGAGTTCATTATAAATGAAGATGACAAAATGGGAGACAAAAATGGAGACAAAGGAGGAAGCGCAACTGCTGTCTTCTGCTCAAGGGATTTTTTGCTGCCTTTAGATAAGGAGAATGTTCCCTTTTAAGGTAAAACAACTTTTCCCTCTCTTCCCCTTTTGGGCCAAAAAAGGTTAGTACACACATGTCATGGCCCAAATCCCTAGTACAACTACATTAAAGTACCAAGCCACGTGTAGGCGCCCTGCCAATCTTCTTAGGACACCTCATCAAGAAAGAGAATGTTGAAAGCTCAAGTCCTTCAAGAAGGGCACCCTGACAAAGAATGCTGCAGCATATCCCGGAGCATTATTTTCATTTCAGCACTAAGTAATCCAAAACCTGTTATGCACCAGGAACACATAAAACTCTAAATTACTCTAAAACACATAAAACCTATATACAAAACACTCAAAGACCACTAAAACTCAATCTAAGAAAGCATAGATAACTCTCATTTCTAAGAGTTATCACACCCCCAAAATTAAATCATTGCTTGTCTTCAAGTGATGAAAAGAAAGACAAAAGGGAAAAAACATTAAAAACTAACAAACTCGCCCTAACACACAAAACTACACTGACTCAAACAAATATAGCACTAAAGCAGAACCACAGATTAGACTTCTTACACTATCAACACTCATGCATCACAATCAAGTGGATTTTTATGGTTTCAGTCATTATCAACAAAGGACAACATGCTGCAGCATTATACTCTCAGAATAGTGTTTTCTTTTTCACTCACAAACAACATTGGTTACACTCAATCATCACTCACATGCATCTCTTTCTAAACTTAACAAGCTTCTAAACACACTTAACAATAACAATGCAGCACATAGCTAGAGGGCTTTATTGGGTTAAAATGGGGCTTAGGTCAAGGTAGGGAAAACATTTAGGAAGTGGCTAACACTAGGTGTAGTTTAGCTATACTTTTCCTTACTTCACCATTTTGTTTTCCATAACCCAAAATGGATTCTTACACCAAGGGGTGCTGATTTCCTCTTTGTAATCTTGCTTCCTTTCCTTTCATTTCTTTCCTTATCTTTCATTTTATGGAGATAGAGAACAGTTTTCAACTTTTAGGGGCCTTTTTGCCCTCTTACTGTCCTCTTCTTTTTCTCTCTCTTTTTTTTTTTTTATGACATGTGACTCATTTCTATTACCAGCAAAGATCATTCATTTTACACAACCAGCTATTAAGCATCCCCAAACTTATGCTACAACATTTTAACCAGGAAAGCATAGCCTCTACTCCAACTAGTTCGGACAATTGGTTTTTTAGGGCGTGGCTTGTAATATGGTTGCCGTAACAGAAACAAAGGGCTCATGGCTCAAAGGGGTTAGCACAAGGTGTAACACCCCCCTCGAGTGCTACGTACTCGAAACTCAAAATGCGAAAAAACATCAAGAAAATAAATCGCTGGTTGTTTTCGGAAATTACTGTAATTAATTAGCTACATTCAAAAAAGTGGTTCTAAAAATTTTCTACATGCATAAGCAGTTCAATCTCAAGACAAAGGAATAAACCTTATAACACATACATCAATATACAATGTTCATAAAAACATCCTAACATAAGTTCAGGTCTGGTATATGTATATATTACAGACTTAAAGACATAAGGTCAACATACATGCAGTAAATAAAATATAACTGCCTCAAAAATAAGACTCCTATGCTGGTCGGGCTAAAAGTAGCCATTGGGATACAAGCCCCAAAGTTAGCTCCGATTCCCAGAGGAATTCGGAGGGATCCTCTTTTCAGCTCCTTCAAAAATCTCCGTCGTCTGAGTCCTCACGTGTCCGCGAGGACCTATGATCAACATCTGTACATGTGTTTCAAAAACACAGCAGGGTGTCCAACATGTATAGGCAAAGGTGAGATACTCATTTTATAAGTTTATCACGATAGCCGCACAAGCAACAAACAACAGATACAATCACACATAGATACAGTTATAATAACAGTTGTTCATATACACAATATCTCAAACACTATCATAAGTTATAATAATGCATGAGACTCCAATATCATCTTTCTAATTCATGTACTCCGGAGATTCCCACTTCCCTTCATCAAGCAATAGGCCGCAAATACGCCCGTAACACAATTGTTCTCATGAGTCGGCCTCTCAATTTAGGTCCGAACTCCAATTGTTCAGGGGTACCACGTCATAACCATATCATGAATAGTCTAGTCTCTGATCGAGTTCATCCGTGTTTGGCAACCGATTACCATGGTACGGGGTTGGAACGCCTCCGGCCACATGTGGAGTCTCGAACATAGTATGCCCCTATACACCTAGTGGTCTTAACTGGCTCACATTCTTAACTACTTGAGTTGTAGCTCGTTTTCAAATGGCACGTTTGCCGTTTCATGTATGTAAACAAAAAGTTCTATTTTCTTTTTCGTTCATTCTTTCTTGTCGAGCATATAGCTCATGACTCGTTTGAAAGGAAATTAAGTCCGTTCATTCAAAACACAGGACATGAAGTCCGAGTGCTCAATCCACAAAACACTAGCCCGACGTCTCGGTCACTAGGTTTGCATTCATATCAAAAGATTCATTGTTTTTCTTTCGGTCTTATTTTCACAAAATAACTTTGGAAAACAAAACACAGTTTCATTTCATTGAACGAAGACATTTCTTTTTCAAAGAAAACATTTTCCGGGAAAACTCTTTTTCGTAAACAAAACCGTTTTCTAAAGGTTCCACCTCTTTGATAACGTTTTCCTAAAACGAAACACACTTTGTAATAATTTTCCTCAAGCAACTTTTTCCCTTTTAAAAGGGCCTAATTTTTTAAAAAGAAGGTTACTTTTCTTGATAAAGCAACAAGTTTCCCCAAAATACCTTTTTGATTTCAAAATCCGATTTTCAAAACTTTTGATTTCGGTCTTCAAGTATTTTAATTTTCTTTATTGAGTCATAGCCAGTCCTATGCTCTTAACCAGTCCAGGATATGAATATATATATATATATATATATATAAACACCAATCTCAAATCAACATAACCAATATATATCATTCAAGGCATCCATGCCACAATGCATATTCAAGTACTCAAATACAAACATCATTAAGTACATCAACTTCATATTTCATTCAAGACACATTTTCAAATCATCAATCAAACAACAACATGACATTATGAGGCTACCAAAATCAAATAATGAAATACCTCCCTTTACCTCTCTTAGTTTCTAATCAATTTCCCGAACGGTTCTCAGCTCCGGTTCCGGTTTCGTCCGCGTCGCCTAAAACAATTAAACACAATTCAATTCTCAACAACAATCAACACAAGAAAACAACATCAAAACATAAATTTTCCCTCCCCAAAAAGGTCTAAGGTTCGGCCATAAAGGTAGAAAGGGTTAGGGATCACATTTGGTTCCAAACTTTTGGATGGTTGGTTCTTAATCATGGTTAACACTAAAACAAGTCCTAATACCCAAAAATATGAAACATGACTCATGATTCTAAGCACTATGGGTCTCAGCCATGGAGAGAAAAAGGGGTTAGAAATTGATTTGGTTTTCCATCACTTGGATTCAAAGACAATAGGAAAGGTAAGGATGGAATCAAGAGTTCAAGAACAAAAATTGGACAAAATCACTATTCCCCTCAATTCTTAGGGTTTCGGCCCTTTCTAGTTAAATAGGCTAGGATGAGAGTTTGATCATATACTCTTGGATATAGGTAGAGGGTGATGAAGTTAGTTCAAAGAAATTGGTTTCCCATTAAAAGGATTTTTCTATAATTTTCTATGAATTTTTGAAATTTGGATCATGAACTTGAATTTCATGAAATCAAGATTTCAAACTTGAGATAGGAAGAGATTCATGAAGCTTAGAGATCATAGAAGTGATCTTACCTAATAAGTGAGGAAGATTGATCAAGAATCAAGCTTTTTCTCTCAAAGATTCAAGCTTTTCTCTTAAGAAAAATGGAAGATTTCTCAAGGTAGGAGATGAAGTGTGAAGGTGAAGTGTGTGAAGGCACTCATATGCAGGTTGGGAGCATGGGAATGGGGCTGAATGGGCCAAGAAATTGGGTCACTTAAGGGCAATTTGGTCATTTCCTTCAAGGGCAAATGGTAATAATGAAAAAGGTTAGGGTTATTTTGGTCTTTTCATGTCCATATATTTTCAAATGTCATGATGACTTTGGCATGCTTTCCCATGTGATTTGACATGAAGTGACATTAAGATTATCTCTTAGCGGGTCCCAGTAAATCCATATGCAGCTCCGTTCATCACCCGATTGAAGATTTCGCTCGAACGAAGGTCAGGAAGTGATTTTTTTTTTTTTTTAAATTTAACAAAAACGTAGGAAATTAAATTCTAAGACTTAATGTCTCATTCACGGGTCAATCTGAGGTCTCCTGAGCAGTAAAATCATACTGTCAGTGTAAAAATGCAAACCGGGCTCCGTTTGAGTTTTCAGCTCAAAATTTAATAGTAGCTTTGTACGATAGCGTTGAGCATGAATATGGTCTCGGTTTATTTTAATTCATTTTATAAATCCTTGAATAAAATATAAACTTAATTATTCCACTTATTGATATTTAAAAGTAGTGGAAAATTGGGGTGTTACACAAGGGAATTTGTAACATCCCAAAAATCCTATGTCTGTCTTTTAACTGTGTGTGTGAATAACTTGACTACGAACATAACCTAATTAACTTTAATCATAAAAATATTTAATAATTGGAAATTCATATTTGAATTTCAGTTATGAGCTTCATAATCATAAAATGTTGTTTTAAGCCTATTATGCTGTTTTGAGTCGGAACTGGTAAAAATATTATTACTTTAATCGGAACCGCTTTACCTTGGGATGCGTGCCAAGGTCGGGAAGTAATCTGGCCGGGGGCCGGGGAGCTACTCCGGCCTAGAGTCGAGAGAAGTTTATGATTGATTTTCACGTTTCACGAGGCATTGTCACTTTTTGTCAAAATCATGACAACTTGTCAACTATGTCATTCTTACCTTAAATGGAAAAGCAATTTAACCATTTATGGTTAATCTTGCTTACTTTTGATGTGTGATAAAAAAACAACCATCTCTTTAATCCTAAGCCTTTAGATCTCTTGCACCATATTATTTTCCTTTTGAATTAATTTTTCTAGCTATTCATGAAGGCTACATGGTTTTGGTGGCTTATTAAACACTAAAACACTTCATTATTTCATTCTTACAAGATCAAACTCTAACTTTGTTCAATAACACAAAAACTCTCTCTTCTCTCTCTTCCTTCCCTCTTCACGGTTTTGGCTAGATAATCATCTATCAAAATTTGTTTCTTCATTCTAGCTTTGACTGATACACCCTTGTTATCATCTAAACACTTCTTCTTCACAAAGTTCTTTGATTTAAAGACATGGTTCTTCATCATTCTAGAACATCAAGAACATTCATCATTTTCTCTCTTCTCTGACTAACTCTCTATTCGATTTCTCTCTCTAACAACACCATCCAAACTTCATTTTTAATTTCTAAAACCATAGATTCATCTTGTCTTAGCCTCCTCTACATCTTTGGTGAAGGAAGTTTTTGATTTGGAGCAACTTTGTTCTTGAACCTCGAACACCAACCTTGTTCATCAAGTGTTCTTCACTAAGTAAGTCTCTAATCTTACTTTTCTCTTCATTTCCTTTCATTAAGTCATGTAACAACACCTTCTAGTTCATGATTCTTCAAATGAAAGTTTAAAACCTTGTGTTCTTGGCTAACATAGATTCGGCCCCTTATTGCTTAAAAATAACTTGTGACATCCTAAGCTTTCATATGACTCCTTATTTGCTTAAATCCGAGTTCGTTTGGTCAATCAAATGTGTGTCACAAATTGATGCTTGAAATGCTGCAAATTTTGTATACGGGTTTTGGTGTTGATTTTGGAATTGTATATTATGATGTTGGTGTGATTATTTGGGTTTGAGTGTTAGTGCTGAAAATCATTTTGGTATGGCGAAAGATTTCTTAGGTTCAAGACCTAAGGATAGGATTTTTGAATGATAAACTTGTTCATGCTTTTACTACTTGATCGAATGACTAGCTATATGTTGAGATGATTTTCATGATGCTAGAATGTTGTTGGATGGCTTGTATTTTGTTGAAAAACACCATGCAAGGTTCGGCCTTGTTGTTTTGAAATGTTAGCCAAGGCTTCTATGTTCAAGTAATGGTTCAATGAACTTAAAATGGTTCCAAGAAGGCAAAACAAAATAAAGAAACCTATCCTACTTCCATAGCGCATTCGGCCTTGGTAGGGTTAGTAGGGTTAGGAACTTAAAATGTTGATATTAAGAGGTTTAATATGTTCATAGTAAGGTATAAAGGGGATAGAAATTAAAAAGGTTTCCTAAGAAATCAAGTTTTGGTTCCGAAGAACCAAGTGTTGTAAAATGAGTATTTTGAATTCATATGAAAAATGTTTTAAGAATAGGAAAGTTTGAAGTTAATCAACCGCTTATTCTAACATGTTGTTTCAAGGAAAAGATTTTGAAGAACAAAAAGTTTTCTAGATGACGCATGTGGTTTCCAAAGGTTTTGGTTAGTAAACCTACTTTCATGAGAAATGAGAATTCTTGTAAGTGTTTTCTTTAAAACAATGAGTCTTTACACTACTATGATTAATTTTAGAATCTTACAAAACAAATGAGTTATAGTTTCTTTTGAAAATGAAAAGGGAATTTAAAGAAAGATATGTTTTCCCTTTTTACGCTAAGTAAAGAAAATAAGTATTATTTCAAAGGAAGTTTTATGCTAGTTTGGCAAAAGACAAGGTACTATTTATCTTGGGGTTTTGGATATCTTACGAGTATATGTATAGAGTTTTAAAACTATGTTAGATAAAGGAGATTTCATCAACTAGTTTACTACAAGGAAAGGTACTTTGAAGATTTTACTATAATAGCGTAAATACGTATTACCTTCTAAAGGAAACTCAATGAGTTCCACTATGGACTCAAAGACTAAATAAAAGACATGCACCTATACCTTGTGGTCATGGAAAACCATGTCCCCCCTTGATGATTTAGGTAATCTAAGGATTCATAATGCTTAACCACAAAAAATTACTTATACAAAATAAGTAATGTTTTCTTTGATAGATAAGTGAGAAGATATGATGAAGTAATCCTTATGGATTCTGCTTTCTAGAATACGTTTAGGATATGGAATAATTTATCATAAGACATGAACATTGTTTTTCCGAACGATGGGGTTGTATGTGGACGCAAGGAACGGAACAAAGAATGGGCGACCGATGGCGAGTCGTGTGAAAGTGGATCCCGTAGGGGTGCCCTGTGGTTTATCAAGAGATAAACGTCGTGCTACAGTAATGGTGTAGTACGTGTTTTGTGTTGTGACCATGTCTTGACATGCATACGCATCTATGCATGAGTTGGGCGTTATGCCTGGGAGTTGAGCTTACACCTTTGTGCGGATGCGATTGTTGGAGGCGACGATCTTGGAGATCTTGAGGACGTTGGGGTTGGGATGAGCACATGTGGCCAGAGAGTATCTCCTCTGTGTCATGGGTACCTGTCGAAAAACACTAACGTCCTGATTGGACACCGGACAAATCATGATTTGGGTAAAGAACGTCTGGTGTAAGCCGTTATAGCAATTGCAATCTTTGATATGGCACTGTGGGGCTGAGATAACGCAGACAATGTTCTCCCAATCACTCACTCCAGTTATGTTTAGCACCATGGAGTCGGGGCCAGAGTCTTACCTTTGTGGCATATGGCATTGAGTCATGTACATCTCATTGCATTGCATGACTGTTGATTGATACATTTACATGTTATCCATTATTATACTGTGTTGATGATGTCTTATGTTATTGATTGAATAATGTGAGATATTGAGATGTATGATATACATGATTAGTATGTTGTTATCTTGTGTGTCGTACCGTTTCTGCTTCTTCCATGTGTTGTGTTGATGAATGGGAATCTCACCTCATTACTTTTTATTGCATCATTATGTGCTTCTCTGGTGATCTCCCGAGAAGGTCGTGATACCGAGACTTCACCTGGTGTTTCAGATGCATCTCGCTGTTGAGCTTCCCAGTGATTTTGGCATTTGCACATCTAGTCACAATGGGCTTCTAGCAACTTACATGTGAAGAGCCACCCTCACCATCCGCATGGGTCGCAGAGGAAGGGTTCTCAATCGCTTCACCGCTTGTCTTCATGTCGTTGTCGTCAAGGTTGTGTCGTAAGTGGAACGCTAGGTGGGCTTTTTCACCAATGTGTTCAGTGCCTTCTCCCTCTATTAGGGATAGGTTGTTTGTTAGTTGAGTTGCTTCTAAGTCAACTTCTGCGATGTCTTCCATAGGAATGCCAGCAGTAGTCCCTGCTAGGATTCCTATTAGGTCTCATTTGACAGGTCCTAGTTGGAAGGCGATAAGTGAGGAGATTAGTAGGGAGGTGACCTACCTACGCCTTCCTATTCCTTTCACTTTTCTCTCCATAAAAGGAAGAGTCAAAGGAAGGATCCAGCAGTTGATCAGAGGGATGTCTTCCCTTGTAGTCTATTGTCGGCCAGTGTAGAGTGTCAGAGTGTCTGTACCTTTCTTTCATTTGTTGTGGAGCTGTGTCTCTAAGTATCTTATGTTTAGGAGTTACGTCTGCAATTTTTTATGTTGAGTCTGTATCTTTCTGTTTACTTTCTGTAGTCGGGTTGGGTTTAATGTAAATCCTTTATGAACTTATGACATTTTGTTATGAAATGTTTTACCTCGCATGCATAAACGTTACAAGATTCTATATTCATGCCTTGGGAAAAGGAAAATTTTACCTCATCTTTCTTAAATGTTTTTAATTAACCCGTTCTTCGGCTTTAAAGTTTTATAAAATGTCCGTAAATGTGATGCCCCTGGAAAGGGTGTTACAGAATTCACATTAGGGTGGGCTAACAGGCTATTGGGCATGTTACAAAAAAAAAAAAAAAAAAAAAAAAACACAATTATGCCTTTAGCAAAGGTGTGTGCAGCAAAGATGTGTCAAAATGCATCAGAAACAAGTCAAATTCAGCAGAATTATCCAATGGAATGACACACAATCAACAAAATTAATTACTGTTTGGGCTCAAATTCTCACAGGTTAATAGATTACTATAGCATTTTCCCTAACCATGTTAAGAACTAAGCCAATCCAACACGCCAAAAAGGATTTTGCATTTGTGTTAACATATCATCAGTTCAACCAGTGGTTCCAAAGTGATTTTTATATAACATTTTCAAAAGAGCCCCCATGAGGGGGGCAATTTACATGGCACATAAAGAGAAGACCCAAACAATACTACTAACATGAAAAGAAAAGCAAAAGAGGGGTCATAGTCTGTTGACCCTATAAACAAAACATTTGAACAACTGAAAATTAAACTAACTTGGTAGTGACCATAGTACATAAGCAACAAAAGCATATAAACTGGGCATCGAAATTGAAGAGGCAGGGAGACAAGGAAGTCCTGATAGGTTGCTGCAGCAAAAACACTACTGCAACAACTACATTGTTAGAGCAGATCAAAGCTTCCTCATCCTAGAGCTCCTCCTTGTGCTCCCCGACTTGGCCAAATCTTTTATTTTACAGGGAGCAAAAGACTCTACTCCCTCTGTCACTTCCAGCTCGGGCTCCTCCTCTTAGTCTTGCTTTTCCTCTTTCTCTTCTTCCTCCCCTTCCACTGCTACAACATCCACAGACCGACCCTTGCCTTTTTCAAACATTTTCAATTTTTTAGTAGAGGGAGGAGTATTTTGCTCCTCCTTTTCTTCTGAGGCAGGGTAGTCTGTAGCAATTTTTCCAATGAAGTCGGCATAGGGCACTCAATCCTTTTTGCGTGGCTGCTTTTTGGAGGGTGGAGGTGTAGGAGCAGGTATTGCTTGCTCCACTTCTTGATCAGCTTGCTTTTCTTCACTACCCCCTTGTTCTGGCTGGGGGCTTGCATCAACCTTCTTCTTTCCTTTATCGAGCTTGGTGGTAGTGGGCTGTTGTTTTGATGGTGGAGTGGGCGTCCAGTCAGATGAGTGGGACTTGTCATTGGCAGAGTGTGTGCTTGCTATGGGCTGCTTGGTAGGATAGTTCTTGTCAACTGATTCTTGCTGCATTGGCAGGATGTGCTCTGGGAATTGAGAGTGTGGATAAAAGGTCCAGCTGTTAGTAAGCTCTAAACCCCTCTGTCGCCATTTGAAATGGTCATAGCTGAACTGCCAGAACAATTGTTGGTGCTCTATGTGTTGCTGCAGCATTTGAGTAAGTGACTCCAATTTTTGCTCTAACCTTTTAGAGCGATCCTGCTGCTCTGAAGGTTCTCCTTTTTTCACTTTTTTAGCTTTGGCAGACTTAGTGAAATTGGTGATGAAACTAGTGAAATTGGTGATGAAACTCTGAATGAGTGGCATCAATTCCTCCTTGGTTTCTCTCCTCACCCTCTCTTTGGTGGAACTATATACCACTTTTTTGGCGTAGCTCAGTTATCAAGAAGGGGAAAATCCTTTTGTGCGCATGGAACAACTTGATATCTCCATTTTAATGACCTCCCCCACATTGATCTTTTTCCCCATGAGAATGCAGTATAGCAGCACGAGCCTCTCTTTCTCTACAGTTTCAATATGAGAGGTGGGTGAGAGTTTGTGTCTCAGAAAATGATACGACAACTTGGCCAATGGTTACAGCTGTGCTCTAGCAATTTTCCATTGGTTTCCAGTGTTTGACAACCAAGGAGTTCCAACAACCATGAGCTCTGCACTGTGTTAGAGGGATATGACAAAATAGGGACAGCCCAGCCACAAGCTAGAAGCGGTGGACCAATCAGCAGTGATAGTCAGAGAGGCAGGAACGGAAGATTCCAATAGAGGGTGAGACCTTATGATCGCCTAACTCAACACAACGTTAACCATGAAGGAGGTGGTTCAAGTCAGGGGCAACAAGTGATTCAAACATGCTTCCAATGCGGGGTATCGCATCTGATCAAGAATTGCCCAAGGACCCAGCAAGTCAGATGTTTCAGCTATGGCCAGATGGGTCATTTCGCGGTAGATTACAAGCTAGGAGTTAGTAGAAAATCTCAGTTCCAAAAACAGAGCAGAAGGGCTCAGAACAGCGGTGTACGATCACAAGTGGCAAGACAACAGAGCTGACCACGAACCACCGGAAGAGTGTTTGCCGTCAAGGGATCTGAAACCTCTCGATGCCTTGATCTGATACAAGGTAAATGTTTAGTCTCAGGTAAACTTTGATCTGTTCTATTTGATTCGAAGGCTACTCATTCTTTCATATCTATAGAGTGCACAGATTATTTAGGGTTGCCTGTTTCTTCATTACCATATGACCTAACTATTTGTACACTTACAAGTGAATCTTTAACCACATTATTTGTATGCCTAAAATGTCCTAGCATAATAGACAACCGTACTTGTCTTGTGGACCTTGTTTGTTTTATCTATGAAACATATAGATATTATCCTAGGCATGAACTGGCTTTTGGACAACCATAGTGTGTTGGACTGGTCAAACAAAACCCTTCACTTTTCAGAGCAATCTGGATTGATGCCTGCCGACGAGAGTATTCCGATGGGTGGACAATCCAAGAAGTGTGTGGTGTTGTTCTCTTTAGAAGCCAAGGAAACTCCTGGTGTGGAAGCTTTGCCTGTGTTGCAGGAGTTCCCATAAGAGTTTCCCGATGATGTTCCTGAACTGCCACCAGAGAGAGATGGAGTTTGCTCTAGACCTTGTACCAGGGACTGGGCCTACTTCTATAGCGCCGTATCGAATGTCTCCAGTAGAGCTGCTTGAGATTAAGAAAAATTTGGACGAGGTGCAAGGCTAAAAGTTCATCAGCTCTAGGGCATCTCCGTGAGGAGCGCTAGTGCTGTTTGTGAAGAAAATGGACGGGAGCTCGATGCTATGTGTGGACTATCGTCAGCTGAATAAAGTGGCGGTAAAGAATAGGTACCCGCTACCGAGGATCGGTGATGTGATGGACCAGTTGAAAGGAGCGGCTATGTTTTTCAAGATCGATCTGCGATCTGGCTACCATCAAATCAGGGTGAAGAAGGAGGATGTACCGAAGACTGCTTTTCGGAGTCAGTATGGTCATTATGAGTACTTGGTTATGCCTTTCGGCGTGACTAATACTCCAGTTGTGTTCATGGAATATATTAACAGGATCTTCCGACCGTTCCTGCACAAGTTTGTTGTCGTATTCATCGATGACATTCTTATTTACTCTTCAAGTAAAGAGGAACACCAAGAGCATCTTCGTGTGGTGCTGCAAGTGTTAAAGGACAGGAATTTGTATGTGAAGCTATCGAAATGCAATTTTTGGTTAGAGGGAGTGCAGTTCTTAGGCCATGTGATCATAAGGATGGACTCACGGTGGATCCTGCAAAGGTCGAGGTTGCAGTGAAATGGGAAAGCCGTCTGTAAGCGAGGTGAGAAGCAATCTTGGTTTAGCGGGCTACTATCGGAGGTTAATAGAAGGATTCTCTAAGATTACGTTACCTATGACGCAGTTGACGAGAAAAAGGAAGGCGTTCGAGTGGTCTAAAGCCTGTGAGCAAGGTTTCCAAGAGTTGAAGAGGAGGTTGACCACATCGCCAATGTTGATTTGGACAGATCCTTTAGGAGGATTTGATATATACTGTGATGCATCTTATCAAGGTTTGGGTTATGTGCTCATGCAAGAAAGAAAAGTGGTGGCATATGCCTCCAGGCAATTGAGAACACGTGAGCGAAAGTACCCAACGTATGATCTGGAGTTGGCTACGGTAGTGTTTGCATTGAAGATATGGAGACACTATCCGTATGGTGCTAAATTTAGTGTATTTAGCGACAATAAGAGCTTGAAGTATCTGTTCGACTAGAGGGAGTTGAACATTAGGCAGCGTAGGTGGATGGAATTCATAAAGAATTATGAATTCGACCTACAATACCATCCAGGTAAGGCGAATGTAGTAGCTGATGAACTCAGTAGGAAGTCCCTACACGTATCTGCAATGATGGTAAATGAGCTAGAACTGATAGAGCAGTTTAGATATTTGAATCTTGGTGTGGAAATCGTCGAGGAAAGGTTGAATCTTGGGATGATTAAGGTGACTAGCGATTTCTTAAATCTCTTATGGAAGAGGCAAGCTGAGGATAAGTACCTCAAGGAAGTAAACAGTTTAATAGAAAAAGGTAGGAATTCGGAATTCAAGAGAGGTACCGATGGTCTGCTTAGGTTTGGCGAAAAGGTTTGTGTGTCAGTGGATAGCGAGGTTAAGAAGATGATCTTGGAGGAAGCACACAAAAGCAAGATGAATCTTGGTGTGGATCTGAATCTTGGTGTCGAAATTGACCTGCAATACCATCCAAGTAAGGCGAATGTAGTAGCGGATGCGCTTAGTAGGAAGTCCTTACACGTATCTTCAGTAAAGGAGCTAGAACTGATAGAGCAATTTAAGGATCTGAATCTTGGGGTGGAAATTGTCGAGGATAGGCTGAATCTTGGGATGACTAGTGAGATAGCCTCTCCTCGAAGGTCCCATTTAGTAACCCGAACTCAACTTCTTAACGTTGCAGCGTAGCGTGATTATATAAAATGCGGAATAATTAAAACAATCAACAACGCTGATACCATAATCATACATAAGTATATATACACATGAAAGTACTGGCTCCATCAGTAGAGCCTACAACCAACACCAACCTCGGTTATTCGAGTATGCAACTACTACGACATAAACAGACAGAAGCATGATAGCTAAACAAGAAAATACATAAGACTTCCTCTCCTGGCCCCAAAATACATTTCGCTCAAACCCATGTATTGGCCATAACAAGACTAAGACTGGCTACCCAAACAAGACTCTAATGAGGATAGCGAGAGCTCCCAACCGAAGCTCTATACGGTAGGTCTACAGCGCCTCGTACAGCAACTCAAAATCTCCCATCACCGGGATCCGGGGCTCTCCTGCCAGCATTAGGCTCAACAGGTGTGCCATCTATCTCCTCCGCTAGCTCCTCAACAGGGTCTTCTATTACGATCGAGAATAAATAAAATAAAACATTAGAAAAGTACGGGAGATAAGAAATAGAAATACATCATAAATAGGGAAACAGCTATAAAATAAGATATACAGATAGCAACACACGACAGCACAACAGTGTCATGCAATCGTCTCCCAAGTCCTTCTCTCTTAGCTACTATCTCCCACACTCATGCAGCTAACGATTATATGGACGCGATCATGACGCGACATCCCTAACAGATCAAGATGTCCCATTCATCACTATGCCACCCCCTGTAATGAAGGGTTCGGCCAATAGCCCTCTAGGCTTAACTCATGGGTACGACATATTCCCCCGCCCGCAGGCCAGGTCAGAATATTCACCCGTCAACAACTCAACTTATGGTAATGACATATCTCCCCGCCCACAGGCCAGGTCGGGACATTCGCCTGTTATCAACTAATGGGTACGATCATCTCCCCGCAGGCAAGATCGATCGCCCATACGCCAACACAGTGATGAACAACAACGATGCAATATGAACCTCACTAACTCATCTCGGGATCATCAACATTGTGTCTCAACCACAACTTGTACACAACTACGAACAACTTTCTTCGGCATAACCGGGTGTCAACTTTATATCTCAACATAAATATATCAACAGGATCTCTAGGTTGTGCACTACATCATATATATCCTCAAATTGCTCATAACATGTTCATCTCCCAATTCATCAGCAATTATTGCCTATCTCTACTCATAAAACAGTGATCATAAACATCATTTCACAAGCAACTATAATCATGTTCATCATATCTACTCATAGGCATACATTCAACTAATCCTAAGCATGCTACTAGGCACACATACCTATCAACGTGTATCATATTAAGCATACCAACACACGAACATAAACCTCGACATATCATAAAATCAACCTATCGGCGATAAACCTACAATGCCTAAAACTGCATTGGTACCACCAACAAGTAGTCGCCAATGTGAGCTAGGTGTTGTCGGTTACTTGACCACTAATAGGGTTTAGGTCGCCCTACGCATATCAATATATATTATTTTATTCTTGCCTCCCCGATGATATTGTTGTTCTTTCTCCTACTTGTACAGTTTCTTGCATGCTTTCCCGTGCAACACTGACTACGGCTCCGTAACCGGCAATCGTACACATTTAGAACAGTTAAGCACAGTCTGATCCTTCACAACAAATCACAACCAAAAATTAATAAAATCCAACAAGACTCATCTAGTTCATGTGGACTATGGTTTGGCCTTCACTAATTAATTAGGCTAAGGATGTAACTCTTGGATTAATGATCCTTAAGTATGATGAAGACATAATCAATGATCATTTGCCAAAGATTTGAATCAAAACTCATCCAATCAACAAGGTTAGGGTTTCGGCCCTCTTGAGAAAAATAGGCTAGAATTTGATTTGGTTTTCTAATCACTTGGATTCAATTATCATAAGAATTAAAGAGATAAAATCAAGTACCATTTAACAAAATTGAAGCAAAACCCATTTTCACCAAAAACCTAGGGTTTCGGCCATCAATGGAGAAATAAGGAGGAAATTTCTTTTGGGTTCATGATTGTAGATGATCAATATATGCATCATGATGAGTTCATAGAAATTGGTTTCATGTCAAATGGATTTTTCTACAATTTTATAGAGATTTATGAAGGAAGTTTCATGAAAATGGCTGATGATGATTCATTGCTCAAACTTACAAAAATGAATGAAGAAGAGTACATGATTGATCATGGAGAGAAGAGATTACCTCTTGGATGATGGAAAATTGCAAGAAATCAAGTAGGTTCTTCATAAATTTTGCTTATGGTTTACTTGAGAAAATGAGAGAGAACTTTAGAGAAAGGATGGAGTTAGGGAGGAAATGAATGGAATGGCCTATGGAGGTGTGTTTTGGGCGTGAGATCCAAGGGACATTGAGGTCCAAGTTTGTTCATTTAGGGACAAAAGGGTAAATTCACTTAGGGACTAAATTAGCATTTAACAAAAAGCCTAAGGACATAAACGTCATTCAATCTCTAACTTCACAAATATCTTAGATATTTTTCTTCGAGGGTAATGATGACGGCTGGTGAGTCATATGGCACAATTGTATTTTCATCAATTCCTAGGGGCAAAATGGTCTTTTATCGCTAAAAATATCTTAGATATTTTAGAATTCCATAAATATCTTGAATATTTTTAGAAAATAATGATGACTTGTGGTGAGTCATGGTGGTGACTCACCCTCTGACTCACCGCACTTAGGTGACATGTGTCCCTCGTTCGGTGTCTGATTTTGTCTTTGCACGTCCGTTCTCAACTCCGTCGATTTCTCGATTTAGGTTTTACACCCGAATAAAGTATAATAACTTATTTATTTTATTAATTTTCAAAATAATCAATATTGTTGGAAATTTGATTTAAAACCTAACCATTTCGTTCACGAGTCAAAATTAGGTTTTATGATCGGTAAAATCTTACTGTCAGTGAAAATGCAGACCGAGTTCCATCCGAATTTTAAACGCAAAATTTAACCGTAGCTTTCTACGATAACGTAGATTATAAATATGATCATGGTTTATTCAAAATAATTTTCTAAATCTCGGGTAAAATATAAACTTATTTATATAAATTACCAATCTTAAAAAGCAGTAAAAATCGGGGTGTTACAATTAAGGTAACTAGTGATTTCCTGAATCTTTTATGGAAAAAGCTAGTTGAGGATAAGTACCTCGAGGAAGTGGATTAGTCAATAGAAGAAGGTCAGACTTCGAAATTCAAGAGAGGTACTGATGGTCTGCTTAAGTCTGGTGAAAGGGTTTATGAGCCAGCGGATAGCGAGGTTAAGAAAATGATCTTAGAAGAAGCACACAAAGTAAGCTGAGTTTTCATCCAAGGGCTACCACGATGTACCAGGACTTGAAGAAGCTGTTATGGTGGCCGGGGATGAAGAAAGAGTTAGTGGAGTATGTCCTAACCAGCTTGGTGTGTCAGAAAGCGCAGATTGAACACCAGAAGCCAGCAGGGTTGTTGAAATCGTTAGATGCCCCATAACAGAAGTCGGATAGCATTGTCATGGACTTTGTTTGTAGGTTGCTGAGAACTCGGAAAAGGTGTGATGCAATCTTGATTATCATTGACAGGTTAACAAAATGCGCTCACTTCTTGCTTATCATCCAAGGTTCTTCTCTATAAAGGTTGACTCAGATATACATCAAGGAGGTTGTGAGGCTGCATGGGGTACCTTCGAGTATAATTTCGGATCGAGATCCGAGATTTACCTCAAGGTTTTGGAGGAGCCTGAATAGTGCTATGAGAACGAAGTTAAGTATGAGTTCTGCTTATCATCCTTAAACAGATGGTCAGTCCGAACAAACGATTCAATCCTTGGATGATCTCTTAAGAGCATACGTGTTGGAGAACATGGGCAGCTAGGACGAGTTCCTTCCTCTGATCGAGTTTACTTATAATAACATTTTCCACTCAAGTATTAGCATGGCGCCATACGAGGCACTGCATGGACGGAAGTGTAGGACTCCGTTGTGTTGGTTTGAGGCTGTAGAAAGCTAGCTATTAGGTCCAGAGTTGGTACAGCAAACGATGGAACAAGTCCGTAAGATAAAAGGAAAGATGAAAGCTGCAAGGGATAGGCAGAAGAGCTATGCTGACAAAAGGAGGAGACCCTTGGAGTTCCAAGAGGGAGACCACGTCTTCATGAGAATTACCCCAAGAGCTACAGTGGGCAGGGCAATCAAATCCAGAAAGCTTACACCCAAGTTTATCGGACCGTTTCAAATCCTTCGCTGAATCGGTCCCGTAGCCTATCAGATAGCCTTGCCAAGAAATCTTTCCAATCTCCATGATGTCATCCATGTATCCCAGCTCAGAAAATACAACCCTGATCCATCACATGTGTTAGAACCCGAATCAATCCAACTGAAAGAAAACCTTGAGTACGAAAACTTGGGAAATTTCAGAGATTTTCCAAAGCTTCTAAGTGAGAGAAACATAATTCTGGTGTGAGAAAGCTTCAGGTTGAAGGCAATCGAGGCGTCAGAACATGATTCTGACAACAATGTTTTGATTGTGACGAAGTTTTCTACAACTTTGACCGAATGATTTCTCGATTTGCCTAAGGTAAACTGAATCCCTAACACGTGTTCTTTGTGTTCTTCGAGTTTTCTACCTTCCTCCTTGATTTTTGAGATTGCCCTAGGATTAACATTACTGCATATGTGTTGTTCCCGTGATTGAGGCAAAGTTCGAGGCCACATTCGAGGTGCTTGGAGAGCTTGAGGTCGCGGCTGGTGGTGGTGTTGGTGGCTGTTCTTGGTTGCGAGGTTGTGTTGTGGTGATCGCATTGAGATTCGCGCCAATTTTCAGGTTGGGGAGAGAGAGTATTATTGTCGTCGGGAAGGTAAGAGTAGCGTAGTTATTGATATTGTTGTGTGTAGGGGAACCTTAAACCCTACTAGGGGTTGAGCCCTGATAAAGTACATAACCCCGAGGTTTAGCTTACTATTGCATTGTGAACACATTTAAGGGCAGATGCACCCTGTCACAAAAGTAATATAGGACGGACGTCTTGATATCAGTCCCAATGGATTAATGAGTAATACCAACGTGAGTACCAGAATAGAGAAATCCTTATGCTATTTAGACTAATCGAAAGATTTAGAAAAGTATGGTGTAACCAATAGTAAAAGATAAACAAAAGAGAAATAAAGATTTTGAAATCAAGAGTGAAGAGCCTAGAGTCGTGGTTTCACTTGTACTTTCGATACCCCCCAAATCCTAGTTCTATTCAATTTCGCAGTTGCTTTCGGAATATCAATCCCTCTACTAAATCTATTAATTATTTGGCAGGCAATTAATATTCTTTTCCCCAGATGAACCCAATGTTTGTCAGGCAAAGATATGAAATGATTAGAAAGCATAAAGAGAAAAGAGGTTGAAGGATTGAAAGGAATAAATCAAGTTTGGCTATGCAATAATTTAAACCCTATTTATCGTATAGGTCTATTAATTAATTGCAATACGGCCGCTGTTCAACTAATTGATTATTAGCATGCAAAGGGTCATCGATCCTAACATGGAATGAAGATGAATAGAATAACACTATTCAAATCGCAACCTTCAAACCAAATAGAATTTGAATTAAAGCAAAGACATAACAAAAATGGTTTCTACTAATACAAGATTCACCATAACTCTAGTGATGAAATTAGCTACCCATAATAATAGATAAAACCAAATTCAACAACGGGAAACGCATCCTGATGAATTAAGAAGAAGATGAAAGATCTCCAACTTAACCCCCAAGCACAAATCCTACTCTAGAATTCTAAACAAACTACTAAAAGCTAAAAACTATGAAAGAAAATAGATGTCAAGAGATAGATAGATGATCAGAGAGTGGTACAGAGGGCCTCTATCTATACGAAAATAGGAGAGAAAGCCCCAAAATTAGGTCTGTCAGTGCTGCCAGCACTGGCATGCTCCACTTCAGCACGACCGTGCTTCCTTTATACGCGGTTGTGCTCAAATCAATACGGGCATACAGAGTTCGTAAATCAGCATCATTAGTGCACGGGCTTGAGCACGGGCATGCTTCCTTTTATGTATGGTTGTGCTTCTCAAAGAACGGGCTTGCTTCACTGAGTAAGGCCTTGCTTCACTTTCACACGGGCGTGCTTCTTCCTAGGACGGGCGTGCTGCTTCTTCAAAGGTCAGCTTGAGACTTTTTTTAAAGGCACATTTGGATAGGTTGAATTGATAGGCTTGCACGGGCATGCTTCATTGTGCAAGGCCGTGCTTCGAGCTCCAGATTTCATAAAATTCCTCTTTTCAGCTCAAAAACTTCCATCTTTTATTGATCGTTCATCAAGCTGCCTTTAAACATTAATTCTGTAAAAACTTGGAAAAAAGGGTGAAATACAATAATAATCATCATCAAATGCATTGAAATTAAACCCAATTAACCCCTATAAAATGCACAGAATTGAGGTTTATCAAACTTCCCACACTTGAGTATTGCTTGCCTTCAAGCAATTATCTGGCTTAAAAGACTTTTCAAAATAATTTTCAGATTAAATCAGGAGGACCCAAACAATCAGAATCATCAAAATTGCAAAGATAGTTAAACATGTATATTTTTCAAAAGAAGTCAAGAGATTACCCAATTAGGAACTTAAATTCCTTGAAATCAAACTTTCCAAAAGAACATGGGTCACTCCACTCACAATCTCTCAGTGTATTGGGCAAAGATATCAAGCACTCAAGATTCTGAAGGTAAATACATTACCTGTAACACCCTTCGTTACATTAGTAACCAAGTTAAACAATTTAAATAAAACATAGTGAAATAAATTTCTTTCCATAATATAGTACATAAGGTAATAATAATAATTCCAAAATAGTCTTTACATCATTAAATCCTTAAATTTGAAATGAGATAAATAAACCAAAAACTCTTAAAACAAGGAGCCAACTAAAACCTGAACGTGTAAAATAAAATCAACTAAGGTCTTAGCCAGTACGGCTCCGGTACATCATAATAATAACCAAAGCTATAAATAATACTAAGAAATATCATGTCTTCAAGCCGCCTCGGTCTCAGGAATATCGTCCTCGTGCTCTGAAAATAACACTACTAATGAGATGGGAATCCAATGAATAAAAATTGCTATAAAATAATTTCACTAACAGTGTTATTCTCAGCAGGCGCAATAACCGAAAAAACAACCATGGCACCTGCTATTTTCGAATAATATAATTTTTCTATAAAATCAATAATGGAAATATTCAGATCAACACATCACATTTTTCCATTATCAGCAATAACATTTAACCCATGCACTTACTCTACCAATCGTAAGCACACAACAATGGCGTCCCATTGCCCACCCCTACTCATGAGGAGTGTTTCGACCTCACCTGCAATGGTGAATTTACCAAGTCAATACCCCTACAATGGTGGTATTTTTCGACTTCCCTGGTATGGTGATGTTTCGCATTGCAATCCCCTACAATGGTGGTATTTTTTGACATCCCTGCTGTGGTGATGTTTCTCATTTCAATACCCCTATAATGGTGGTATTTTTGATGTCCCTACTGTGGTGATGTTTCTTATTTTCAATACCCTTACCATGGGATATTTCTCAATCACAATACCCCTACTATAGTGGTATTGTCAACATCCCTACAATGGTGATGTTTTTCACAGGGTCAATACCCACATTTTCCTTTTTTAAAAACTCTCTTACTCACGTTTTGACATCTAGCACGGGCGTGCTCGTATCCAGCACAGTGATGCTCCTTGACAAGAGCAAGGGTATGCTCATCAGCGTCAAAACTCAAAGGTTTTCTGACACGGTCGTGATCCCCATGAGCACGGTCGTGCTCCTTAGCATAAAAAATGTATGTTTTCCGACACGGGCTTGCTAGCATTAACCACGGTGCGGCTCAGGCCGTGCTTTTCCAATGCAGGCAAGCTCAACGTCAGCACGGGCATGCCGAATCACGAGCACGGGCATGCTGAACATGAGCACGGGTGTGCTCAGGCTACTGTGACTGATTTTTAACCCAAAGCTTTTCCTTTTTATTCTTTTGGTCATTATATTACCCTTAAGGCCCAAAATCATCAATTCTAAGCCCCCCAACACTCCATTAATTTTATTTGCTAAAATTAACGTCTTTTATACCTTTATTTAATTCTTGGGATGTTACATTTTCTCCCAACCTTTAAGAACTTCGTCTCCGAAATTAACTTCACACATAGGTATGAAACAAAATAATGGTAATGTACCTTCAACGATGAGGTCTAGGTATTGGCGCATCAAATCCTCTTTCAGTTCCCAAGTAGCCTCCTCAGGAGTCAACCCTTCCCACACCACTCTCACCAATGGAATCGACTTGTTCCTCAAGGTCATAGTGCTCTTGTCGATAATCCGAATAAGCCTAGGCTTAAAGATTAAGTTATCCTTCAATTGTTTTGACTCGGGAGCTATTATATGAGATACATCGGGTACGAATTTTCTGAGCTGAGAAACATGGAAAACATCATGAAGGTTTGACAATTGAGGTGGAAGAGCCAATTGGTAAGCATCAGGCCTGACTATTTTTAGAATTTGAAAGGGAACAATGAATCGAGGATTTAGTTTTCTGACTTTCATAGATCTCCCCACCCCAGTCTTAGAAGTGACTCTCAAGAATACATGTTCCTCTTCTTGGAATTCTAGAGGCTTTCTCCTCTTGTCGGCATAGCTCTTCTGCTTACTCTGCGCAGTGCGCATCCTCTCCCTAATCATCCTGATCCTATCTGTGGTTTCCTGAACCAAGTTAGGTCCAAACAAGGCCTTTTCTCCTACCTTACAACAACACAAAGGGGATCTACACTTTCTTCCATAAAAGCTTCAAAGCGTGCCAGGCTTGTGCTAGCGTGATAACTATTGTTATACGCAAACTCTATGAGGGGTAAAAACTTATCCCAACTTCCACCTTCATCTAAAACACATGCTCGAAGCATGTCGTCACGACTCTGAATGGTCCTCTCGGACTGACCATCCGTTTGGGAGTGATAGGCTGTGCTAAAACTCAACTTAGAACCAAAGGCTTGCTGAAAAGCTCTCCAAAATCTAGAGGGAAACCTAGGGTCTCTATCTGACATTGTAGAGGTGGGTATACCATGAAGCTTAACTATCTCCCTGGTGTATAAGTATGCCAATTTATCCAAGCTAAAGGGTGCCTTAATTGGCAAGAAGTGAGCAGACTTGGTCAACCTATCCACGATTACCCATATGGCATCTAAAGCCAAATGAGTCCTACGTAGCCCCATCACAAAATCCATAGATATTAACTCCCATTTTAACTCAGGAATTTTGTAACACCCCGATTTTCAAGCTTTTCCTAATTATACAATATTTATGAACTTATATTTTATTCGAGGTCTTAGGAATGGAAATAAAATATTCCGAGACCATAGTCATGCTCAAGGATATCGTAGGAAGCTACAATTAAGTTTTGAGTCAAAAACTCAAACGGAGTTCGGTCTGCGTTTTCACACTGACAGTATGATTTTACTGCTCAGGAGACCTCAGATGGACCCGTGAATGAGACAGTAAGTCTTAGAATTCAATTCTCTATGTTTTCGTTAAATTTCACAAATATTTAAAAAAAATCTCTTCCTGACCTTCGTTCGAGCGAAATCCTCAATCGGGTGACGAACGGAGCCGCATATGGACTTACCGGGACCCGACAACGGATAATCTTTATACCACATCATGTTATATCACTTGGGAGAGCATGCCAGAGACGTCATGACGTTCGGAAAAACCTGGACGCGAAATTACCAAAATACCCCTAACTTAACCTTTTCCACCTTTTACCATTTTACCCTTCAACCAAATGACATTTTTGCCCTTAAGTGACTTATTAGAAGACTGTAACAGCTCCTCCTCAGTCTCATTCATGCAGCCCATCCCCCCAAAGTGAACCAAGAACTTTATCTTCTTCCTTTGAGAGAAACCACCATTGTTACCTTGAGAAATCCATGAATCTTTGGGAAAAAAAACCTAGAATCTTTGATCAATCTTCATCTATTCTTAGGTAAGATCACTTCTATGATCTCCTAGATTCTTGAATCTCTCTTAATCTCATTATCAAAATCCATTTTCATGCAAACCCATTTTGATATCCAAATCTTTGAAAATTCATAGAAAATTGTAGGAAAATCCTTTTAATGGGAAACCAATTTCTCTGAACTCGCTTCATCATTCTCTACCTAAACCCAAGAGCTCATGATTCAATTCTCATCCTAGTCCGAACCCTATGTTCATGAGTGAATAGTGTTTTTGATCAAATTTTTTATTTCCAACTCTTGATTCCATCCTTAGCTTTCCTATTGTCCTTGAATCCAAGTGATGGAAAACCAAATCAATTTCTAACCTCTTTTGCCCTAAATGGGAGAAACCTTTATGTGACAAAACCTTGAGTTTTGTTTCACATTTTTGAGTGTTAAGACTTGTAATAGTGTTAACTAAGTTCATGAACCAACCATCCAAAAGTTTGGAAACAAATGAGATCCCTAGCCTTTTATCCTTTCATGGCCGAACCTTAGACCTTTTAGGGGAAGAAAATTTATGTATTGATGTTGTATATTGATGTTGATTTGTTGTTTGAATTGAATTGTGTTTGATTGTCTTAGGCGACGCGGACGAAACCGGAGTCGAAGCCGAGAATCGTTCGGGTTTGGACTAAGCACTTTGTGAGGTAAAGGGAGGTAGTCATTTGAGTTTGATAGCTGCATGGTATATGACTTGTTATATGAGATGTAGTGTTGTTAATTGATGATTCGTAGTTGTGAATGATTGACTTATATACTTGATGGAGTTTGTACTTGAGTATTTGTTTTAGAATTGTGGCATGGATGCCTTTGATGAATATTATTGTGATTATGGACTGTGATTGTGGACTGGCTATGTCTCGATAATTATTAAAAGACTCGAAATCCGAAATCAAAGTTTGGAAAAAATGCGTTTTGAAATCAAAAGGTGGTTTTTGGAAAACGTGTTGCCTTTTCATGAAAAGTTATCTTCTTTTTTGAAAAAGTGTTGCCCTTTTGAAGAGAAAAAGTGGTTTTGTGGAAAGTCATGCAAAACGAGTTTTGTTTCCGAAAAACGTTTTAAAAATGCGTGAAACCTTAGAAAAAGGGTTTTGTTTTCAAGAAAGTGTTTTTCCCGGAAAAATGTTCTCCTTGATCAAGAAATGTTTTGTTTCAAGAAAACGAAATTGAGTTTTGTTTTCAAAAGTTACTCTGAGAAAGTTTGACCAAAAAGGAAAAATGATGAACCTTTGAGATGAACCCAAACCTAGTGACCGAGACGTCGGGCTTGTGTTTTATGGATTGAGCACTCAGACTTCGTGTCCTGTGTTTTTGATTTGAATGGGCTTAATGCCTTTTGAAATGAGTCATGGACTATATATCTCCACAATTGAAAGAATGAACGAAAAAGAAAATAGAAAACTCTCTGTGTACATGCATGAACCGAAAGACGTGCCATTTGAAACCGAGCTACAACTTATGTAGTTGAGAATGGAACTGGTTAAGACCACTAGGTCTATAGGGGCATTCTGTGTGTCGAGACTCCACAAGTGGCCGGTGGCCTCGCGACCCTGTGCCGTGGTAAGTCGGCTACCCAGAACGAATGAACTCGATCAGGGACTGGACTATTCATGATATGGTGAGACGTGGTACCCTGGAACAATTGGAGTTCGGACCTAAATTGAGAGGCCGACTCATGAGGACAATTGTGTTAAGGGTGTTACTACGGCCTATCGCTCGATGTTGGGAAGTTAGAATCTCTAGAGTACATGAATTAGAAAGATGATATTGAAGTCTCATGCATTATTATAACTCATGATGGTGTTTGAGATATTATATTGTCTTATATAGTTAACCGCTCTTATAACTGTATTTATCTACGAATGTTTATGCTGTTTGTCGCCTGTGCGGCTATCATGATAAACTTTATGTGAGTATCTCACATTTGCCTGTACATTTTGGACACCTTGTTGTGTTTTTGGAACACATGTATAGATGTTTTTCATAGGTCCCCGAGGGCACGTGAGGACTCGGATGACAGAGCCTGTTGAAGAAGTTGACTTTGGGTTGTATCCCAATGGCTACTTTTAGCCGACCAACTTAGGAGTCTTTTATTTTTGAAGCAGTTTTATATATTCTACTACATTTATGTTGGATTTATGTTCTTAAGTCTGTAATAGGATATATTTTAGACCTGAACCTATGTTTATGTTTTATGCACCTTAAATATTAGCGTGTGTTATGAAGTTTATTTCTTCGTCTTGAGTTTGTTTTGCCTATGCATGCAGAAAATTTTTAGAAACCGCGTTTTTGAATGTAGCTAAATAATTATATTATTTTCCAAAAGCAACTAGCGTTTTGTTTCCTTGACATTTTTCGTATTTGAGTTCGAGTACGTAGAACCTGAGGAGGGTGTTACCTTAGTGGTATCAGAGCTAGTCGAGTCTTTCGGGAATCCTTGGGGAATAGGTCTGTTGTGTTGATGTTGTATGATCTCTGTGTGATCTTGTTTGAATTGTTTCTATGTTGAAGCAATGTGTGTTGACACACTAGTGCACTGTTATTTGATACACTGTTACTTGACACACAAGTTTATGTTTCCTTATTAGGGTATGATTGATTTGCCTTGTAGGAAACATGAATCTTAAAGGTGGTCGTGGTGGAGGTCGCGGCACTGCTGACAACAATGCTGATGACAACAAGATGAATCGAGCTATCCAGGCCATGGCTGATATGGCGGCTGCTGTTGCTCAACAGACAGCTACGATGGCTCAACAGAATCAACAGAACCAACAAAGAGCTGATCATGCTGCTAGGGCCAGAGGGTTGGTTTATTTTCGGCGTCATGATCCTCCGCAGTTTCATGGGGACTGTGACCTCGAAAAGGCTGACCTATGGCTGCAAGAAATAGAGAAGATTTTTGCTATGCTGCACTGCCCCGAGGGAGTGAAGGTGGACTATGCCACATTCCTATTTCTGGGTGACGCAGAGTATTGGTGGGGAGGAACCAGACAACTGCTGGAAGCCAACAACCAGGAGATCACTTGGGGAGTATTTCGCACCAAGTTTTTGGACAAGTATTTTCCCTGAAGTGCCAGAATCGAGAAAGAGCAAGAATTTCTGAAGCTGCAGCAAAGGGATATGACTGTAGGGGAATATGCAGCGAAGTTTGAATCACTCGCCAAGTATTCCGCTTTTTCCAAGCTCAACCTGATGAAGACTGGAAGTGCGAGAGATTCGAAGGAGGTATGCGCTTCGAGATCAAGGTGTTAGTGTTACCACTGGAGATCCGTACCTTCCAAGCCTTGGCGGAGAAGTGCAGAAAAGTAGAAAAGATGAGAAGTGGAAAAGAGAACAAGAGTATTGCAGGAGGACCGTCTAGGTCCAGGAACCCGAACTAGTACCAGCATCAGAAAGAGAAGCAATCCCAGAAGAAGCCATATTCCCGACCTCAAGGGAATAGTCAAAAACAACAATCGTATCGCCCTGTCGCTTCTGCTTACGGCGGTGGAAGTGGAAACGACCAGAATCAAGGCCAAATCCGGAGATGTTTCAATTGTGGAAAACACGGACATCAAGCTGACAGCTGCGATCTAAAGGGAGTTCTATGTTTCCAATGCGGGAAGATAGGACATTTCGCTAGAGAGTGCCCTACACCAAAAACCGAGCCTACTGTCAACAATGTTCGAACGTCTAGACCAACAGCGAGGGGAAGGGTTTATACTATGAGTGGCGTTGATGCTTCCAAATCTGATGATCTCATACAAGGTAGTTGCATCATAGCTGGTAATCTCCTAACTATACTATTTGACTCGGGTGCGACACATTCGTTCATCTCTTTGAATGGTGTAAGACAATTGGACTTGCCTGTTTCTTCGCTGTCTTTTGATTTGATTGTCACAACTCTGACTGCTAAGCCTATTACTGTTAATACAGTATGTTTGAATTGTCCTGTTATTGTTCATGATAGGAACTTTCTTGTTGACTTAATATGTTTGCCTTTGACTCAATTGGATGTGATCCTAGGCTTGGATTGGTTATCTTCCAACCATATCCTTTTAGACTGTGCACATAAAACCTTAGTTTTTCCTGACCCTGAAATTTCTGGATTTTTAACTGCCAACCAAGGAAGAGCTTCTTTGAAAGAAGGAGCTCAGCGATACATGCTCCTATCCTGTTTAGAAATCGAGTGGGACGTTGTCTTGAGCAATGTGTTGGTTGTGAAAGATTTTCCGATGGTTTTTCCAAAGGACGTTCCAGGTTTGCCACCTGTGAGAGACATTGAGTTTTTTATTGATCTAGTTCCAGGATCTGGTCCGATCTCTAAAGCTCCTTATAGGATGTCACCTACGGAGTTAGCCGAGCTGAAGACTCAACTAGAGGATCTGATGTCCAAGCGGTTTGTGAGGCCAAGTGTGTCCCCGTGGGGAGCACCAGTGTTGTTGGTGAAGAAGAAAGACAGGAGTTCAAGACTCTGCGTGGATTACCATCAACTCAACAAGATAACAATCAAGAACAAGTATCCTCTACCCCGCATAGATGATTTGATGGATCAACTTCAAGGAGCCGCTGTCTTTTCAAAGATAGATCTGAGATCTGGTTATCACCAGATTAGGGTGAAGAACGAGGACGTACCTAAGACTGCATTCAGGACTCGTTATGGTCACTATGAGTACCTCGTGATGCCTTTCGGAGTGACGAACCCGCCTGCTATCTTCATAGACTACATGAACAAGATTTTTTGTTCGTTTCTGGATTAATTCGTCGTCGTGTTCATCGATGATATTCTTATCTACTCGAAAAGTCTCGAGGAGCATGAGGAACACCTGCGACAAGTTTTGCAGATCTTTCACAAGGAGAAGCAATACGCAAAGCTACCCAGGTGCGAGTTTTGGCTGGATGAAGTCAAATTCTTGGGACACGTAATTACGAAGGAAAGGATTGCCGTCGATCATATAAAAGTAGAAGCAGTACTTCTATGGGAGAGACCCAAGACTGTGACAGAAATCCGCAGTTTTGTTGGACTGGCTGGTTACTACAGAAGGTTCATTGAAGGGTTTTCGAAGATTGTTGCGCCGTTGACTCAACTTACGAGGAAGGACCAACTGTATACGTGGACTGACAAATGTGAGGAAAGTTTTCATACGATGAAGGAACGTTTCACAACCTCACTAGTGTTAGTATTGCCTAAGCCAGACGAACCGTACGAAGTGTGCTGTGATGCTTCGCATCAGGGTTTAGGATGTGTGCTTATGAAACATCGAAAGGTTGTAGCGTATGCTTCACGCCAGTTGAAGACTCATGAGAGGAATTACCCGACGCATGACCTGGAGTTAGCTGCTGTGGTTTTTGCACTAAATATCTGGAGATACTACTTATATGGATCTAAGTTCGATGTCTTCAGTGACCATAAAAGTTTGAAGTACCTGTTCGATCAGAAGGAACTGAACATGAGGCAGAGACGTTGGATGGAGTTTCTTAAAGACTACGACTTCACTTTGCTGTACCACCCTGGGAAAGCAAATTTCGTTGCAGACACTCTCAGCCGGAAGACCCTGCACGTCTCTGCTATGATGGTTAAAGAGTTAGAGTTGATAGAACAGTTTCTTGATCTCAACCTAGCTGTGGAAGTGAAAACGAGAAGATTAGCTTGGGAATAATCAAGGTATCTAGTGGACTGATGGAAACGATTCGTGAACAACAAGCAACTGACACTCACCTCCAAGAGAAAAAGGAGTTACTTGGACAAGAGAAGGCTGCAGAGTTCAGCTTGGGAACTGATGGTATCTTCAGATGCAATGGACGGGTTTCTGTGCCTAGCAACCCGGAGATGAGGAAAATGATTCTGGAAGAAGGACATAGGAGCAAGCTGAGCATTCACCCTAGATCAACCAAAATGTACCAAGATCTGAAACAGAAGTTTTGGTGGCCAGGAATGAAGAAGCAAGTGGCTGAATATGTAGCATCATGTTTGACCTGTCAGAAAGCGAAGGCAGAACATCAACGACCTGCAGGAATGCTTCAATCCTTGGATGTACCCAAATGGAAATGGGAGAGCATTTCAATGGATTTTGTGGTAGGACTACCGAGTTTTGATTCAATATGGGTGATCGTTGATAAGTTAATGATGTCAGCACACTTCTTACCTATTATGATCAACTACTCAGTGGGGAAGTTAACTGAGCTGTATATCAGAGAAGTAATCAGACTACATGGAGTGCCGTCAAGCATAGTCTCTGATAGAGACCCAAAGTTTACGTCACGTTTTTGGCAAAGTCTACATCAAGCTTTAGGAACAAGGTTGAGGCCGAGTTCAGCCTATCACCCTCAGACTGATGGACAGACAGAGAGGATGATACAATCTTTATAAGATTTTCTGAGAGCTTGCGTTCTAGACCATGGTGGAAGTTGGGATGATCTTTTACCTCTTATCGAATTCACCTACAACAACAGCTATTATTCTAGCATAGGGATGGCGCCCTATGAAGCTTTGTATGGACGAAAGTACCAGACACCATTGTGTTGGTACCAGGATGGAGAGAATATGATTGTAGGCCCCAAACTTGTGCAACAAACAACGGAAAAGATTAAGCAAATCCGGGAAAAGATGAAGACGGCACAGAGCAGACAAAAGAGCTACTCAGATAAACGAAGACGACCCCTCGAGTTTCAAGAAGGTGAACACGTGTTCCTGAGAGTCACACCTACGACTGGGGTAGGTAGAGCTATTAAGTCCAGAAAATTCACTCCCAAATTCATTGGACCTTATCAGATTCTACGTCATATTGGTCCAGTAGCTTACCAGATTGCTTTACCACCTTTTCTGTCCAATATTCATAATTTTTTCCATGTCGCACAACTTAGGAAGTATATTCCTGATTTGTTCCATATAATTGAACCTGATATAGTACATTTACGAGAAAACTTGTCTTATAAGACATCGCCTGTGCGTATCGTTGATAAGAGGATTAAGCAACTCAGGGGAAAACAAGTTCCCTTAGTCAAAGTCGTTTGGAACGAAGCAACTGGAGATGCAACATGGGAGCTCGAGGACAAGATGAAATTACAATATCCCGATCTTTTTCAAGGTACGTAATTTCGAGGACGAAATTTTTTTAGAGGGGTAGTAATGTAACACCCCGATTTTCAAGCTTTTCCTAATTATCAAGTATTTATGAACTTAGATTTTATTCGAAATCTTAGGAATGAAAACCAAATATTCCGAGACCATAGTCATGCTCAATGATATCGTAGGAAGCTACGATTAAGTTTTGAGTCGAAAACTCAAACGGAGTCCGGTCTGCGTTTTTACACTGACAGTATGATTTTGATGCTCAGGAGACCTCAGATGGACCCATGAACGAGACATTCGTTCGAACGAAATCCTCAATTGGGTGACGAACGGAGCCGCATATGCACTTACCAGGACCCGACAACGGATAAT
The DNA here is from genome assembly GCA_039655645.1 of Ammopiptanthus mongolicus. Taxonomy (NCBI): domain Eukaryota; kingdom Viridiplantae; phylum Streptophyta; class Magnoliopsida; order Fabales; family Fabaceae; genus Ammopiptanthus; species Ammopiptanthus mongolicus. Next base: position 55,286,837 of record CM077349.1, read on the forward strand.
CTTGATGCCACATCATGTTGTATCACTTGGGAGAGCATGCCAGATTCGTCATTACGTTCGTAAAAACCTGGACGTGAAATTACCAAAATACCCCTAACTTAACCTTTTCCACCTATTACCATTTTACCCTTGAACCAAATGATCTTTTTGCCCTTAAGTGACTTATTAGAAGGATGGAACAGCCCCTCCTCAGCCTCATTCACGCAGCCCAGCCCCCCCAAAGAGAACCAATAACTTCATCTTCTTCCTTTGAGAGAAACCACCATTGTTACCTTGAGAAATCCTTGAATCTTTGAAGAAAAACCTTGAATCTTTGATCAATCTTCATACATTCTTAGGTAAGATCACTTCTATGATCTCCTAGCTTCTTGAATCTCTCTCAATCTCATGATCAAAATCCATTTTCATGAAAACCCATTTTGAGATCCAAATCTTTAAAAATTCATAGGAAATTGTAGGAAAATCCTTTTAATGGGAAACCAATTTCTTTGAACTCACTTCATCATTCTCTATCTAAACCCAAGAGCTCATGATTCAATTCTCATGCAAGATCATAACTCCCAATATGGCCGAACCCTATGTTCATGAGTGAATAGTGTTTTTGATCAAATTTTTGATTTCCAACTCTTGATTCCATCCTTAGCTTTCTATTGTCCTTGAATCCAAGTGATGGAAAATCAAATCAATTTATAACCTCTTTTTCCCTAAATGGCGAAACCTTCATGTGACAAAACCTTGAGCTTTGTTTCACATTTTTGAGTGTTAAGACTTGTAGTAGTGTTAACTAAGTTCATGAACCAACCATCCAAAAGTTTGGAACCAAATGAGATCCTTAGCCTTTTTATCCTTTCATGGCCGAACCTTAGACCTTTTAGGGGAATAAAATTTTTGTATTGATGTTGTATATTGATGTTGATTTGTTGTTTGAATTGAATTGTGTTTGATTGTCTTAGGCAACGCGGACGAAACCGGAGTCGGAGCTGAGAATTGTTTGGGTTTGGACTAAGCACTTTTGAGGTAAAGGGAGGTAGTCATTTGAGTTTGATAGCTGCATGGTATATGACTTGTTATATGAGATGTAGTGTTGTTAATTGATGATAAGTAGTTGTGAATGATTGACTTATATACTTGATGGAGTTTGTACTTGAGTATTTGTTTTAGAATTGTGGCATGGATGCCTTTGATGAATATTATTGTGATTATGGACTGTTTAACTGGATGAGCATAGGACTGGCTATGTCTCGATAATTATTAAAAGGCTCGAAATCCGAAATCAAAGTTTTGAAAAACGCGTTTTGAAATCAAAAAGTGGTTTTTGGAAAACGTGTGGCCTTTTTATGCACCTTAAATATTAGCGTGTGTAATGAAGTTTATTTCTTCGTCTTGAGTTTGTTTTGCCTATGCATGCAGAAAATTTTTAGAAACCGCTTTTTCGAACATAGCTAAATAATTATATTATTTTCCGAAAGCAACCAGTGTTTTGTTTCCTTGACATTTTCCGCATTTGAGTTCGAGTACGTAGTTACAACAGACCTGAAGGTTTTTGGTTCTCTATCTTAACCTTTTGGCATACTAAACACTTAAATACAAAGTTGGCCACATCCTTTTTCATCCCTGACCACCAATACATCTTTTTAATATCCTGGTACGACTTAGTTATTCCTGGATGTATGATGAACTTCTCCTTATGTGTTTCTCTAACACTTTTAATTTCCCTGAGACTCCCCTCCTTAGGAACAACGATCCTACCCTTAAACATTACTATGCCATTAGCAGACAACTCATAACCCTCTTGTCCGACCAAAGATTGCAATTCCTGGTCTAAGAGTTCTCAACGCTTAATCTCCTCCCTAAGGTCACTATGGATCTCCAACCTATTCAACTTCAAACTTAAAGCATTCAGAGACACCTCCAAATTCATATCTCTAAACTCCTCTAAAAGACCCATCTCCGGCACCATTAAGCTGGACATGTGTATGGATTTCCTACTAAGGGCATCGGCCACTACGTTAGCCTTCCCGGGGTGGTACTTCACCAGGCGGGGGTTATAAGGCTTTGCTCGCCCCCTGTAATCAAAGCTCAAAAGGCCCCATCCAAGAACTCCTCTAGGGTCTCTAATAATCTAGCCCGATATCGGTCCGTTAGGACTATCTCTGCTGTCTCAAAGCTGAGGTAGACATTAAAGTCCGCCAAAGTCATCCGCCACACTCGGCCATTCATTTGGAATGTGACTGTGGGATCCTCACCCTCAACCATAGACTCAAAGTATTGACAGGTGGAGAGGAACTCCATAGTGGGCTCCCTGTAGGTGGGGCATCGAATAGCAGCCACTCGTTCCCACCCAATATTCTGTAGGAGATGGTTGACATGGGGAGCGAGTCCATGGGTGGCAAGAAAGTCCATGTCCAAATATTTCTGGGACATGATCTCAAAAAGGTACAACTGAGTGAACCTCGTCTCATGATCATCGTGGTGAAAGGTGAGCAGCTGGTTCCCGAAAGGTCGGAGGGTCCAGCATGCTCAGAGCGACTACATTTTGGTACCATAGTCTTGCATAAACCAAAATCAAGCATTAGTGCCAAAAATAATCATAATAGGGTGAAGAATGTAGCAATGATCTCAGTTAAAATAAGCACAAGATAGGGGGACTGAATTCCCAGATATAACGTTATGCAAATAAGAATTATGGGTTGAGCACGACCTTGCTAACAGGAAGCACGGCTGTGCTTACTGCACTTTTGAAATTCCAAAAATTTAATCAGCACGGCCTGTTCTATGTGGAGCATGGCCTTGCTTGTGCCCGTGCTCTAATAGAAACTCAAAATGAAGAGCACCATGACCTGCTCGTGGAACAACACGGTCGTGCTTCGACCTAAGCTACAAGCAGAACTTCACCAAAATTCAAAAATTGCAACCCATTCATGCATAGACTCTACTAGCAACTATAACAAGCAACTCCTCGAACAAAATAACACCCTAAACGAGCAACACAACAAAGAATCAAAAGAAAGAAAGGGAGAAGAGATATTGGGAACACAAAAACCTAACCACACTAAAGAGAATAGAGATGAGACTGCATACCTGAGAAGAGAGAAATAAGGAGATGGAGAGGCTAGAAACTTGGCTTGCGGTGCAGATTCGGTGAGCAAGGGCTAGGGTTAGCCCGTGCTCTGCTACCCCTCTTTTTATTTTGAACTGACGTACTACAGCACGGCCGTGCTAATAGGGAGTACGGTCGTGCTCTCCTATTTTTTTCAGTTTTTAAATTCAGATTAAAATAGGGAACACTATTATTATTTTTATTCATACCTTCCCACACTTATTTCAATTTCCAAGTTGCACAAAAAAAAAAAAAAAAAAAAAAAAAAAAGAAACACAGGTTGCCTCCTGCGAAGCGCTTATTTTACGTCATGAGCCTGACGACCTATTTAGAGAACTGATCATGGTGGCCTTGGGGAGACCTTGAAAACATCGTCTTCATCCCCACGCCTCATGGTTAATGTGCCTTTCTTGACCTCAATGTTTGCATTACTAGTAGCTAGGAACGGTTGCCCCAAGGTGATAGGAACTTCCTTATCCTCCTTCCTGTCCAGAATTACAAAGTCCACAGGGAATGTGAACTTCCCCACCCTTACTAGCACATCTTCTACTATTCCACGTGGGCGGGTGATGGATCTGTCAGCTAGTTGCAATAAGATGTTAGTGCTATGAGGTTCCTGCAAACCAATCCTTCTTGACACAAAAAAGGCATTAAATTTATACTGGCACCCAAATCACATAATGCTTTTTCAAAATAAAAATTACCAATTGAATAGGGAATAGTAAAACTCCATGGATCTTTTATTTTAGGTGGCAATTTATTTAAAATAACTACAGAGCATTCTTCATTAATCTAAACCACCCCATACCCTTTTAAAAGTTGTGCATACTTGGGCAATTAGGCAATGGCTTTTTCAATTGGGGTATCAACATGCAATCTCATGTATATTTCAAAAAAAAAAAAATCAAATTGCTTGTCGTTATCCCCATATTTCAAAAGCGGTGGTGGAGGATTTTGTATCTTTTCTGGTTCACTGATGACTATTACCTGTTTCTGGTCACTGGGCATGGTGCACGGTCATGTTGAAGGTGTTGCACGACCATGCTCGTCTTCAGAGTTGTCTTCTTCGCAGGAGAATCTTCATCCATGGGTACAGGGTCTTCTTTCTCGTCATTTTGAAGAGAGATTGCATTAACGTGCTCCCTTGGATTAGGCTCAGTCTGGGTAGGTAATGTACCTTGTGGCCTTTTAGATAGTAATGTAGTAAGAGCAGATATCTATGTTTCTAAAGCTTGGAATTTGTTGTCTTTTTTCTCCATAAACTTCATCAATGTTTCGTGGGGATCGGGCTTCCTATCCTCTAGTCTAGTACCTTGATTTTGCAAGTCAGGTGGTCAATAGACATTCTGATTTGAACCTTGACCATTCTGTTGACCTCCTCAAGAGAAATTGGAATGGCTCCTACAACCAGGATTATAAGAGTTGTTCTGATTCCGGTTGGTGTTGCCCACATATTTGGCTTCCTCAGCTGGCTAAGTAAAGGAATTACCCAGTTGGCAATCCTTGCTCTCTTGACCTGTCAAACCACAATGGTTGCAAGGGAATGAGACACTGGTGCACTAGCTTGAGTCATGATCTGTGCTTGCGCTTGCATCAATGTCTCTATCTGCTTTGTAAGAGCATCCATCTTTGCTTCCATTGTTACAGTTGCATCCACTTCATATACACCAATTGGCTTCTTGGTAACCTGTCTGCCTCTGAGCGGCCACTGATAGTGATCGGCTGCCATCTCTTCAATCAAGGCTTGAGCTTCCTCAAGTATCTTCTTCAAAATTGAGCCCCCATGTTTTGCTGAGAGAGTCCATTATAGAACATCTGCACAAGGATAGGGACCGTGAAACCATGATGTGGACACATTTTGATTGAATCCTGATATCGCTCCCACGCCTCATATAAAGAATCCGGGTCATATTGCATAAAGTTCGAAATATCAACTCTAAATTTAGCAGATTTAGAAGGTGGAAAGTGCTTAGCCAAAAATTGGCATGTTCGCTGATCCCAAGTAGTGATAAACCAGATGGCAAAGAGGAAAGCCACTGATTCGCCTTGTCGAACAAAGAGAATGGGAACAGTTTGAGTCTGATTGGATCTGTTGAAGCTCCGTTGTACTTGATCAAGTCTGTGATTCTCAAGAACTTCTTCAGATGAGTGTTACGGTCTTCTGTAGGTAACTCCCCAAAAAGTCCGGAGTTTTGGACCATGGAGACTAAAGCAGGCTTGATCTCAAAGTTGTTGGCATCCACCGCAGGGATAGTGATGTTTTCTGTTACATTAGCGGATGGGGTAATGTAATCTAGCAGAGTCATTCTCTACCCCATTGCGTTCTCTTCTCTTGCTTGCCTCCACAACCTGTGAAATGTTCTATCAACTTCCCTGTCAAAATGCAATTCAGGCACTTGGGAACGTGTTAGCATACAAAGAGAGAGATAATCAAAAATAAAAACAAATGTCTAAAGTAACTAGAATTTCTTTCGTCCAATATCACAAATATCACAAATTAATCCTTGGCAACGATGCCAAATACTTGTTGTGTTGTGAACACACTTAAGGGCAACTGCACCCTGTCGCAAAAGTAATATAGGACGGAAGTCCAGATATCATACCCAATGGATTAATGAGTAATACTAACGTGATTACCGGAATAGAGAAATCCTTATGCTATTTTGACTAATCGAGAGATTAAGAAAAGTATGGTATAAGCAATAGTAAAAGATAAACAAAAAAGAAATAAAGATTTTGAAATAAAGAGTGAAGAGCCTAGAGTCGTGGTTTCATTTGTATTTTCGATACCCCCCAAATCCTAGTTCTATTCAATTTTGTAGTTACTTTCTGAATATCAAATCCCTCTACTAAATCTTTTAATTGTTTGTCAGGCAATCAATATTCTTTTCCCCATATGAACCCAATATTTGTCAAATAGAGAGTTTAAATGATTAGAAATCATAAAGAACAAAGAGGTTGAATGATTAAAAGGAATCAATCAAGTTTGGTCATGTAATAATTTAAACCCCGTTTATCCTATAGGTCTACCAATTAATTGCATTACAACCGCTAATCAACTAATTGATTATTAGCATGCAAAGGGTGATCAATCCTAACATGGAATAAAGAACAATAGAATAACACTATTTAAATTGAAACCTTGAAACCAAATAGAATTTGAATTAAAACTAGGACATAACAAAAAGGGTTTCTACTGATACAAGATTCACCACAACTCTAGTGATAAAATTAGCTACTCATAATAATAGATAATACAAAATTTAACAATGGGAAATGCATCCTGAAGAATTAAAAAGAAGAAGAAGAAATATCTCAAACTTAACCCCCAAGCGCAAATCCTACCCTAGAATTCTAAACAAACTACAAAAAGCTAAAAATTTTGAAAGATAATAGATGTCAAGAGGTAGATAGATGATCAGAAAGTGGTACAGATGGCCTCTATTTATAAAAAAAAATAGGAGAAAAAGCCCCAAAATTAGGACTATCAGCGCCGCCAGCACGAGCATTGTGCACGGTCGTGCTTCGAGCTGCAGACTTCATAAAATTACTCTTTTCAGCTCAAAAACCTTCATCTTTTATTGATTGTTCATCAAGCTGCCTTTAAACATCAATTCTGTAAAATTGGGAAAAAGGCTGAAATACAATAATAATCATCATCAAATGCATTAAATACAACCCAATTACCCCTATAAAATGCACATAGTTAAGGTTTATCACTTACTTTGGGCTATCACCGCAACCCTAGGTTAGTCAACTGTTGATCAAGGTTGAATTGCCTGAAATGATGCTATGTTGCCTGTTGTGATATTTGCTACCTGTCTACATGCCTATGTGTCTACTTGGCTTGGGGAATGTTATCGTTGTTATGCTAGTTGTTATTGTAGTTAATACTACATATATGTGATGTTATGATTGTGTGCCGGTTGTGCTGCTGAGTGGCTGGTCGAGTTGATACCGTGAGGGTTCCGATGATGTGATATGTTTTGATGAGTTTGGAGTTGTGGTGCGTGGGCGCGTGGTGTCGTGGCGGTGGTCGTGTTGATGCGAGGCATCATGTTGGATTTCTGATTGTTAGGCATGAGGATCCGGTATCATCTCATTGAGGATGTTTGCTGCATATCATAGAGGCCAAGTGGCGAGGCCGTATAACGGTATTATGGGCTGCCAATTTCATGCGAGGTTAGTTGTACCTGAGTGCAGGTACAAAAAGTGGAAAGGGCGATCTGTGTGGCCTTGGGGATGTTGTCGGACTCGAAATTGATCTACAGTGACGGATAGGGTTGCTCTTATCGTGTCGTGATCCCGAGTCAACTCGATTTTCCCAACTAATCCCTAAGATTTTCCATGTCCTAGGCTAACATTCCGAGGCAACCAGGTGATAAACCTTAACTCTGTGCATTTTATAGGGGGTATTTGGGTTAAATTTCGATGCATTTCATGATAAATATTATTGTATTTCACCCCTTTTACTTAAGTTTTGACAGAATTGACGTTTACTGGCAGTTTGATGAACTTATTAAGATAAATTAAGGTTTTTGAGCAAAAACGAAGAGAATACTGAAGTTCTAAGGTTAGCACAACCGTGCCATGCATGAGCACGCCTGTGCAAGCCCTCCAAGTCATCCATCCAAACAAAGCCTTACAAAAAATGTTTAAAGCTGACCTCTGAAGATTTAGCCCGGTTGTACCACGGCCTCACAACAGATAAGCACGCTCGTGCTGAATGAAGAGCACGCCCGTGCTGGTGCCCGTGCATTAGAGCGTTGTTTTACGAAGTTGGTGCGCCCGTGCAAAATTGAGCATGGCCTGACAGAACAAAGAGCACGGCCGTGCTAACTGCGTAGAAGTCCTAATTTTGGGTCCAGATCTCATATTTTCTTATAAATAAAGGCTCTCTGTGCCATTCTTAGGCATGCTTTGATAATCTCACCTCTTATTCTTTGAGTACTAAACTCTTTGTCATAGCTTTCTAGTTTTATAGTTTTTGTTAGTTCTGATTTCTAGGGTAGGATTTGCACTTGGAGGTTAAGTTGGAGACACTTTTTTTCTAACTTTTCAGGATGCATTTTCCATTGTTGAACCTGGTTCTATCTGTTATTATGGGTAGCTAAATTCACCACTAGAGTTGTGGTGGATCTTGTATTAGTAGAAACCCTTTTTGCTATGTCTTAGCTGTAATTCGAATTCTATTTGGTTTCAAAGTTGTGATTTGAATAGTGTTATTCTGTTGTTCTTCATCCCATACTAGGATTGCGCACCCTTTGTATGCTCTTAATCATTTTATTGATATTTTGTCTATCAAGCCCAATTAAATTGGTAGACCTATAAGATAACCGGGGTTTACTTTCTAGATTTGAGAAAACGTGATTTACTCCTTTCAGTAATTATCATTCAACGTCTTTGCCCTTTATGCTATCTAATCTTTTAAACTCCTTACCTGACAACCATTGGGTTCATCTGGGGAAAAGAATATTAATCGTCTGACAAATAATTAATAGTTTTTGTAGAGGGATTGATATTCGAAGAGCAACTGTGAAATTGAATAGAACTAGGATTTGTGGAGTATCGAAAAAAACATGTGAAACCACGACTCTAGGCTCTTTTACTCTTCAATTCTCAACTCTTTTATTTCTCTTTCACCATCTATTCCTGCTTCTTACTTTATGTTATTATTATTATTATTATTATTATTATTATTATTATTATTATTATTATTATTATTATTATTTATTATTATGTAATTAGGTTGAATAGCACAAGGGTTTCTCTACTTAAGTACTCACTTTATCACTATTATATTACAATTAATCTCTTGGGTACGATATTTGGACTTCCATCCTATTACTTCTGTGACAGGGTACACTGCCCTTAAGTTGTTTTGAACCCAACAAGTTTTTGGCACGTTTTCGGGAATTAATTTTTAATATTTTGTGATACTTTGTGATATTGGAAGAAAGAAATTCTAGTTACTTTAGACATTTATTTTTCTTTTTATTTATCTCTCTCCTTGTATGCTAACGCGTTCTCAAGTGCCTGAACTATATTTTGACAGGCAAGTTGAAAGAACTTTTCACAGGTTGCGTAGGCAAGCAAGAGAAGAGAACACCATGGGGGAAAGAATGACTTTGTTGCATTACTTTGCCCCTTCCGCTGAGGTGACAGATAGCATCACCAACCCTGCGGTGCATGACAACAACTTTGAGATCAAGTCTGCTTGGCCTCTATGATCCAGAACTCTGGATCATTTGGGGGGTTACCAACTGAAGACCCCAACTGGCATTTGCAGAAGTTCCTCAGGATTACAGACTTCATCAAATATAATGGAGCTTCAACATATGCGATCAAACTCTGACTGTTCCCATTCACTAATTTGCCATTTGGTTCTATCTCTACCTGGGACCAGTTAACACACCGATTTTTGGCTAGGTATTTTCCACCCTCTAATTCTCCTAAATTTAGAGCTGATATTTCGAATTTTATGCAATATGACCAGAAATCTCTTTATAAGGCATAGGAGTGATATCAGGATTCGATCAGAAAGTGTTCGTACCATGGTTTCACAGTCCCCATTCTGGTGCTGATGTTCTATAATGGACTTTCACAACACAATAGGTCCAGTATAGACGCTACTTATGGAGGCTCAATCTTGAAGAAGACACCTGAAGAAGCTCAAGCCTTGATCCAGGAGATGGCAGCCAACCACTACCAGTGGCCACTCTGATATAGACAAGTCATAAAGAAGCCAATGGGTGTTTATGAGGTAGATGCTACAGTTACAATGGAAGCTAAGATGGATGCTCCCACAAAGCAAATAGAGACCTTGATTCAAGCTTAAGCACAGACAATAACTCAAGCTAGTGCGCCAGTGTCTCCATTCTCGTGCAACCATTGCGGTCTGACCGGTCATGAGAGCAAGGATTGTCAACTGGGCAATTCTTATATTCCACCAGCTGAGGAAGCCAAATTTGTGGGTAATGCCAACCAAAACAACTCTTATAATCCGGGTTGGAGGGGCCGTCCTAATTTTTCATGAGGAGGTCAGCAGAACGGTCAAGGTTCAAATTCAAACGTCTACAGACCACCTCACATGCAGAACCAAGGTCCAAATCCAAAAAATAGGAAGCCTGATCCTCATGAATTGCTAGAAGAATACATAAAAGAGACTAATAATAGATTTCAGGCCATACAAACACAGATATCAACTCTTATTACGTTACTTTCTCAAAGGCGTCAAGGGACATTACCTACACAAATTGAACCAAATCCAAGGGAGCATGTCAATGCAATCTTTGTTCAGAACAATGAAAAAGAAGACTTAGCTCCCATGGAAGAAGAAGCTGCTGAAGAAAACAAGTCTGAAGATAAGCACGACCGTGCAACACTTCTAGCACGGCCGTGCCACATGCCCAGTAAGCAGAATCAGGTAACAGTTACTAGAGAGGTACAAATTCCTCTACCACCACTTCTAAAAAATGGGGATAATAACATGCAAACTGGAGAATTTTTAATAACTCATATGAAATTGTATGTTAATGCCCCTTCTAATAAAGATGAACATCTCTTAAAGGGGTATGGGGTAGTGCAAAATAATGAAGAATGTTCTGCTCTTATTTTGAATCAATTACCCCATAAAATAAAAGACCCCAAGATTTTTACTGTTCCATGTTCCATTGGCCCCATTACAACCCTTGAAAGACCCCTTCCTTCTCCTGTATGCATGTGGATCATTTTGTGGAGATTTGGTCAATGGACAAGCCTATGGTAATGTATTTATTTGAGAATCTTGAGTGCTTCGAATATCTTTGCCCAATACACTGAGGGATTGTGAGTGGAGTGACCTTTGGTCTTTTGAAAAGTTTGATTTCAAGGAATTTAAAAGTTCTAATTGGATAATCTCTTGGCTTTCTTTTGAAGGTTTGCCTATCCTTGCAATTTTGAAAACTTTGTTTGTTTTGGGTTCCCCTAATTTAAGTCTGATATCTA